>CM070629.1:38700657-39258547 GCA_036346255.1 Ampelocalamus luodianensis
GGACCTCTCTTGACTTAGTACTTTGGCGTGTATTGCCCTCGGTGCGAGGAGGTCGCGGGAGGGATGGTGTTGGGAGCATTGTAGTGTCGAAAGACTTCACGTGATGGGATTTGTTGTCTTTCGGCTTGCAATGTAGCGTATGGTGTTTCTACCCATCTGAGCGGCTCGTGGTTGATACACAATATTGGAAAAAGTCTCGTAGGACTTAGCGTGCGACATACCTTGAGTGTGCTTTGTGGCTTAAAGGCGATGCAGAGTGTGGGTACATTGGTACACCCTGCGGGAGTTAAAACTATTCGAATAGCCTCGTCCTAGGTTATGGACACGCTTGGCAAGGTCTTTCAAGAGTTAGACTACAACCTTTTAAATTAAAACTTGATGGGTGAGTGAATCGATCGGGATTAGTGCTATGTTGTGGTGGCTATTGGGGTAGTCACTTCAGGTGGTTACTTGTATGTATCTTTATTCTTTATTATTTCAACATTAAAAAGATTTGCAAACTTGCTTTTAAAATGTATTACATTATTGCAAATAAAGTTGGCTTCATGCAAAATGAGACATACAACCTCCACCTACATAAGCTTGCATGTAGTTTATGAATAGATGCCTTGCTATGCCACCACGTCGGTCTTGCGGGTACAAAGACAATCTTTGTACTCGGTTGCTATCTTAATTGTTTTGTTGAGAGAAGAAGGTGAGCTGAGGGCCTCACTTTTGTGAGCTGTGTTGTGGTAGCTGCGGGCGACTAGCTTGGCGGCCCGTCGGTTGCCTTGTGGGTGTGTATGGCTAACCGATCGACTTTTATTCTAGCCATCTTATGGCACTTTTGCTTCCATTGTCATTCTTGTATATTGTTCTATTTGGCAGTCGGCTCTCTTTTGTAATAACTTTACTTTATGTATGTCGTTGTTGGACTTAGTAATGTATGTTGTATGGAAATGATGTGTAATTTTGTGATGATGTGCATATGTTGCAGTGGGAAACATATGCCCATCGAAACTTAGAATGTTTAATTAGTAATGCTAGAACCAATTGGAGGTTAAGTGTTACTAGTTAAATATTCGGTCCTCACAAAGTTGGTATCGAGCCATCTTGACCGTAGAAACCCTAGCTTGAGTGAGTCCCTAGTATATTTTGAAAACTTACTTTCCAAATATCGATTGCTTTCTGAAAATCTTAAGTAAGTTCTCACTTTACTTCTCATCTATCCTAGTTTGCTCATCTCACCTCATTCTAAACTGAATTTGAAAGTGAGTTTTCCTCTCATCTTCTTTCAAAGATAGTTGTTTATCGAGAAGATTGGTTTTGGGACATCATGAGAGTTATAAAATAAAAGTATGGCTGTCTTGAGAAGATTAGGAGCTCTTTGGAGCTACAAATTTCGGCCATAAGTTGAATGGAGAAATCTGATGACAAGCAAGACAATTTACGGACAACCGACATTTAGGTAGTAAAAGTGCTGAAATGAGAGGTTAATTCCACTAAAACTTGTAGGGTTAACGAGGTAAGAAGTGATATGAGTTAGCTTAGTGTCTAACCCTCACATTGAGTATGATTTTCACCTGTTCCTAATTGTCTCAGCAGAAGTTAGTGCTCTAGAAATTTGTCTTCTGAAAAATTGATTACTCGTTTTCCATCTGAGTTAGTCATATGAGGAAGATGGTTGTTATCTTTATGACCTTGCTGCAATTTTATGTTGATACTTGAGCTTTTAAGGATTGTTTTGTTAAGTGGTTAGTAGTTTCTTTGTCTCCTGTTCCGGAGATGTGTTTTAACCTATTTTTGTGAGCAGGATGACAAGAACCACCCATGTGATCGGTATTTAGTTACGATGAGAGCTTCCCCTCCTCCGACCATGGTGAGGTTAGGCTCGGTCGGCGGAATCGCATGGACGGACCGGATCTTGGAGGTCATTGCGAGAACACCTCCGCTCCGGCTGCCGCCGGATCACGGAGGTGGTGGCCACGATCTCGTGGTGGGCTGCGGGTTCCTCCGTACTCGCCTCCTACCTTCTCGGTCAGGACCCCTTGGGCCATGCACGGCTGCGCGTGCGGTTGTGAGCTCAACGTTGCTTTCGATGCGGGAAGCGGGCGGGCACACGCATCCCATCGGTGGAAGTGCGGCACTCATCATGGGGAGAACTTCCTCGCCATGCGGCTGCGGGACACGTGGTCTCGTGGGAGGTTCGGTCGACTTTCGTCGGGCCCATGTCCCCCGGCTGATGAAGGCGAAGAAGAAGGAGTTCCTTGCACTCAAGCGGCGGATGTCGTGCGAGTACCTCCATGAGTTCAACCATCTGGCGAGTGCGCTCTGTTTGAGGTGGCCAGATGAGGCCAGCGGAGAAGTTCATGGAGGTTTGTGCGAGGAGCTTGAGGACAAGCTCTCTATTGTGGACTTCCCAGACTTCCGGACATGGTGGACAAGGCCATCGTCGCCCGAGCACAGCAAAGCGGCGTGTGAGTCCCATAAGCGCAAAGTGGGAGGCCCATCGATCTGCGAGCCGGCCTCACTCGTCCGTGTTGGGCCCACCGGAGGCTCGTGCTTTGGCTTCACCACCGCCGAGGCCGTCGGCGCCGATTGCTCGTCCCCGCGAGCGTGTTTGACCACGTGCACTGCGACCAGCCCGGCGGCTGCGCTCCATAACCAGTGCGATGTTACCGCCCGCTGCAACAAGAAGGGCCATTATGCTGCTGATTGCCCTCGAGGTGGGCGACCCCTCGTCCTAATGGAGGGCGGGAATGAGTCACACACGACGAGAAGGTGATCCGGGAGACCCAGTGTCGGAGGCGGGTGAGTCAACCATATCTCGGTGAGGAGGCACGGGAGGCGCCCGCGTGGTGTTGGATGCGCTCCTTGTTAATTTGCATCCTGCTGCGATTTTATTTGACTCTGGAGCTTCGCATTCTTTTATTTCGAGGTCTTTTGTTTGTTGATTGTGGGCTTCTTTGTGTTCCTGCGGGATTCCACTGTGATTCGCTCTCGGGTTGGAAATGAAGGCGACCAAGTATGCTTGGGATGTTCCTATCCACATCGAAGGAGTGGTTCTTGGCGAATCTTATCCTACTCGACTCGGCGCTTGGATGTGATTCTTGGCATGGATTGGTTGTCCCAACACTTGGGGCCGTCGATTGTGCGGGAAGATTGTCTACCTCACGATCCTTGGTGAAGCAGGTTGGGTTTCGCCACGATTCACGAGAGCCCCATCTTTATGTCCTTGAAGCAAAGCGGCATTGGAGATTCACAGCGTCCCCAGCATGCGCGACCGGCGGATGTCTTTCTGGAGACTTGCGGGATGCCTCTGTTCGAGATCAGAGTTTGTGATCGAGTTGCTTTGCCAGTACCGCCTATTTCTAAGAGGCATGTCGCATGCCTCCTAATGAGTTGGAGGAGCTAAAAAAGCAGCTGGGTGAGCTGCAAGAGAAGGGTTTATCAGTCTAGCTCATCTCCTTGGGTTGTCAGTTATCTTTGTAAAGAAGAAGGACAAGACCTACGCGCATGTGTTGATTACACGTCAAGCTTAATGAGGTGACGGTAAAGAACAAGTATCCTTTGCCCGTATTGATGACCTTTTGATCAATTGGCCAGAACACGAGTCTTCTCCAAGATTGACTTGAGGCGGGCTATCATCAAGTGAGGATCGGGGCGAGGATATTCCTAAGGCGGCTTTTGCTACTCGTTATGGCCTTCTGAGTACACCGTCATGTCTTTTAGTTTGACTAATGCTCTGCTTTATTCATGAATCTTATGAACTCGGTATTCATGGAGTATTTGGATAGGTTTGTGGTGGTATTCATCGATGATATACTTATCTACTCCATGAGTGAAGAAGAGCATCTTAGAGCATCTTGAGCTTGTGTTGGGCAAGCTGCGTGAGCTGTTGTATGCCAAATTCGACAAGTCTGCGAGTTAGTTGAAGAAGTGGCATTCTTGGGCCATGTTCTTTCAGTGCAGGAGGTGTGGTGTGGATCAGAGCAAGGTCGGTGATGTGCTATCTTGAGGTCATTAAGTCGAGTCACCGATGTCTTGGAGTTTTCTTGGTTTGGTGGCTACTATCGCCGCTTTATCGAGAATTTCTCCAAGATCGAAGCCTATGGTGAACTACTCAAGAAGGACAAGAAATTTGGTGGTCGCTACTTGTGATGTGAGTTTTCGGGAACTCAAGCGGTTGACCTCGGCCCGGATGCTTGTTCTCCCTGATATTCACAAGAGTTTTGATATCTATTGTGATGCTTCTCGTCGAGGGTCTTGGTTGTGTTCTTATGCGGGAGGGCAAGGTTGTGGCCTATGCATCGCGGCGATTAAGGCCTCATGAACTCAACTATCCTACTCATGACTTAGAGTTAGGCTGCTTGTGGTCCATGCACTCAAGATTTGGCGGCATTATCGATTGGTAACCGTTGTGAGGTGTATTAGGCCACAAGAGCTTGAAGTACTTGTTCACCCGGCCGGATCGAACCTCGGGCAAAGAAGATGGTTGGAATTGATCAGGACTATGACATGGGTATTCGGTACCATCGGGCAAGGCCAATGTCGTTCTTTGATGCACTCGATCGGAAGGTGTATTGTAACATGTTGATGCTCCAGAAGAGCGGCCTACCCTCATTGAAATTCAGCGCCTCAATTTGGGTTTGGAAACACGGTTCTCTTGCTACATTGGTTGTGCAACCAACCTTGGTGGACCAAATCAAAGCGGCCTGAGACGAATGCGGTGTGAGGCGGATCAAGCGAACATCAGGATGGGATGGCCAGTGCTTTCGGAGGGCGAGCATGGCGTTGTGTGGTTTGGGCAGCGTCTTGTGGTTCCTAAGGTCATGGAATTGCGAATATGATTCTCCGCGAAGCCGCGACTCTCCTTTGTCTATTCACCCGGGCTACCAAGATGTATCGGGATCTTCGTCGAGATTACGGTGGACCCGAATGAAGCGAGATTGCGGAGTTAGTTGCGAGTGCGGCGTGTGTAGTCGTGTGAAGGCGAGCATCGGCGTCAGCGTAGTCTTCTTGACCCTTGCGGTGCGAGAATGGAAGTGGGATTCCGTTGGCATGGACTTCATCACGGATTGCCCGCTCGTCCAAAGGAATGATGCTATTTGGGTGCGTGATCGACGGGTTGACTAAAGTGGCACATTTCCTTCTGTCAAGACTTCGGCCGTGTGGGGCCTTTGGCGAACTTTATGTCTCGAGGATTGTGAGTCTTCACGGTGTCTGAAAGCGATTATTCGATCGTGGTGCACTTTTCACCTCGCGGTTTTGGCATAGTGCGCAAGAGGCTATGGGAACCCGCCTTCACTTGATCTGACCTTTCATCCTCGGTGATGGTTAGGCAGGCGAGTCAACCAAGTGTTGGAAGATATGCTCGTGCTTGTGTTCTTTCCTATGGGAAGAAGTGGGAGAAATGCCTACCATTCTCTGAGTTCTCCTACAACAATGACTTTGGGCGATCTTGGCATGGCACCATTGAGAGCTTTGTATGGGAGAATCGAGAACCCCATTGAGCTGATCGAGAGGCGGTGGCGGCGATTTCGGCGGTCGATCAATGGGCGAAGTCAAGTTCGATTGATCGCGAGCATCTGCGCGCGGCCCGATCGGACAAAGAGCTATGCGGATCGTCGTCGCCGTGAGTTGAGCTTTGAGCCCAATGACTTTGTGTATCTCAAAGTCTCACCCTTGAAGGAAGCCATCGGCGTTTTGGCATCAAGGGCAAGTTGGCTCCTCGATATGTTGGGCCTTACCGTATCATCGAGAGAGTTGGGCGATTCTTGTCTGATTGGAGCTACGGTGCACTTGAGGTGTGCATGATGTGTTCCATGTTTCACACGAAGAAGTGCCTCCGTGTCCCAGAGAAACTCCGTTGGAAGTTCTCGAAGTGCGGAGAATTTGACCTACATGAGCATCTGTTAGTATTCTTGAGAATCGAGCGGAGAACAAGGAACCGTGTCATCAAGTTCCTTAAGGTTCGGTGGTCAAACCATTACGAAGATGAGGCAACTTGGGGCGAGAAGATCGCCGTGCAAATTTTCCTTCTTTCTTCTCGAGTAAATGAATCTCGGTCGAGATTCTTGTAAGGGGAGAGTTGTAACATCCCAATTTTGGGCTTGTGTTTCAAATGTAAGAAAATCAGTAGAAATTAAAACTTTTTCTTACAGCATGTATTTCCTTTTGGGCCAATCAATTCTTCTACAAGGAATTATGGAAATACAATATCACAAGTCTAGTTGATCCAAATCTTGGCATTCCAAAACAATCTTGTCAAATCTTATGACCATCCCTGGAAATATTTTCCTAAGTCTCTGTGATGGTATGTGACCCCTCTGAAAAATTTCACAATTTTAGAAATGGTTTGAATATTTTAGAGCGAGATCAAACTGTTTAACTCTTAGTCAAACATTAAAGCAGAGCCTTGCAGAATTTTGGAGATTTATTCACAGTATAAAAACCTCTGAAAATTTTACTCGAGTAAATATTTGAGTTAGCAAGCTCTTGTAAAAATTTCATAATTTTTGAGTTAATTTGCTACCTCAAATAAATCCTTCAAGGTCTCATTCTAATTTTAAAGTCAAGCGTGGTTTCTTATTTGCTTGGGTTGAGTCGGACTCGGGCTCGAGCCATTTGATTAGTCCGATCAACTAAGCGCACGAGCCACTCTTTAAAGCAGCATGTCGATCTCGACCGTTGGATCAAAATCGCTTGCGACCGCGGCGTGTAAGACCGGACCTTCGGTTGCAAGATTGATTGTCAACGTTAGATCTCCATCAAGCGTCGAGATCGCGAGACTTTGGACCCTCGGTTGCATTTTTGAATCGAGCCGTTGGATTAAGATCCAGCGCTTCGCGTACTACTCGTTGTAAATAGAGTTTGCGGCGTGGAGCAATCGGAGCGTTCGTTTCTGTCGTAGGGCTCGTAACCTCCGTTGTGTTTAAAGCCCGTGGCGTGGCACTATCTCGGTAGTTCGTGTCTCATCCAGCGGTGTGAATCGCCAGAGCTTTGGCGGTCATCTTCAACCTCCGCGATGCGGCGATTACAAGGCATGGGGTGTCGTTTCATGCTTCCTCACGGCCGCCTAGTCAGCGGTGGAGTCGTGGGAGACATGATCGGCCATGCCATGCCCTATTTCACCGACTATCATCTTTTTCCTTGTCGGTGTGCGTGGTGCTTTGTGTTTGCTTGAAAGAAGTGTGGTGCAAACCTAACACTTTCATGGCCTTATAAGCACCCAAATCCCTTCTGGAGTTTCTTTAGACCACCATCAAGCTTCATTCCCAACATTGGAGCTTAATACCTCAAAAATGGCAAATCGCCATTGTTGACCGTGGAGCTCCATCGGTGTTCTTGGTGTTCGGTGGTCCTCCTTCGTGTTTCTTTGCCCTAACTTTATCCCTTTATTATCTTGAACATTTCCCCTCACTTAATCTTGGATTTGATTCTCGAAATTGTCCAATTTGGGGTTTGTTCAAATTCGGCGAAAAGTGAGTATCGTCTTCCTCGGCTCGGTGAGTGCACCACTTCCTCATCTCTTGCTCTTATAACTTACGTGAATCATTATGAAGCTATTACGATGACTTAGTATCACTCATGTGGCTCGAGTGTCATTTGGGTTTTCTTCTCGAGTCGTGAGCTTCCACAGTGGTCAAACTTCTCGACCATCTTTGAAGCTTCGTCCTTAAGGTAGTTTCTTATTAGTCCTTAGAAGCTTTGCTTTGCTTCCTTGGACGCGGTGAGACTTTCGCTATTTTCATGTTTAGCGATAAAGCTCCGTTTTCATTCGACTAGCCGGCGTTCGATCCTACGCGGCGAGAATACTACCATTAGGTTGATGCGCTATTGCGAATCCATTTTGGGTCTTGTTCACGCCGCGCGGCGATTATCGCGGCGATTACCGTCAAAGCGATCGGGACTTTGCTTGGCCGAGCTCCGTTTAAATCGGCTCATTAGGACACATTAATTACCAATCATTGGTTATTAATTGTGTCTTAATCATTATTATTGAGCCAGCGACCGGTGGGCCCAATATCCTTAAATCAATCTACGGTTCCTCGCCTTTGTTCAGACATCATTAATGTCTAATCATTGTAATTAAATGAGTGGCATTTAATCGTTGTCGGAATTAACCTGCGAATTCATTATTTGGTGGGCGAGGATTAAAATCAAATTCGGTAGTCTTTAGTGTCTAGTTAATGATCATCATTAGTGGCATTAATTACGTCCATAGCCATCCCTCTCGATCATTGTCGGTGGGCGATTGCCCGCGTGCGTGGGTTAAACGGCGCATGTGTGCCTCAAGGTCGGCCAGCGATGGTCCCCGTGTCGGTCCATCTTTTGAACCGATCTTTAGCCACCGTCGATCCCTTGATCAGCGGCCCGGATCGTGAGGGCATTCGGACCCTCGGATGCCTTGATCATTCTTGGCGTCGATCTTGCGATCAATGGGCGAGATCGTGTGTCTGTCGGACAATCCGGTTGTTAGTGCGCTCTGGACCGTCCATACGCGTCTGCGGTGGGATTGGCCAAGCAACCACTTGCCGTCGGTTGCAAACACTCGTGTGAGCCGTTGGATCTTGATCAGCGGTGGGTTTCTAGTGGCTTTGCTGGCGCGTCGCATTTGTTTTAGCGCGCGCGAGGCGTAGGATGTTAGATCGAGGTTGAGGTTGTCCACGTCATTTTCTTTTATTGGGTTTGTGAGGACCCGGTTTATTCGGCTTATCTTGTTTAACCATCCACTTGGTTCTAAGTACAAATCAAATAAACCAAGCCTCGAATATGTATACTTCGGAAATGCGATATACACACCTCGATACAAAATCATGAATCAAACTCATTCATTCACATAGAACGAAGCACAACACAACATAAAGACATACATAATATAAGAGGTTAGTACAAAAGAAGTAGGCCAGGCCAAAAGTCATACAAATAAGTAAATACAGTGGAAGCAAATAGGCCATAAGATGGCAATAAACAAAAAGCCAATCGGTGTGCCTTTACCCACAAGGCAACCAACGGGCGCCAAGCTAGTCGTTAACATGACACATCTCACAAAGGAAACCCTTGGGGCTCACCTTCTTCCTCTGCAACAAAAACATTAAGCAAAGCATCGAGTACAAAAATTGTTTTTGTACTCATAAAACTGACGTGTAAAGAGTATGAGAACTATAATTTAACTACATGCAAGCTTTATTTAAGTGGAATGGGCTCTGGACTTACTTTTAGCGAAAGCAAGTTTTCTTTTGCAATAATGTAGTAGTTTGAAGCGAGTTTAACAATTCAATTTTATTTGCGAAATACGATGTCTGATGAAGTAGTGACAAAAGACACCTGAGATGACCAACCCAATGGCCATCACAACAATAGTATGAACACCCGTTCATACCAACCCATCAAGTTTTAATTAAAGGTTGTAGTCTAACTCTTGGAAGACCTCCCCAAGCGTGTCCATAACCTAGGGCGAGGCTATTCGAATAGTTTTAAACCACTGAGGGTGTACCACTGTACCCACACTTGAGACGCCTTTAAGCCACAAGCACACTTAGAAGGTATGCGGCAAGGCTAAGTCCTCTGAGCGCTTTCCAATATTGTGCATTGACTACGAGCGCTCGTATGGATAGAAACCCATGCGCTTACATTGCAAGCGAAAGACAACAAATCCCATCACGGGTGAAGTCTTTCGGACACTCTGTCTCCCAACACCATCCCTCTGCGACTCACTGCGACCGGGCCAATACCGCAAAGTACTAAGTCAAGAGAGGTCCCATACCCTCTAATGTGGTTATGCGCTAAAATGCTTAGTTTAGTGTAACAAGATGTTAGGTCCTTGTTGACCGGGCACCATTCGATCACACCCAAAAATCACACCATCTTACCATTGTGCCCAAGTCCAAATCATTTTATTTTCAGTTTTCACAAATATACATAGCAAAAATGCTGAAATATAAAGATATAATAATTTGTGTGATCAAAGTTACTGACTAAGTCGATAACAGCCCAATTCTAGGTGTCTAAGCATGGCTAAGCATCATATCGTAAATACAAATAAAGGCCTAAATCATTCAGGGCTCTAATTCACCGGTGAGAATAATATTCCTAAGGTAGTGGGAGGGTGAACAATTTTCAGGCAACAATGCAATGGGATTAACTACCTCTAGCAAACAAAATTAATCATTGACACAAAAGCATGCATACGTCTGAGTAAAACAAAGTATTAGACTTGAAAATAATGGGAATGAGCTGGATATGATCAAGCTGCTTGCTGGCGCTCTTTGTTGCTCAATCATTCTGAGAGGATCGCTCTCGAGCTCAACCCACTCTTCGTCACCCTAATCGCATAAGCAAATAACCACGACGAAAAGCAAATAAGGCAATAAACCTAATCACAAAAATTGAGCAAAAAGCATCCAAATGACACAAAATTTATACACAAGGAGAAATAGGAATAAACCTAGACATAGAAACTGGAATAACCTAATTTGGTTTGTCGTTCCAAGATATTCCCTAAAAACCTATTTTCGGCCATAATTAGGTACTGTAGCAAAAATATTTTCTAGAAAGATTTTGAATCTGAAACTTTTATGGTAGCTACCCACTGGTATAGTGGTAAGCCATATAAAATTTCAGGTCATTTGAGTTATATTGAAGAGTTATGATTTGTCTAAATTGTTTAGGGTATTAAACTAAAATATGATCCTTATGATTTTTAAAAACAGTAAAATTTGTGAAACCAATTTTCCCAGCAAATACACTATCAGTGGAAGCTAATCAATTGGATTCACTCAAAAGGACCTATATATTAAAATATATGCATTTCACAAGTTTGCTAAAGTTCTGAAAACAGCATTAAGTTCACTTGTTTATTATTTTTGAAAATGGTTTTCCAGGTTTGATCATGGTCTACCATTATTTTCTATTTAATTTCAAGGTATAATGAAGCTAACAAAATTGTAATCATCTAATTTGGACTTACAATGAAAAGATATGAAAAGAAAACACTGCTCACTTCGGGTTTGAGACTTAACCATTTACGAAACTCTGTTGGTTTTAAAATGCAATCCATTATTGATTTTCAGATTTGATTACTTCCATTAAGTAGTTGTCTACAGACTACTAGAATCACTAACATCTTTAACTTACTGGTTTAGACATGATAATGGCCTCTGAAACTATGATGATCATTATATTGTGGTCTCACGATCACACTTTCTCCTAAGGCCTTTTACAGATTACGAAACATCAATGACATTAGCCTATAGACAAGATTAATTGTATTCATTTTCTTAATGGTTTTTCAGCTTAGGTTACTACTACTAGTTAATTGTCAACTAACGAATTATATCAAGAAGTCTAGCTACTAGAATTAGTTATGTTATTAGCCCTCTGTAATTTCAAATGTTCATCTATACAATTTTCTTGGTCATAAGGCATTAATTGCTATAAGACATTGGTCAAACATTTTTAACTCTTGGACTTTAGTCATTAATATGTGATTGCAAGGTTGAAACCTCCTATGGTGGTCAACCTAGATACTAATATTTGGGCCTTTGAGGCGCAGGTTCATTGTTAGCTCTTGATCTGCTAGTTCTTGCATTAACCTCATCACCTTTCTTGTTCAGCGGCGGGCAACACATAGTATTGATGAAAAGAGTCTTGCAATCTAACTTCTTTCAAAACTCGACTTCAAATTGGTTAAACCATTTGGTGATTACTAATCTTACACTTGGTTAAAGTACTAATTGAGTGAGGTTTTCTCGGTACTTGTATTAGAATGGCACCAACTTCTTGACAATTCCATGTATATTGATTGCCTTCTCTAAACAAACATCCTCTACGAGGATCTAGCCTAAGGTGAAGTGTTGTGAACTCAAATCCTTGCAAGATCAAAGTTCAATTTTGGCACATGCACTAAGTGATTCAACAAGCACTAGCAAGTTGTTAAATAGACCTAAAAGCAATTGAAATCGGATGGGGACTACTTTCTCAGTGAGAGATAACACGAGAGGCAAAGCAGGGGAGAGTCGATCTTGGGAAGGTGGTGGCGGCAGAAGCGGTACACGCTGGCGACAAGGAGGGTGGCGGCAGCCGGGACGTGGCAAAAATGAGACAGGGTGTCGAGTGGTCCCAAGGGTGGCGGAGATGCTGCCGGAGCGGGGCGAGTGGTGGCGGGGCGGCTTGGCGGCCGGACCTAAAGGAGAAATGGCGACATTGCGCGGTGAGGAGGAAGAAATCTTGGCGAGCATGAGCATGAGGTTGCTAAGGGGACTCACGGGGCACTTGATGGAGGCGGGCGTGGCGGGCGGGTGGCGGCTTGGACCACGGGCGGCGCGGAGAAGTCGCGAAGGCATGCGGTGGAGTGAGAGAGTTCTAATTGGCGGCTTGGGAAGGATGAGTGGCAGGCGAGCTCGGTGCGAGGGTGACGAGCAGCCCCGGGCGGAGAGGTGGCGGGCGGCGGCCTTGGCGGCGAAGAAGACACCAGCGCATAGCGCTTCGGGATGCAAACCAAACCGAGTGAGGATAAAGAAGAGGTGACAAAGGAATACGAGGTGTGAGGAGAAGTGGAAGAAGGCTTTAGGCGGCGGAACCAGCTCTGGCGGCGTCGGCGGAACTTGAGCTCGGTGCTTGATTGAAGAAGGAAGGGGTTGGTTAGTGATCTAGTGAGGTGAAGGAAGTTCACGGGAGAACCATGGGGCAATAAGCGGCTGTTGGCGGAGTCGTGAGGAGGGCTCGTTTGGCGGCGACATGCTCGGTCATGGCGCTCACGACAAAGCGGCGTCGAGGGCGGCGAGGAAAGGCGGTGAGCGTGGGTGGAAAGCGCGGCGGACCACGGGCGTGAGTCCGCCGTGAAGCGCGGCGGTTGGCGATGCGCGGAGTTGACTGGCCTTGGCAGCTGGCAGGCAGCGTGATGACGAGGAAGAAGAAAGGCCAGCGGGCGGTATCAGCGAGAGGAGAGAAGTGGGTTGAGCCGTTGATTACCATCGGACGGACCACGGTGATAGGGCAATCAGGCGATCCGATTGTCACACAAGATCGGCCGTTGATTTCAAAGTGGAGCGGCTCGTGATGCTGCTGGTGTGGTGCGGTGAGCCCGGTGCAACTAAGCGGTTCAACTCAAACAAGTGGCTCAGTCGGGTTGGGTCGGTCGGAGGAATAGTAAGGATGTTTGGTAGGTTTTAAATTCAAAGCCCTACTTTGACCGAGCTTCAAAATATAGCAATTAAATTTCAAAAATTCTGAAATTTTTCAGGGAGGTTCCTGGGATGACCTAGTGACCAAATAAAATTTTAAACCTTCTTGTTCATGAATCATCTGCTTATTTTAAGTTCAAACTTACAAAGGTTATTGAAGCAAGTTTGAATTTTATGTGGATTAATTTAGCTCCAAAAATTTTGGAAAAATTATATTTATTCATGATAATTATTATAAGATTTAAATAAATTATTTCCCAGAGTTTCACTTGAAGTGAATTCTTCCCAAAATTATTTTAAGTGTATGCTCTTTATGTTTGATTTAGGGTTTAAAATGACTGAATCTTGGAAGGATTTTTAGGGATGGCAACTAGCTCCAAAACTTATGAAATTTTAAATGGAGGTTGATGATTCTATGACAAACCTTACATAAAATTTTCAGAGGTTTTTATGCTCATAATATTTCTCCAAAATTCCATAATGTTTGAATTTAAGGTTTGACCAATTGAAAAATTGGTTTGACTTGCCTCCAAAAATATTCCAACAACTTCTAAAAATTGTGAAACTTTTCAGAGGGTCACACATCAACCCAGAACTTAGGAAAAATATTTCAGAGGATGATCACAAGTTTTGACAAGAAAGTTTTGAAGGGTGAGTTTAGGTCAAAGGACTTGTAACTTTGTATTTCCTATTTCCTTTACAAGATTTGTTAAGAACATCAGGAAATACAAGATGTAGAAAAAGTTTTAATTTCTACACATTTTCTTACATTTGAACCACATATTGAAAATTGGGATGTTACAACTCTCCCCCTTAAATCTCGTCAGAGATTTGGATCGTGAGGACGAAGAGGGGTAGTTTGCGTGCGAGATGATCTTCGTTCCCAAGTATCTCACTCTCGGAGCGAGTTGACCACTGAACTTTCACGAATTCGAAGTGCGATTCGTTTGCTCTTCGTTAAACCTGCAAAGACACAACCTTTCTTTATGATTCTTTATCTATTTTAGAATATTTTTGTTGTACTTGGATCTAATGTTTTATTGCATTGTTTCTCGTTGAGTCACGATTCGACCCAACATACGAACTGGAGATGCAAAGATTAGAGAATCGAAACCAGCACGAATGCAGGTTTAGGCCGTGGAAAATGTGCCACTTTAGTCGACACGGGAAAACTTACGGATCTAGATACAACAAGGATTGTGGTGAGAGCTCTTTTACGATGCTATGGGTGGTGGTGCGATAGTGGTTAGTTGGTGGAGCGATTTGTGCGGTCAATTCGGAACAATTTATGCAGTAAATTCGGAGGCGATATGTTTGGTTAACTCCACTAACAATGGAATCTCGGCACGCTAACTAGCTACTGCGAGTCATCCTCATGACTAGCTATCTTAGAGGACTATGGTTATCCTTAGTTGGTGAAACAAATTGTGCAGTTACTCCACTATGAGCGAGACCACGATCGGTTAACTAGCTATCTGAGTCATCCCTCATGCCGACTTCTTAGATGGACTATGGCCATTTAGGCCCGAGTAAACAACTTGTGGCGACAACGATCCGCATAGCCATACATGCGGTTGGAGATGCGCGAAATCGATCTCGACTAAGCGAAGTTGGTTGTTCCGATCTTGACATTTTGCTTGATTTGGTTCACTCCGGCATCCATTCTTGAGCAAACTTGATCTAACCCACTAAGGTTGGTTGCATAACCAAAGCGACAATAGACCGTGCTCAACCACACGAGTTGAGACAATAAAAGTCTTCAGGAGGGTAGGCTGCGGTTCTGGAGCAACAATGCATTGCAAAACACCTTTTTAACTAATTGTATCTGCGACAACATTAGTCTTGCCGGATGGTAATGAATTCCCATGTCGAAGTTCTTAACGGTCAAGATTGAATCAACAAGAGATCAGATGGCTCGGATTAGATCAAGGATGTCTCATGTGGTATAAAGAAGTTCAAACAACTGGTCTTGGTGAGCTCCGAGGTGGTACCACCACACCTTGGTATACAAGTGGCTACAGTAAGGATTCCCAGAACCTATGTTCTTGAGAGTTTGTTTTTCTCATGAGCGGTGTGACCACGAGTTCAACGAAGGTAATACCGCATAGTGGTAATACCGAGTTGAGCGGTATGGATGTTTGAGAGAAAGGGGTATCGAAAGAGACTTCTAGAAAACGAGAACCAAAGGGAGGCTTGGGTAGTTTTAGAACCCACTCAACACAAGAACTTGAAATTTGATGCATTGAAGTTTGTTTTAGTCATTTAAATTCTTTGGAAACTTAGGTTAAGTTTTGAACTCTCATCAAAACCAAATGGTTCTATTTCATTTTAAATGCCTTAAAAGGTTTAGAGAACAAGGTGTTACTAATAACTTTGGTTAGCAACACACCCAAAACTTGAAGTTGATGGCGAAAAGTTAACGACTAGGGAAATGAGATATCACCCTAGACAAAACCAAAAACAACAAGTAAACCAACTTTAAATGCTTCCAAAAGGCTCCAAATCAGCAAAGGAAACATTAAACCAAGCTCAACTTCTCACTTGCCATTAACCGTATTGAATGAGCGAGCAATGGTTTGAGAAGATAAAATTTCAGCACACTACATCAAGTCTAACACTACTCGAGCAAGGTTAAATCAGCGAAATAAGTGTTAGATACTTAGCTAACTAGTACCACACGTTACCCTTTTATTCCCACAAGTTTTAGTTGATTATCCTCTCATTTTCTACCCTATTTAGAAACCTTTGAGCTTGCTGTCAGGAGGCCCGAATGATCGCTGTCAGTTTTTGCATCAAGCCTCCTAGCAGAAATCTTCAACTCTATGACTTCAAAATCTGGTAGAGGCGGCTAACATTTCAATTTGCCAAACTCATTGGTTCCCAAACCCAATCTAAGCGATAATGACTATCTTTTTAGAAGAAGATGAGAGAGAAAACAATTTTAAAACTCAATTTAGAGCAAGATGAGAGAAAGCTAAGATAGGTAAGGAACAAAATCGAGAATTTACTTAAGCTTTAGTAAATTATTTGATACTTGGAAAATAAGGTTTCAAAATATCCTAAGGGCGACCAAGCTTGGGTTACTACGGTTGGAATGGCTCGATACCAACTTGTGAGGACCCGGTTTATTAGGCTTGTCTTGTTTAACCATCCACTTGGTTCTAACGGTACAAATCAAATAAACCAAGCCTCGAGATATGTATACTTCCGAAATGCAGTATACACACTCGATACAAAATCATGAATCAAACTCATTCATTCACATAGAACGAAGCACAACACAACATAAAGACATACATAATATAAGAGGTTAGTACAAAAGAGGCGAGGCCGGCCAAAGTCATACAAATAAGTAAATACACAGTGGAGCAAATAGGCCATAAGATGGCAATAAACAAAAGCCAATCGGTGTGCCTTTACCACAAGGCAACCAACCGGGCATAAGCTAGTCGTTAACCGCATGCACATCTCACAAAGAAACCCTTGGGGCTCACCTTCTTCTCTGCAACAAAACATTAAGCAAAGCATCGAGTACAAAAATTGTTTTTGTACTCATAAAGTGGCGTGTAAAGGTAATGAACTATAATTTAACTACATGCAAGCTTTATTTAAGTGGAATGGGCTCTGGACTTACTTTTAGCGAGAAAGCAAGTTTTCTTTGCAATAATGTAGTAGTTTGAAGCAGTTTTAACAATTCAATTTTATTTGCGAAATAACAGACGTCTGATGAAGTAGTGACAAAAGACACCACGGAGATGACCAACCCAATGGCCATCACAACAATAGTATGAACACCCGTTCATACCAACCCATCAAGTTTTAATTAAAGGTTGTAGTCTAACTCTTGGAAGACCTCCCCAAGCGTGTCCATAACCTGGGGCGAGGCTATTCGAATAGTTTTAAACCACTGGGTGTACCACTGTACCCACACTTGGACCCTTTAAGCCACAAAGCACACTTCCGAAGGTATGCAGGCAGGCTAAGTCCTCGAGCGCTTTCCAATATTGTGCATTGACTACGAGCGCTCGTATGGATAGAAACCCATACGCACATTGCAAGCGAAAGACAACAAATCCCATCACGGGTGAAGTCTTTCGGACACTACTGTCTCCCAACACCATCCCTCTGCGACTCCTGCGACCGGACCAATACCGCCAAAGTACTAAGTCAAGAGGTCCCATACCTCTAATGTAGTTGCGCTAAAATGCTTAGTTTAGTGTAACAAGATGTTCGGTCCTTGTTGACCGGGCACCATTCGATCACACCCAAAAATCACACCATCTTACCATTGTGCCCAAGTCCAAATCATTTTATTTTCAGTTTTCACAAATATACATAGCAAAAATGCTGAAATATAAAGATATAATAATTTGTGTGATCAAAGTTACCGACTAAGTCGATAACCCAATTCTACTAGGTGTCTAAGCATGGCTAAGCATCATATCGTAAATACAAATAAAAGGCCTAAATCATTCAGGGCTCTAATTCACGGTGAGAATAATATTCCTAAGGTAGTGGCAGGGTGAACAATTTTGGCAACAATGCAATGGGATTAACTACCTCTAGCAGACAAAATTAATCATTGACACAAAAGCATGCATACGTCTGAGTAAAACAAAGTATTAGACTTGAAAATAATGGGAATGAGCTGGATATGATCAAGCGCTTGCACGGTTTCTTTGTTGCTCAATCATTGCGAGGATCGCTCTCGGGCTCAACCACTCTTAGTCACCTAATCGCATAAGCAAATAACACGACGAAAAGCAAATAAGGCAATAAACCTAATCACAAAAATTGAGCAAAAGCATCCAAATGACACAAAATTTATACACAAGGAGAAATAGGAATAAACCTAGACATAGAAACTGGAAAAACCTAATTTGGATTTGTCGTTCCAAAGATATTCCCTAAAAACCTATTTTCGGCCATAATTAGGTACTGTAGCAAAAATATTTTCTAGAAAGATTTTGAATCTGAAACTTTTATGGTAGCTACCCACTGGTATAGTGGTAAGCCATATAAAATTTCAGGTCATTTGGAGTTATATTGAAAGAGTTATGATTTGTCTAAATTGTTTAGGGTATTAAACTAAAATATGATCCTTATGATTTTTAAAAACAGTAAAATTTGTGAAACCAATTTTCCCAGCAAATACACTATCAGTGGAAGCTAATCCAATTGGATTCACTCAAAAAGGACCTATATATTAAAAGATATGCATTTCACAAGTTTGCTAAAAGTTCTGAAAACAGCATTAAGTTCACTTGTTTATTATTTTTGAAAATGGTTTTCCAGGTTTGATCATGGTCTACCATTATTTTTCTATTTAATTTCAAGGTATAATGAAGCTAACAAAATTGTAATCATCTAATTTGGACTTACAATGAAAAAGATATGAAAAAGAGAAAACACCTGCTCACTTCAGTTTTGAGACTTAACCATTTCTGAAACTCTGTTGGTTTTCTGAAAATGCAATCCATTATTGATTTTCAGATTTGATTACTTCCATTAAGTAGTTGTCTACAGACTACTAGAATCACTAACATCTTTAACTTACTGGTTTAGACATGATAATGGCCTCACGAAACTATGATGATCATTATATTGTGGTCTCGATCACACTTTCTCCTACAAGGCCTTTTACGAATTTTGAAACATCAATGACATTAGCCTATAGACAAGATTAATTGTATTCATTTTCTTAATGGTTTTCAGCAGGTTACTACTACTAGTTAATTGTCAACTAACGAATTATATCAAGAAGTCTAGCTACTAGAATTAGTTATGTTATTAGCCTCTGTAATTTCAAATGTTCATCTATACAATTTTCTTGGTCATAAGGCTATTAATTGCTATAAGACATTGGTCAAACATTTTTAACTCTGGACTTTAGTCATTAATATGTGATTGCAAGGTTGAAACCTCCTATGGTGGTCAACCTAGATACTAATATTTGGGCCTTTGAGGAGCAGGTTCATTGTTAGCTCTTGATCGCTAGTTCTTGCATTAACCTCATCACCTTCTTGTTCAAGTGACAGAACAACACATAGTATTGATGAAAAGGAGTGCTGCAATCTAACTTCTTTCAAAACTCAGCTTCAAATTGGTTAAACCATTTGAGTGATTACTAATCTTACACTTGGTTAAAGTACTAATTGAGTCAGAGGTTTTCTCAGTACTTGTATTAGAATGGCACCAACTTACTGACAATTCCATGTATATTCAGATTGCCTTCTCTAAACAAACATCCTCTAACAGGATCTAGCCTAAGGTGAAGTGTTGTGAACTCAAATCCTTGCAAGATCAAAGTTCAATTTTTGGCACATGCACTAAGTGATTCAACAAGCACTAGCAAGTTGTTAAATAGACCTAAAAGCAATTGAAATCAGATGGGGACTACTTTCTCAGAGTGAGAGATAACACAGAGGCAAAGCAGGAGTCGATCTTGGGAAGGTGGTCGGCGGCAGGGGCGGTACCGTCGTGGCGACAAGGAGGGTGACAGCGGCGGGCGTGGCAAAAATGAGACCGGGTGTCGAGGTGGTCCCAAGGGTGGCGGAGATCTTTGGGGGCGGGGCGGTGGTGGCCGAGCGCTTGCGGCGGCCGGACCTAAAGGAGAAATGAGGCGACATTGCAGCGGTGAGGAGGAAGAAATCTTGGGCGAGCATGAGCATGAGGTTGCTAAGAGGACTCA
Organism: Ampelocalamus luodianensis; assembly: GCA_036346255.1. Taxonomy (NCBI): domain Eukaryota; kingdom Viridiplantae; phylum Streptophyta; class Magnoliopsida; order Poales; family Poaceae; genus Ampelocalamus; species Ampelocalamus luodianensis. Next base: position 38,720,515 of record CM070629.1, read on the forward strand.
CGAGGCACTTGATGGGGCGGGCGTGGCGGAGGCGGTGGCGGCTTGGACCACGGGCGCGCGGAGAAGTCGCGAAGGCATGCGGTGGAGTGAGGAGAGTTCTAGTGGCGGCAGGAAGGATGAGGTAGCGGCGGAGCTCGGTGCGAGAATTGACGAGAGCCGGGCGGGGAGAGGTGGCCGGGCGGCGGCCTTGGCGGCGAAGAAGACACCAACGCGCAGCGCTTCGGGATGCAAACCAAAACCGAGTGAGGATAAAGAAGAGGTGACAAAGGAATCTGAGGTGGCGAGGAGAAGTGGAAGAAGGCTTTAGGCGGCGGAACCGCTCTGGCGGCGTCGGCGGAACTTGAGCTCGGTGCTTGATTGAAGAAGGAAGGGTTGGTTAGTGATCTAGTGAGGTGAAGAAGTTCACGGAGAACCATGGGGCAATAAGCGGTGTTGGCGGAGATTCGTGAGGGAGAGCTCATTTGGCGGCGACATGCTCTGGTCATGGCGCTCGACAAAGCGGCGTCGAGGGCGCGAGGAGCGAGGCGGTGAGCGTGGGTGAAAGCGGCGGACCACGGGCGTGAGGTCGCCGTGTGGCGCGGCGATTGGGCGATGGCGTGTGGAGTTGACTGGTGGCCTTGTGGCCCAGCAGAGCAGCGCCCGATGACGAGGAAGAAAAACGCAGCCCAGTGGGCGGTATCAGTGAGAGAGAGAGGTGGGTTGAGCCGTTGATTACCGTCGGACGAGCCACGGTGATAGGAACGTCAGGCGGTCGATTGTCACACAAGATCGGCCGTTGATTTCAAAGTGGGCGGCTCGTGATGCGGCTGGTGTGGTGCGGGTGAGCCCAGTGCAACTAGGCGGTTCAACTCAAACAAGTGGCTCAGTCGGGGTTAGGTCGGTCGGAGGAATAGTAAAGGATGTTTGATGGGTTTTAAATTCAAAGCCCTACTTTGACCGAAACTTCAAAATATAGCAATTAAATTTCAAAAATTCTGAAATTTTTCAGGGAGGTTCCTGGGATGACCTAGTGACCAAATAAAATTTTAAACCTTCTTGTTCATGAATCATCTGCTTATTTTAAGTTCAAACTTACAAAAGGTTATTGAAGCAAGTTTGAATTTTATGTGGATTAATTTAGCTCCAAAAATTTTGGAAAAATTATATTTATTCATGATAATTATTATAAGATTTAAATAAATTATTTCCCAGAGTTTCACTTGAAGTGAATTCTTCCCAAAAATTATTTTAAGTGTATGCTCTTTATGTTTGATTTAGGGTTTTAAAATGACTGAATCTTGGAAGGATTTTAGGGATGGCAACTAGCTCCAAAACTTATGAAATTTTAAATGGAGGTTGATGATTCTATGACAAACCTTACATAAAATTTTCAGAGGTTTTATGCTCATAATATTTCTCAAATTCCATAATGTTTGAATTTAAGGTTTGACCAATTGAAAAATTGGTTTGACTTGCCTCAAAAATATTCCAACAACTTCTAAAAATTGTGAAACTTTTCAGAGGGTCACACATCAACCCAAGAACTTAGGAAAAATATTTCAGAGGATGATCACAAGTTTTGACAAGAAAGTTTTGAAGGGTAAGGTTTAGTCAAAAGGACTTGTAACTTTGTATTTCCTATTTCCTTTACAAGATTTGTTAGAACATACAGAAATACAAGATGTAAGAAAAAGTTTTAATTTCTACATTTTCTTACATTTGAACCACATATTGAAAATTGGGATGTTCTGGGGTTGTTACGTATTTGGTAAGCATTTGTTTATCAACTGAAAATGATATAAAAACTTTAGAAACTCACAACTAATTCATTTTAACTGCTTTTTGGTTAATTCCAACTGTAATAAATCATGTTATCACTTTAGCTTATTATAAAAATGGATTAAGCACGTTCCAGTAAGAGAAAATTGTATAACTAGGAATAACTTGGTTTCTGTCATTTTGAATATTCCAGAAAATGAATAAAACTTTAGAAAATGCATATCTTGCTCTGTGTATGTCCAAAATGAATGATTCCAACTTTGATAAATTTGTTATTAACCCAATGTTAATCTAAAAATGATGGTAGGTCCAAGATTGTGCAAGAAACCTTGATTAATGATTTAGTACCTATTTTGACATTTAGAAAATTACGGAAGACTTATAAAATGCACAAGTAATTCTCTGTAAATGCAAAATATATATGATAAATTCTAGAGAACCCTCTGTTGGTATACTTGCTGTAAAATTAGTTTTGAACATATTTATGCTCCTGGAAAGTGCATTATGCTAATTTTGCATCTTAGAAAAATCATAACTAAATCATTTTAACTCCAAATGACCTGAAATTTTATATGGGTTACCTCTATACCAATAAGTAGCTGCCATAAAAATTTCAGCTTCAAAATCTTTCTAGAAAATGTTTTTGCTGAGTGCTAATTATGGCAGAAAATGTGTTTTTAGGTAATATCTTTTGCACCACAAATCCAAATTAGGTTTTCAGTTTCTATGTCTTGATATATTCGTATTTCACCTTGTGTGTAAATTTAAATCGCATTTGGATAATTTTTGCTTGCTCGTTTGTTTAGTTGTGGCTCGTCTTATTGGTTGTTCTTGGTTCTTTTGCCTTTCGCTTAGGATTCGACATTTGCGGTAACCAGAAACGATCCTCATAACAAATTGAGCAACGACAAGAAGGCAAGCAGTTTGATCATGTTAATCCCAGTATTTTAAGTATTTATGTTGTTTACAAATTCTATGTATGCATTGCTACTTTGTTTTAATAGTTGGCCTAGTAGATGCATTTCCTTAGCAAATGATTATCCTCTACTACCATGAGCCTAGGTTACTTGCTGTGATTTAGAGTTCGTGGATGGGCTCTTGTCACTTAGTAGTTCTTGAATTAATTGCTTAGCCATGCTTAGCGGTAGAAATGGCGGTTATCGACTTGTCGATAACCTTGATCTACAAAACTTATTATGATTTATGATTTCCACCTTGTGCCATGTCTATTTATGAAAACTAAAACTGAAAACAAAATGATTTAGACTTGGGCACAATGGTAAGATGGTGTGATTTTGGTGTATTTGGAATGGTGCAGGGTCAACAAGGACCGAACATCTTGTTACACTAAACCAAGCATTTTAGCGTGCTAACCACATTAGAGGGTATGGGACCTCTCTTGACTTAGTACTTTGGCGTGTATTGCCTCGGGTGTGAGGAGTCGCGGGAGGGATGGTGTTGGGAGCATTGTAGTGTCAGAAAGACTTCACCGTGATGGGATTTGTTGTCTTTCGGCTTGCAATGTAAGCGTATGGTGTTTCTACCCATCTGAGCGGCTCGTGGTTGATACACAATATTGGAAAAAGTCTCGTAGGACTTAGTCGTGCGGACATACCTTGGAAGTGTGCTTTGTGGCTTAAAAGCGATCCAAGTGTGGGTACATTGGTACACCTGCGAGGTTAAAACTATTCGAATAGCCTCGTCTAGGTTATGGACACGCTTGGCAAGGTCTTTCAAGAGTTAGACTACAACCTTTTAAATTAAAACTTGATGGGTGAGTGCGAATCGGGATTAGTGCTATGTTGTGGTGGCTATTGGGGTAGTCACTTCGGTGGTTACTTGTATGTATCTTTATTCTGTTATTTCAACATTAAAAACAGATTTGCAAACTTGCTTTTAAAATGTATTACATTATTGCGGATAAAGTTGGCTTCATGCAAATGAGACATACAACCTCCACCTAAATAAGCTTGCATGTAGTTTATGAATAGGTCCGCTATGCCACACGTCGGTCTTGCGGGTACAAAGACAATCTTTGTACTCGGTTGCTATGCTTAATTGTTTTGTTGCGAGAGGAAGAAGGTGAGCTGAGGGCCTCACTTTTGTGAGTGTGTTGTGGTAACTGCGGGGCGACTAGCTTGGCGGCGGTCGGTTGCCTTGTGGGTGTGTATGGCTAACCAGGTCGACTTTTGTTCTAACCATCTTATGGCACTTTGCTTCATTGTCATTCTTGTATATTGTTCTATTTGGCAGTCGGCTCTCTTTTGTAATAACTTTACTTTATGTATGTCGTTGTTGGACTTAGTAATGTATGTTGTATGGAAATGATGTGTAATTTTGTGATGATGTGCATATGTTGCAGTGCAGAAACATATGCCCATCGAGAACTTAGAATGTTTAATTAGTAATGCTAGAACCAATTGGAGGTTAAGTGTTACTAGTTAAATATTCCGGGTCCTCACATTTCAATTCTTGTCATCATCTATTTTGACTCATAGCCGAAATATGTCTCTGTTCTCTTTTGTCGGCTCAACCGACAAAATAGGCTTTCTTTAGCTTTTGTAATCTAATCGATTAGGGTTAGATTAAGGTTAGCTTGGGATATTAATTACCCTAAAAGATCATGCTAAGTTTCATTTCTGAACTTTTGCATGTTCTATTTTCCTTTTTCCCAAAATCTGCTATCTGTCCTGTTTCTAGTTCATTTCAAAATCTGAAAACTGCAACTTTGAACTAAACCCTAGTTTCTGTCTTTTAAAAACAGTAAGTTATAATATGGGTTAGTATTACTATTAGGGTAGATATAACTTAAGCATACTGTCAATCATGCATTTCCAGATTGATCATGCATATTTCTTCCATTTTGGACTTATTGTCAGGTTTGGTATTTATTGGGTCTTATTGCTTCTTTTAGAATCAGTTCACTTGAAGCAATCGAATATATTCTCGAGCAACTGAACCGCACTGTGAGGTTTATTATTATTAAGGCAAGCATCCTCTACGCACCATGTTGATCCCAAATTTTATACCTTAGATTTTCTAAATCCAGTGACAAATGTGCATGCTATTTTTCTGAAAATACAAACTGTGATCTGTTAGTAGTTAGATATGACCTAACATGGTGGATTACCTTAATTGTAATCATACACTTAACCCTAGCTCAATACTGTATACTATAACATATATTTTCAGATTTGGCTTAGACATGCGATCTAGAGATTTTAGAGTTTGACAAGAATATCTTGTCAAGCAGAATCTAAATGATCTTGTGTTATTTTGAACTCTTTGTCAGTTTCTTTAAATCAGACTTGTATTTGAAATTTAAAGCGTCTGGACAAGAGGAAGCTAGTGATGGTGCTTTTGTGCACGAGATTGGGTTTGTGGTGGACTTGTCAAGGTTAATTAAGGACCGAACTCGACTATTCAATTCAAGTCCCCACGTACTTCCACATGCAGTGTATGGTATTTGTTTGGTTAAGTAAAATGTTAAGACTATTGGGTTGGAAACAGAAAGTAAGAATATGTGTATTGACCTTGTATGGCATAAATGCTTAGGTCTTATGACCGTGTTGTATGCCATGTGAGCTTGTATGTCGAGATCGAGATGTTCTTAGAAGGGTGAAGCGTATATGTGCTCCGTAGCATATACGATACCTTAATAGTGCGATTGCATCCTAATATGGGTAGTGAGCCGATTCGCATTTAATTGTTTGGATCGGCATTACTGACGCAACATGTGTGCCTCGGTTAAGCAGATGCTATCAGTCGTTGTTTAAGCGAGATCAGTTCACACATGGGGGTCCAACTCAATAGTGTTAGCTTGTTGAAAAATACCAAATCTTAGTTTCCCCGGTCGGCATACCAAAGGAAGTATGTCATCATTCGGAGGCATCCGAAGGCAACGGGCTAGCTAAGTCATGTGGGTAAAGATGTACACCTGCGAGGTATAAACTGTTCGAATAGTCGTGTCCACGGTCATGGACGATAACTTGAGTTGATGTCACCTGTATAGAAGTTTTGATTTTCAAAATCTGGTTTCGGTTTTTGGCTGTGCATGAGGGATTCATGCACTGTACTGTTTACAATTATGTCATTTACTTACTGTTCTAATTAAACTTTGATTTATTAAATTGCTTTATCAAAATTTAGCCTTTGTAGGATAAGATGTATCGCTTTATGCAAATCTGAACCTTTATACCATCCTGTTGTAACCTTATGCATGTAAAAATTCTATTCCTTTGATTAGGTTCTAATAAACACTTTCTTTTATTAGTTTGTGTAAGACTTGCTGAGTACCTTCCGTACTCAAGGTGCTATCACCTATTGTTGCAAGTGAGGACGGTTTTCTTTATGAAGTACCCGTTAGCGCCGATCAGGGTGACGCTAACGAGTAAAGCTACTTCTTTCCTCCACGCAATTGCCTGCGGGTGGATGAGGCCATTGGTGGACTTTAATATGTTGTTTTTTGCTTCCGCTGTTAGACTTTTGAAGTGACCAAGTCACTTAATATTGTAGTATTAAACTGAATGATGTAAACTTATGTTTAATTATGCCAATGTATGACATGTATGTATTTGATGCAATGTTGATGAAGGATATATATATGCAATGGTCGTTGATCCTGGGAACCATTGTGAGATATATATATATCCGGGAGCTCGATGATTGGATCGGTTACTTATTAAATTTATACTCCTAGCATGATCTTTAATAAAGGGGCGATCTGTTCCTTCATTAACAATTGTGCTCTGAGATGAATTTAATTAAGTACATTTCAATAATCCGGCGCCACAAAGCGTTAGTATCGAGCATACGTTGCCTGTAGGTTAGAAGTAGCATGGCCGAAGTTATTAGAGAGTCTTCTAATAAAAATTATTTTCAAGCAGTAATGTATTTTCGAAAGCTTAAGTATGAGATCTTTTATTTCTTATCCTCCTTAATGTCAATTCTTGCCCAACTTTCTGTTGGTTTATTTAAAAGTGAATTGTTTCTTACCTTGTCCTTTTGTCTATAGATGAGTGGGTGGTATTTGGTCAAGGAAACCCGAGCCGAGGATGTGGATGGATTTCCAGCCTTACTTCGGGACATGATGTGGCGAGCCAATTTCACCTATCAGCCGGAGTACGCCATCTATCGACGAGACCGAGGACCGGGGATGGAGGAATACCGTGCCTTCATCAACGTCATCGCTAGGCATGTAGCGGCGGTGTTCCCATCTCGTGTTCAAGCACTTGCCACCTCCGAGGCTATGGCGGTTCGGGAAGGCTGCGAGTAGGATGATGAGCCTTCTTCGTCATGATTTGACTGAATTGTCTCAACCACCTATGACCACTTCCCGAATCAAGGTCCTACCTCCGAAGTGAGCATGTTCGATGAGATACGGTTTGGCAAAGACCTCAAAGTGCGGCGGTTGGCGAGGATGGTCGCATCATGGACCAAATCCATTCTTTGTCTTGTGAGGGAGTTATGGGAAACTCGGCATCGCCTTAATGAGGCCTAGAGTACACGCTTCTTGAGTCAACATGAACCGCGTTCCTCGTAGCGTGCTTTATGGTGACAACGAGACCTCTCCATTCTTCTTTGCACCATCTCTTTATCGACTTCGAAGTGGCGGGTGCGTGCATTTATGGACAAGTCGTCAAACCGGATGAGCTGCAGGATTTCCTCGCACCGCGGCGGTGCACCTCCGGAGGTCATGACCATTGTTGGGTTCTCGAGGCGTCTCATTAGCCCGTTGGATCCTGTTGATCTTTGGTTCCCCTGGAGCTCATCTTTTGAATGAGTTTGGTGAACTTTAAGGGATCTTTACGCTAGCACCTCGACGATGAATCCTCGTGGTTAAGTGTCTTTTAGTCTAGTAGTTGCCCTTAAATAAAATGTATGTAATAGAGGCGAGTATTTTGTACAAAGTATGTAAGTTTGACTTTGGGGTTGTAATATGATCTTCATGGCGACTCGATGTGCGGCCGTGTGCGAAATATTTTGGCTGTTTATATGAAGTTTAGTTTTGGTGTTAATTTAAATGCATAACATAACATGATGCATTATATGTACAGTGTTTGTTTCTCTTCTAATTGCAACCTTGTTTGTGTTTGCCGAGTATATCCTTGTTATGTTGTTAACCATGATGTGGTAACAGGATGACAGGACATACTACTCATGTGAGCATAACAAGGAAGGGTCTTTCATCTTCGGTTCCCCATTCTCAAGGAGGGCCGACTGAACCTTCCAGTTCTCAAGGTCCGCAAGGTGGTCCCCAGGAAGAGGAGCTTCCTCCACCACCTTCTATGACCGATGTGCTCATGCAAATCGAGTGCAATCGAATGGATCAAACGCGCATCTTGGAGCAGATTGCGCACAACACTTCTTCCCCTGTTGCACCCACCGCCGAGCAGAGGTCACCATGTGCGAGGCGGTCTTGTCGACTTTGTGGACTAACTCGCGCGGTGTTCTCTAGCTCGAGATCCCATGGAAGCAGCAGGGCGGCGGACCATTGAGAAGAAGCTATTAATTGCTCGGTGTTCCGAGAGGGAAAGGTTCTCTTTGCCGTTATCGACTTGATGGACCGGCTAGCATATGGTGGGATAACCTCCTTGCCATTCACTGTGGACATGTCCCTACTTGGGATGAGTTCGTGGAAGCTTTTCGCAAGCTCATATTCTGAGGGAGTGATGATGATCAAGCAACGGAATTTCGCTCTCAAGCAAGGGCGAAAGTCTATTACCGAATATCCGCATGAGTTCAACTTTCTTGCGAATCGCTCGATGATGTTTCGACCGACATTCGTCGTGAAACCGGTTCTTGAATGGGCTATCGAGGAATTGCGGATGGTGTAGCTCGCATGACTTCCGAATTTCTCTCATTTGGTCAACAAAGCAATTGTGGCGAGAGTAAAAACAAGGCATTGGAGGAGTCACTCAGCGGCAGTGGACTTCTCGATTTATTCTGGCGGCGATTCACCAAGGCCTCGCATGTGGGTACCTAGACCACCGCGAGCACCAGCTCCATTGCACCAAGGCGGCGGTGTTTGCCTCGTCCATCCTCTTCCACTAATCAGCAAGGCCTAGTGGAAGCCGACCACCAGCGGTTATTCTTGTCGGGCAGGAGTTATATGCTACCACCGTGGCGCCTGGGCATTTTGCAATCGTTGTTATGCCAAGGCTCGGGGATACCACCTATTTCACCTTCCCGGCCTCGCGCGCGTCTGCACCACCTTCCCGATCGTGGTCAAGCGACCTTGTTCGGTTCGAGGGCAGTGAACCAGACATCACGAGGAAGCGTTGTCACTCTGAAGTTGTTCTTGGTATGCTCCTAGTTAATTGCGTATTACTCTGTTTTATTTGATTACGGAGCATCCCATTCATTTGTTAGTAGGCAGTTTGCTACTCAACATCATTTAATTGTGCATCATCTTCATCCACCTCATATCATCCATTCACTGGATCGGCCTTTATGACTAATCAAGTGCCGTAATGTCAATATAAATATTGAAGGGTAGACTTTTGGGCTGATTTGATTGTGATAGATTCTAAAGGGTTGGATGTTATCACGGAATAGATTGGTTATCCAAGCACCTTGGGCAAATTAATTGTGCTCACAAATCCATTTCTTTAACTAATGAAAGCGGCACTTCAGTCGTTTTTCAATCCAGGACAATGGGTTCTCACCTTTGTGCTTACCAAGTTGATACTACTCCTTCTTTGGAGTCAATACCAATTGTCTGTGAGTATGTTGATGTCTTTCCTGAAGACCTTCCCGGTTTGCCACCAGATCGGGAAGTGGAATTTGTTATTAAACTCGTTCCTGGAACTGCTCCTATATCCAGGAGTCCTTATCGCATGCCCGTCAACAAGTTGGTTGAATTGAAGAAGCAACTCGGAGAATTGCTTGACAAAGGATTTATTCGACCGAGCTCCTCACCTTGGGGATGCCCGGCAATCTTCGTCAAAAAGAAGGATAACACTTTGCGGATGTGTGTGGACTACCGTCCGTTAAATGAGGTCACTATCAAGAACAAGTATCCTTTGCCTCGTATTGATGATCTTTTTGATCAGTTGGTTGGTGCCCGAGTCTTTTCAAAGATTTATTTGAGGTCGGGCTATCATCAAATCAAGGTTAGAGCTGAGGACATTCCCAAAACAGCTTTCTCTACTCGTTATGGTTTGTGCAGTATCTTGTCATGTCCTTTAGTCGACCAATGCTCCAGCTTATTTCATGAACCTTATGAATTCGGTGTTCATGGATTTCTTGGATAAGTTTGTTGCCGTGTTCATTGACGACATCCTTATTTATTCTAAGTCTGATAAGGACCACGAACAACATTTGCGACTTGTGCTAGAAACACTTCGTCGACATCGACTGTATGCTAAGTTTAGCAAGTGTGCTTTCTGGCTCAGAGAAGTTGCATTTCTGGGACATGTGTTATCTGAAGGAGGTATCGCCGTTGATCCAAGTAAGGTACAAGATGTACTAAATTGGAAGCCTCCCAGGAATGTCCCTGAGATCCGAAGTTTTCTTGGACTTGCGGGTTATTACCGTAGGTTCATTGAAAATTTCTCCAAAATTGCTAGACCTTTGACTCAGCTTTTGCAGAAAGAGAAGAAATTTGAATGGTCACTAAATGTGAGGAGAGTTTTAAACACGAGAACTCTCTTGACTAAAGCCCCAGTTCTCACTCTTCCGGATATTCATAAGAAATTTGACATCTATTGCGATGCGTCTCGCCATGGACTTGGTTGTGTGCTTATGCAAGAAGGCCGAGTTGTGGCATATGCATCTCGGCAGTTGCGCCCTCATGAAGTTAATTATCCTACTCATGATTTGGAATTGGCTGCCGTGGTCCATGCATTGAAGATTTGGCGACATTACCTTCTTGGTAATCGTTGTGAGATCTATACTGATCATAAAAGCCTAAAGTACATATTCACTCAATCTGATTTGAATATGAGACAAAGAAGGTGGCTTGAACTGATCAAGGACTACGACATGGGTATTCATTATCATCCTGGTAAAGCCAATGTTGTGGCAGATGCTTTAAGCAGAAAGTCACAATGCAACTGCACATTTTCTCTACCTGCGGCCAAGGACCTGTGTGCTGATTTTCAGTGCTTAAGTCTTGAATTAGTGGAAAAAGGTTTTCTTGCTGCATTGCAAATGGAGCCGACATTAGAATCTCAGATTCTTGAGGCCCAGAAAACTGATGCCGAGGTAGCCGAAATCAAGGAAAACTTGAAAGCGGGTAAAGCCAACGAGTTTTCAAGATGTTCGCGATGCGGTTTGGTATCGCAAACGTTTAGTGGTACTGCACGATCCTCATCTAAGAAGTCTAATTCTTAGAGGCTCATAATTCAAGTTTTCTCTACATCCCGAAGTACCAAGATGTACCAGACTTGAAGAAAACATTTTGGTGGAGCCAAATGAAGAGGCAAATTGCTCGATATGTTCTTGAATGTGATATTTGCCAAAGGGTTAAAGTGAACATCCAAGCCAGTGGTACCCTTCAAACCTTTTCCTATTCCACATGTGGAAGTGGGAAGAGATCGGTATGGATTTTGTTATTGGTCTTCCCAAAACTTCCAATGGATCCGATGCCATTTGGGTAATCATCGACCGTTTGACAAAAGTGGCTCATTTCATTCCGGTCAAAACCATCTTGATGGCAGCAACTAGCGAGCTTTATATTGCTAGAATTGTTTGTCTTCATGGTGTTCCCAAGGTCATTGTTTCACTGTGGCCTCAATTTACTTCCCACTTTTGGAATTGCCTTCATCGGGCTATGGAACCGAACTCTCTTTCAAGATCGCTTATCATCCTCAAACTAGTGGTCAAACCGAGAGAGTGAACCAAGTGATGAAAGATCTTCTTCGAGCCTATGTGCTATCCTATAGCAAAGGTGGGAGAAATCTTTGCCATATGTGGAATTTTCCTACAATAATAGCTACAAGCAAGTATTCAAATGTCACCTTTGAAGCCTTGTATGGGAGAGCTTGTGAGACTCCATTGAATTGGTCCGAGTCCGGTGAAAGATCATTCTTTGGTCGGACTTGGTAAAAGAAGCCAAGAGCAAGTTAAATGCGATTCGAGATTGCTTGAGCTGCTCGATCTCGTCGGAAGGGCTATCTTGATCATCGTCGTCGTGAATTAAGCTTTGAGGTAGATGACCATGTCTATCTTAAAGTGTCACCCATGAAGGGTACTCATCGTTTTTGGGTAAAGGGAAGCTCGCACTCGTTATATCGGACCCTACGAATCATTGCCAAGCGAGGAGTCAGAGCTTATCAATTGGAACTACTGAATCCTCTCGGCGATTGCATGATACTTTTCATGTGTCTCAATTGAAGAAATGCCTTCGTGTTCCTATTGAGGCAATCGCTTATGAGCATCTTGATCTCCAACTCGATCTTTCCTATCGAGAACAACCGGTCGTATCCTCGACACAATGGAGCGGGACAAGAAATCGTCTTCATCAAGTTCTTGAAAATTCATGGGCTAATCATTCCGAGAATGAAGCCACTTGGGAGCGCCAAGATCTAATGCAGTTGAGCACCCCCATCTCTTTCTTTGCTTAGTACTTTCCTTTGAATCAAGAAAGGAAAGTTTAAACAAAGCAATGTAAACAAAATGTAATGATAACACTATGTTGTTATGTAAAGTTCTTCTTTGTTATCTTTGAAGGAAATCAAGACAACAGATGTTGAATTTCCTTATAAATCATCTCAATTTCACTTTTTCCTAATCTCTAACTTGTTCCAAATCTCGGGGACGAGATTTTCTTAAGGGGGGTAGGTTTGTAACATCCCCAATTCTATAAACAGTAATTAAATGCTTTATGAACATTAATGAGGTGCTGTTCATAGCATTACTGTTCATTTCTACAATTTGGGCAGTATGTTAAAAATTAAAAACCTTCCTTTTTAGCCAAAATCCTAAAGAACCATTTAAAGTCTTAAAGGAATACAAGATGAAACTTGTATTTTGACTGGGAAGTATTTTTATTAAAGCCTAGATAAATTATCTTGGTTGAAAATATTTTTGATGCATTTTTAGAAATTATTTTGGCCCAAAGCAAAATAATTATCCTTAAATGAATACTTTCTGCTAAAATAAACATTTATGTATTTTACAAAGTGATCATGTGATTTTAAAATTTATCGGGAAATATATCATCCCGGTAGCTCTCCAAAGAAAATTTCATGATTTTACAAATTTATTTGCTATTTTTAAAATCCATCAAACCTTTTAAGCATTTGAATAGGTTTGGTCAACTAAACTGTGCGGACTCAAGACCTAGTAATCGTAGTGACTTCGATCCCATGCGGTTGGGTCCAACCAAAGGCAAGTGGTCCGCCAAATACGCTCGAGCGTGAGCCCGAACCCTATGTGCGATATGAGCCGTTGATTTTCAATCGAAGGCGAGGTCGCAATGTCCTCGAGCCGCCCGTGTACACCTTAATCTCCGCCGTTGGATCTTGATCTAAGGATCGAGATCAGTGTGTGCAATCGGACAACTCCGGAGCCCTTCTCGATCTCCACCGTTCATGCCTGATCCAACAACGCCTCCCTTTTCGTTTTAAACTTAAAGGCGCGCTTTTATCTGAGCCGTCAGATTTAAATCCTACGGTTTTCCTTTTTACCGTGTGTTATTAAGGCCTGCGCTCCTCTGGGCCGTTAGATCTTCATCGTGTGGTCCAGATTGGTGTATGCATTCGGACGACTCCGGATCCCCTCACGATCTCAGCCGTCCATTCTTGATCTAACCGCGCCGCTCGTTTCATTTTGAAATAAAAGGCGCGGATCTATCTGGGCCTTTGGATTTAAATCCTACGGCGCTCCTTTTTTACCGTGGGCCTTTAAAGCCCAAATTCGGCGAATCGTTGGATTTCAATCGTAGGGTCCATATGAGTGTATGCAATCGGACCATCCGGTTCATTTTCCCATTGTAACATCCCAATTTTGGGCTTGTGTTTCAAATGTAAGAAAATCAGTAGAAATTAAAACTTTTTCTTACATCATGTATTTCCTGTGGTGCCAACAAATTCTTGTACAAGGAATTATGGAAATACATTGTCACAAGTCTTGTTGATCCAAATCTTGTTATTCCAAAAACAATCTTGTCAAATCTTATGATCATCCTCTGGAAATATTTTTCCTAAGTCGCTGTGATAGTATGTGACCCCTCTGGAAAATTTCACAATTTTTAGAAATTGTCTCAATATTTTTAGAGGCAGTCAAACCTGTTTGACTCTCAGTCAAACATTAAAACAGAGCCTTGCAGAAATTTTGGAGATTTATTCGCAGCATAAAAATCTCTGAAAATTTTACACAAGGTTAATGTCTGAGTTAGCAAGCTCCTGTAAAATTTTCATAATTTTTGGAGTTATTTTGCTACCTCAAATAAATCTTTCAAAGTCTCTGTTCTTTTCAAAGTCAAACTTGGTGTATTGTTGTTTGTTCGAGTCGGACTCGGCTCGAGCCACTTGATTCGTCCCATCAACTAAGCGCATCGAGCCGCTCTTTAAAGCGCGCGCGATATCAACCGTTAGATCTTAATCGCACGGCGCCGCGCTCGTATCAGCGGACCCTCGGTTGCAAGTTTGATTGTCAACCGCTCGATCGCAATCCAACCGTTGAGATTTCCGAACCTTCGGACCCTCAGGTTGCATTTTTGAATCTGAGCCGTTGGATTAAGATCCAGCGCCGCGTCACACTTCGTTGTAATTTAAGTTTGCAACGTGGAGCAATCTGAGCCATTCAATTCCAATCGTAGGGTTCACATCCTCCCCGTTGTGTTTTAAAGCCCGTAGGCGTGGCGCTGTCATGGCCGTCCGATTTGAATCGTGGGGTTGAGAATCGCCCGAGCTTGTTGCGGGTCATCTTCAACCTCCGGCCGTGCGAGCACAGTGCAGAGGGGATGGAGGTGTCAAGTCTTGCTCCCTACAGTCGTCCTAGTTAACATTTAGGGGTATGGGAGGTACACCGAGCTAAGCCATACCCTATGCCATCATCTCCACCTTTTCACTTTGGCCATGCCTTGTGCTTTGCATCATGTCTCCCAAAAGCATTATTGTCAAACCCTAATGCTTTAAGCCTTATAAGCACCCCACACACTCTGGTGTTCCTTTACACGCCATTGAGCTCCATTTTCAATTTTGGAGCTTAACACTTCAAAACCGACAATCCACCATTGTTGACCCGTGGAGCTCCATTGGTGTTCTTGGTGTTCCAGTGGTCCTCCTTCCCGCTTTCTTTGCCCTAACCTCGTCTATTTATCACCTTGAACATTTCCCCTCACTTAATTTTGGATTTGATTCTCGTGAATTGTCCAATTTGGGGTTTGTTCAAATTCTACCAAATTGGTCATCTTCTTCCTCACTTCAGTGAGTGCTCCATTTTCAAATTACTTGCTCATATAGCTTGTGGACCTTAATGAAGCTATCTTGATGCTTTGGAATCACTCATTTGGCTCGTGGTGTTATTTTCGGTTTTCTTCTCCAAGTCCCATGAGCCTTCACCGTGATCAAGCATCTCCGGCCATCTTTGAAACTCCTCGTCCTTAAGGTAGCTTCTTATTAGTCCTTAGTGGCTCTAGCGCCCACACCCTAGGCTTGCAGTGGAGCTCATCGCGATTTTCATGTTTGGCAGTAAACTCCCATTTTCGTTTTTCCGGCTAGCCGGCGTTCTAGTCCTCGCCACCGTGAGAATGCTACCATTGACTCGTTGGGCTATTGCGAATCCATTTCACTACTTGTTGACGCCGCCGACGATCGAGTCGCGGCGATAAGCCGTGGAAGTAGCTCGGGTTTTGCCGGGAGGAGCTCCCGTTTTCGTCAGCTCATTAGGACACATTAATTGCTGATCATTAGTATTAATTGTGTCTTAATCATTATTATTGAGCCACTGACTAGCGGGCCCAACATCCTTTAATCACTCTCTGTTTCACTCCACGCGGTTCCGACATCATTAATGCTTAATCATTGATTAATAAGTATGTCGGCATTTAATCGCGGTCGGAATTAACCTCTGGGTCGCTGACTTGTGGGCCCGAGGGATTAAATTCAAATCTCCGCAGTCATTAGAGTATATTTAATGCCAATCATTAGAATCATTAAATTGGTCTTAACCGCTTTGCTTAGTCGCTGACTTGTGGGCCCAGTGCACTGTGCACGTGGGTTAAAACGTTGCGGTCATGACCCGAGGTCACTGACATGCGGCCCCACGTGTCAGCATCTTCTTTGAATCGCGATCATCATCCGCCGCTCATTTTTAGATCTGCGGCCTTGATCGTGAGTGCATTCGACCATCCGTTCCCTCATCATCTGGGACCGTCCATCTCGCGACCGTGGTCGAGATCATGTGTGCAATCGGACAATCCGTTGTTGGTGCGCCTGGCCGCCCATCCGCCGATCTGCGGTGGGATTGGCCCAAGCAACGCGATCGTCGGTTGCATACACTCGCGTGAGCCGTTGGATCCGATCCAACGGTGGGTTTCGACAGGGTTGGCGCGCTGCGCGCTGTTTTGCAGCGTGGGCGAGGATTTTCGATCACGGGTTGAGGGTTGTCCACGCCATTTTCGTTGATTTGGGTTGTTCTGTATTTCGGTAAGTCTTTATTTAACAACTGAAAATGATGTAAAAACTTTAGAAACTCATAACTAATTCATTTTAACTGCTTTTTAGTTAATTTCAACTGTAATAAATTTTGTTATCACTTTAGCTTATTATAAAAATGGATTTAAGCATGTCCAGAGAGTGAAAATTATATAACTAGGAATAACTTGATTTCGTCATTTTGAATATTCGTAAAATGAATAGAACCTTAGGAAATGCATATCTTGCTCTGTGTATGTCCAAAATGAATGATTCCAACTTTGATAAATTTGTTATTAACCCAATATTAATATAAAAATGATGATAGGTCCAAGATTGTAACAGAAACCTTGATTAATGATTTAGCACCTATTTCTAGCATTTAGAAAATTCTGGAAAGCTATTAAAATGCACAAGTAATTCTATGTAAATGCAATATATATATGATAAATTCTAGAAAACCCCTCTGTTGGTATACTTCACTGTAAAATTAGTTTGGAACATATTTATGCCCCTGGAAAGTGCATTATGTTAATTTTGCATCTTAGAAAAATCATAACTAAATCACTTTAACTCCAAATGACCTGAAATTTTATATGGGTTACCTCCATACTAGTAGGTAGCTACCATAAAAATTTCAGCTTCAAAACCCTTCTAGAAAATATTTTTGCTACAGTGCTATTTATGGCCGAAAATGTGTTTTTAAGTAATATCTTTTGCACCACAAATCCAAATTAGGTTTTTCCAGTTTCTATGCCTAGGTATATTCATATTCTACCTTGTGTATAAAATTTGTTGCCTTTGGATGATTTTTTTTGCTTGCTCGTTTGTTTAAGTGTGTCTCGGCTTATTGGTTGTTCTTGGTTCTTTTTGCCTCTCGCTTAGGATTCGACATTTGCGGTAATCCCGAGAACGATCCTCCACAACAAATTGAGCAACAGCAAGAAGGCAAGCAGTTTGATCATGTTAATCCCAGTATTTTAAGTATTTATGTTGATTACAAATTCTATGTATGCATTGCTACCTTGTTTTAATAGTTGGCCTAGTAGATGCATTTCCTTAGCAAAAGATTATCCTCTACTACCATGATCCTAGGTTACTTGCTGTGATTTAGAGTTCATGGAGGGACTCTTGTCACTTAGTAGTTTTTGAATTCATCGCTTAGCCATGCTTAGTTTCGTAGAAATGGGCGGTTATCGACTTGTCGATAACCTTGATCACACAACTTATTATGTATTATGATTTCCACCTTGTGCCATGTCTACTTATGAAAACTGAAACTAAAAGCAAAATGATTTAGACTTGGGCACAATGGTATGTTGGTGTGATTCCCGGGTGTGGCTGGAATGGTGCCTAAGTCCACAAGGACCGAACATCTTGTTACACTAAACCAAGCATTTTAGTGCTAACCACACTAGAGGGTATGGGACCTCTCTTGACTAAGTACTTTGGGGGTTGTTAATTAATGAGTCGCGTGGTGGGTTGCATATGGAACATATGCAACATGGACGTGTTTGTGGGGAGGGGAGTGCCCGCCGAGGCCGGTGTCTCCTACTCCACGTATGGGTCCTTGTGATCCATATTTCGTCGGCAGATCACTAAGGGTTAACCCCCATACGTGCGGCTCTTGATTAGCGATTTCCATTGGAAAGCGTCTCAGAGGACTTAGCCGTGCCAGCATACCAAAGGTAGTGTGCTTCATCTAGTGGCAAAAAGGCGATCCAAGTGTGGGTACATTGGTACACCTGCGCAGGTTTTAAAACTATTCGAATAGCCTCGCCCTAGGTTATGGACACGCTTGGGAGGTCTTTCAAGAGTTAGACTACAACCTTTAAATTAAAACTTGATGGGTGGTAACGAATCGGGATTCGTATATGTTGTGGTGACTATTGGGATAGTCACTTCTAGGTGGTTACGTGTATGTATCTGTATTTACGATACTTTGATAATAAAACTGATTTGCAAACTTGCTTTTAAAATGTATTACATTATTGCAAATAAAATTGGCTTCATGCAAATGAGACATACAACCTCCACCTAAATAAGCTTGCATGTAGTTAATAAATAGGTCTGCTATTCCACACGTCGATCTTAAGGGTACAAAGACAATCTTTGTACTCGATGCTATGCTTAATTGTTTTGTTGCAGAGGAAGAAGGTGAGCTCAAGGGCCTCACTTACGTGAGTCGTGTTGTGGTAGCTATGGGCGACTAGCTTGGCGGCTGATCGGTGCCTTGTGGGTGTATGGCTAACCTGGTCGACTTTTGTTCTAGCCATCTTATGGCACTTTTTGCTTCATTGTCATTCTTGTATAATGTTATTTGGCCGGTCGGCTCTCTTTTGTAATAACTTTACTTTATGTCGTTGTTGAACTTAGTGATATATGTTGTATGGAAATGATGTGTAATTTTGTGATGATGTGCATATGTTGCAGTGGGAAACATATGTCCATCGAGGCTTAGAATGTTTAATTAGTAATGCTAGAACCATTTGGAGGTTAAGTGTTACTAGTTAAATATTCCGGTCCTCACAAAGTTGGTATCGAGCCATCTTGACTGTAGAAACCCTAGCTTGGTCGCCTTTAGGATATTTTGAAAACTTACTTTCAAGCGGTTTATGAAAACTTAAGTAAGTTCTCTGATTTTACTCTTATCTATCTTAGCTTGCTCATCTCACCTTGCTCCCACTTAAGTTTGAAAAGTTGTCCCTCTCTTCCTTTCAAAGATTAGTCTCTATCTGTTAACTTGGTTTGGGAGAACCATGAGAGCTTGGAGAAAGAAATTAGACAACTAGCTAGTGGAGTGTACTTAAGGTAGGAAATGAGAGGTAAATACAACTAAAACTTGAGGAAATAAAAGGGTAAGAAGTGATATGAAATTTAGTTAAATACCCATACCCTATTAGGTGGTTATACCTTGATTTTTGGACTGTTTTGAGTCAAATTTTAGTTCTGAAATTTTGGGTCTTTCAATTGATTACTCGCTTTTCCATACGAAAGTTAGTCATAATAGGAAGATGGTTGTTATCTTTGTGTTCTTGCTGTAACTTTATGTGGTTATTTGAGCCTTTAAAGGTTGTTTTGTTAAGAGGTTAGTAGTTTTCTTTGTCTCCTGCTCCGAGTTGTGTTTTAACCTGCTTTTGTGGAACAGATGACAAGAACTACTCGCAACAATCACCGGTGGTTCGATGAGGAGCTTCCCCTCCTCGACCATGGTGAGGTTCCGCTCGAGACGAGCGGAATCGCATGGACGGACCGGATCTTGGAAGTCATTGCAGGAACACCTCCGCTCTCGCCGCCGTGGATCCTGGAGGTGGTGGCCACCGCCTCGTGGTGGGCTTGCAGAGTTCCTCCGCACGCAGCCACCCACTTTCTCTCGATCGGAGGATCCACTGACGCGATGATCGGCTACGCCTTGTTGAGCGAAGCTCAATATCGCTCGCGCCGTGAGCAGAGCGGCACTCTTTGCATCCCATCGCTTGAGGGTGCAGACTATCTTGGTGGGAGAACTTTTCGCCATGCAGTCACAGCCACGTTGTCTCGTGGGATGAGTTTCGACCGCCTTCCGTCGAGCCCACATACCGATGGCCCGATGAAGCTCAAGAAGAAGGAGTTTCTTGCGCTTGCCAGGGCGCAAGTCCGCTCTCGGAGTATCTTACGAGTTTAACCACTTGGCTCGTTATGCTCCGGGAGAGGTGGCCTCTGATGAGGCTAAACAGGAGAAGTTCATGGATGGGTTGTCCGAGGAGCTGCAGGACAAGCTATCTATAGTGGACTTTGCTGACTTCCAGACCTTGGTGGACAAGGCCATCGTCGCTGAGCACAAGGCGAAGGCGCTGGGTGAGTCCCGCAAGCGCAAGTGGGAGGCCTATCAGTCTACTCGGGCCGGCCCTGCTCGTCCCCGTGTTGGGCCTGCACCAGGGGCTCGTTCCTTGGCTTCACCACCGCCGAGGCCGTCGGCACCAGTTGCTCGTCCCCCGCAGGCCGTGTTTCAACCACGTGCACCGCGACTCAGCAGAGATTGCGCCCGCAACCCACCGCCGATGTTACTCGCTACCGCAACAAGAAGGGTCATTATGCTAGCGAGCTGCCCTCGAGGATCGGAGCGCCCTCGCCCCAATGGAGGACGCGGAATGGTCACACACCACCGTAAGGTGATCCGTAAGACCTGTGGTGTCGGGAGTGGTCGAGTCAACCACATCTCGGCCGAGGAGGCACAGGAGGCGCCCGACGTTGTGTTGGGTACGCTCCTTGTTAATTTACATCCGCTACGCTTTATTTGACTGAGCCTCGATTCTTTTATTTCGAGGTCTTTGTTGTTGATTGTGGACTTCACGTGTTCCTTTGGGGATTCCATCGATTCGCTTCTCCGGTTCGGAAATGAGAGTCACCAAGTATGCGGGATGTTCCTATCCACATCGAAGGAGTGGGATTCTTGGCAAATCTTATCCTACTCGACTCGCGCTTGGATGTGATTCTTGGCATGGATTGGTTGTCCCAACACTTGGGGCAAATCGACAGTGCCAGAAGATGGTTTTCTCACTAGTCCTCAAGCAGCAAGTTGGGTTTTCACCGCACTGCGAGAGCCCCATCTTTTGCCCTTGAAGCAAAGCCAGCATTGGAGATTCACCAAGTCCCCACTGTGTGTGACTTCGCGGATGTCTTTCCTGAAGACTTGCCTGGCATGCCACCTGTACGAGATCTGGAGTTCGTGATAGAGTTGCTGCCCGGTACCGCCCCTATTTCTAAGAGGCCGTATCGCATGCCTCCTAATGAGTTGGAGGAGCTAAAGAAGCAACTAGGTGAGCTGCAAGAGAAGGGTTTCATCCGCCCTAGCTCATCTCCTTGGGGTTGTCCAGTTATCTTTGTGAAGAAGAAGGACAAGACCTTGCGCATGTGTGTCGATTACCGTCCGCTTAATGAGGTGACGGTAAAGAACAAGTATCCTTTGCCCCGTATTGATGATCTTTTCGATCGCTTGACCGGAGCACGAGTCTTTCCAAGATTGACTTGAGGTCGGGCTATCATCAAGTCAGATCAAAACGAGGATATTCCTAAGACGGCTTTTGCTACTCGTTATGGCCTTTACGAGTACAATCGTCATGTCTTTTGGGTTGACTAATGCTCCCGCTTATTCATGAACCTAATGAACTCAGTGATTCATGGAGTATTTGGATAGGTTTGTGGTGGTATTCATCGACGATATCCTTATCTACTCCAAGAGTGAAGAAGAGCATGTCGAGCATCTTAAGCTTGTGTTGGGCAGTCGCGCGGAGCACCAGTTGTATGCCAAATTCGCAAGTGCGAAGTTCGCTGAAGGAAGTGGCATTCTTGGGCCATGTTCTTTCAAGCAGAGGTGTGGTCGTGGACCCTAGCAAGGTCGTTGATGTGCTATCTTGGGGTCGCCCAAGTCGCCACCGATGTGCGGAGTTTTCTTGGTTTGGTGGCACTATCGCCGCTTTATCGAGAATTTCTCCAAGATTGCGGCCTATGACCGAACTACTCAAGAAAGACAGAAATTTGAGTGGTCCGCTGCTTGTGATGTGAGTTTTCAGAACTCAAGAAGCGGTTGACCTCAGCCCAGTTGCTCGTTTCTCCCGATATTCACAAGAGTTTTGATATCTATTGTGATGCTCTCGCCGTGGTCTTGGTTGTGTTCTTATGCAGAAGGCAAGGTTGTGGCCTATGCATCGCGGCGCTTGAGGCCTCATGAACTCAACTATCCTACTCATGACTTGGAGTTAGCCGTGGTCCATGCACTCAAGATTTGGCGGCATTACCCGATTGGTAACCGTTGTGAGGTGTATTCACCACAAGAGCTTGAAGTACTTGTTCACCCAACAGATCTGAACCTCGTGCAAAGAAGATGGTTGGAATTGATCAAGGACTATGACATGGGCATTCAGCACCATCCGGCAAGGCCAATGTCGCTATGGATGCACTCACGGAAGGTGTACCGCAACATGTTGATGCTCCAAGAGCAGCAACCCGCCTCATTTCGAGTTCCAGCGCCTTAATTTGGGTTTGATCGAGCACGGTTCTCTTGCTTCGCTGGTTGTGCAACCAACCTTGGTGGACCAAATCAAGGCGACACAACAGCATGATGTTGGCGTGAACCAAACCAAGCGTAACATCAAGGATGGATAGCCAAGTGCTTTTCGGAGGATGAGCATGGCGCTGTGTGGTTTGGGGCAGCCTTGTGGTCCCTAAGGTCATGGAATTGCGGAATTTGATTCTCGCAAGCCCATGATTCTCCTTTGTCTATTCACCCCGGGCCACCAAGATGTATCGATCTCGCGCCGAGATTTCGTGGACTCGCATGAAGCGAGATTGCCGTGTTCGCTGTCGAGCGCGCGGTGTTGTCGTGTGAAGGCCGAGCATCGCGTCCGGCAGTCTTCTTCACCTTTGCCGCCCGAATGGAAGTGGATTCCGCTGGTATGGACTTCATCACCGGATTGCCCCGCCGCCCAAAGGGAATGATGCTATTTGGGTCGTGGATCGCAGTGTTAACTAAAGTGGCACATTTCCTTCCGCCAAGACTACGCCGTGGGGCCTTGGCCGAACTTTATGTCTCGAGGATTGTGAGTCTTCACGGCGTGTCAAGACGATTATTTCGATCGTGGTGCGCTTTTCACCTCGCGGTTTTGGCATAGTCGCAAGAGGCTATGGAACCCGCCTTCATTTCAAGATGACCTTTCATCCTCGGATCGATGGTCGACGGAGCGAGTCAACCAAGTGTTGGAAGATATGCTTCAGGCTTGTGTTCTCTCCTATGGAAAAAGTGGGAGAAATGTCTACCATTCGCCGAGTTCTCCTACAACAAATGCGACTTTGTGCCGCCTTGGCATGGCACCATTTGAGGCTTTGTATGGGAGGAGATGCGTAACCCCATTGAACTGGTCGAGATCGTGAGCGGTAATTTTTCGCCCGATTCAATCAATGAGGCCGAAAGTCAAGTTCGCTTGATCCGCGAGCATCCGCGCACGCCCACCCAGCGTAAGAGCTATGCGCATCGCCGTCGCCGCGAGTTGAGCTTTGAGCCCAATGACTTTGTGTATCTCAAAGTCTCACCCTTGAAGGGCCATCAGCGTTTTGGCATCAAGGGCAAGTTGGCTCCTCGATATGTTGGGCCCTATCGTATCATCGAGAGAGTTGGAGCTGTGGCTTACAGGTTGGAGCTACCAGCTGCACTTGAGGGTGTGCATGATGTGTTCCATGTTTCACACCTGAAGAAGTGCCTCCGTGTTCCGACTGAGGAAGCTCCATTGGAGGTTCTCGATGTACAGGAGAATTTGACCTACCGCGAGCATCCTGTTCGTATTCTTGAGGAATCTGAACGGAGAACGAGGAACCGTGTCATCAAGTTCCTTAAGGTTCAGTGGTCAAATCATTCTGAAGATGAAGCAACTTGGGAGCGCGAAGATCGTCTTCGTGCAGATTTTCCTTCTTTCTTCTCCGAGTAAACTAATCTCGGTCGAGATTCTTGTAAGGGGGAGAGTTGTAACATCCCAATTTTGGGCTTGTGTTTCAAATGTAAGAAAATCAGTAGAAATTAAAACTTTTTCTTACATCATGTATTTCCTGTGGTGCCAACAAATTCTTGTACAAGGAATTATGGAAATACATTGTCACAAGTCTTGTTGATCCAAATCTTGTTATTCCAAAACAATCTTGTCAAATCTTATGATCATCCTCTGAAATATTTTTCCTAAGTCGCTGTGATAGTATGTGACCCTCTGGAAAATTTCACAATTTTTAGAAATTGTCCGAATATTTTTAGAGGTATCAAACCTGTTTGACTCTCACCAAACATTAAAAGAGCCTTGCAGAAATTTTGGAGATTTATCTGCAGCATAAAAATCTCTGAAAATTTTACACAAGGTTAATGTCTGAGTTAGCAAGCTCTGTAAAATTTTCATAATTTTTGGAGTTATTTTGCTACCTCAAATAAATCTTTCAAAGTCTCTCGTTTTTCAAAGTCAAACTTGGTGTCTTCGTTGCTTGGTTCGAGTCGGACTCGGGCTCGAGCCACTTGATTCGGTCCGACCAACTAAACGCACCGAGCCGCTTCTTAAAACGCGTGCGATATCAACCGTTAGATCTTAATCGCACGCCCGCGCTGCACAGACGCTTCCGGACCCTCGGCTGCAAGTTTGATTGTCAACCGTCGATCGCAATCCAACCGCTGAGATTTCCGAACCCTTCGGACCCTCCGTTGCATTTTTGAATCGAGCCGCTGGATTAAGATCCAACGCCGCGTACCTTCGTTGTAATTTAAGTTTGCAACGGGAGCAATCTGAGCCATTCAATTCCAATCGTAGGGTTCACATCCTCCCGCTGTGTTTTAAAGCCCGTAGGCGTGGCGCTGTCATGGCCGTCCGATTTGAATCGTGGGGTTGAGAATCGCCCGAGCTTGTTATGGTCATCTTCAACCTCGTAGTGCGAGCACAAACGTGCAGGGGATGGAGGTGTCAAGTCTTGCTCCCCTGACCGCCCTAGTTAACATTTAGGTATGGGAGGTACACCGAGCTAAGCCATACCCTATGCCATCATCTCCACCTTTTTCACTTTCGGCCATGCCTTGTGCTTTGCATCATGTCTCCGAAAAGCATTATTGTCAAACCCTAATGCTTTGAAGCCTTATAAGCACCCCAAAGACCTCCCGGTGTTCCTTTACACGCCATTGAGCTCCATTTTCAATTTTGGAGCTTAACACTTCAAAACCGACAATCCACCATTGTTGACCCGTGGAGCTCCATTGGTGTTCTTGGTGTTCCAAGTGGTCCTCCTTCCCGTTTCTTTGCCCTAACCTCGTCTATTTATCACCTTGAACATTTCCTCACTTAATTTTGGATTTGATTCTCGTGAATTGTCCAATTTGGGGTTTGTTCAAATTCGCCAAATTGGTCATCTTCTTCCTCATTTCAGTGAGTGCTCCATTTTCAAATTACTTGCTCATATAGCTTCGTGGACCTTAATGAAGCTATACTTGATGCTTTGGAATCACTCATTTGGCTCGGGTGTTATTTTCGGTTTTCTTCTCCAAGTCGCGAGCCTTCACCGTGATCAAGCATCTCCGGCCATCTTTGAAACTCCTCGCCCTTAAGGTAGCTTCTTATTAGTCCTTAGTGGCTCTAGCGCCCACACCCTAGGCTTGCGGTGGAGCTCATCGCGATTTTCATGTTTGGCAAGAACTCCATTTTCGCTTTTTCCGCCAGCCGGCGTTCTAGTCCTCGCCACCGGCGAATGCTACCATTGGACTCGTTGGGCTATTGCGAATCCATTTCACTACTTGGTTGACGCCCTTGACGAGTCGCCGCGATAAGCCGTGGAAGTAGCTCGGTTTTGCCGGAGGAGCTCCTGCTGCTCGACTCATTAGGACACATTAATTGTCGATCATTAGTATTAATTGTGTCTTAATCATTATTATTGAGCCACCGACTAGCGGCCCAACATCCTTTAATCACTGTTTCACTCCACGCCGTTCCGACATCATTAATGCTTAATCATTGATTAATAAGTATGTCGGCATTTAATCGCGGCCGAATTAACTCTGGTCATTGACTTGTGGGCCCGAGGGATTAAATTCAAATCTCATGATCATTAGAGTATATTTAATGCCAATCATTAGAATCATTAAATTGGTCTTAACCGCTTTTGCAATTAGTCGACTTGTGGGCCGGTTGCACCGTGCACGGGTTAAAACGCGCGGTCATGACCGAGGTCACCGGCATGCGCCCCACGTGTCAAGCATCTTCTTTGAATCGCGATCATCATCCGCCGCTCATTTTTAGATCTCGCGCCTTGATCGTGAGTGCATTCGGACCATCCGGTTCCCTCATCATCTCCGACCGCCCATCTCGCGACCGTGGCCGAGATCATGTGTGCAACGGACAATCCGGTTGTTGGTGCGCTCTGGCCGCCCATCCGCCGACCGCGGCCGATTGGCCCAAGCAACCGCATCGCCGGCTGCATACACCACGTGAGCCGCTGGATCCCGATCCAACGGTGGTTTCGATGAGGTTGGCGCGCGTGCGCTGCTTGGCGCGCGTGGGAGAGATTTTCGATCACGGGTTGAGGTTGTCCACGCCATTTTCGTTGATTTGGGTTGTTCGTATTTTGTAAGTCTTTATTTAACAATCAAAATGATGTAAAACTTTAGAAACTCATAACTAATTCATTTTAATCGCTTTTAGTTAATTTCAATCAGAATAAATTTTGTTATCACTTTAGCTTATTATAAAAATGGATTTAAGCATGTCCAAAGAGTGTAAAATTATATAACTAGGAATAACTTGATTTGTCATTTTGAATATTCCAGAAAATGAATAGAACCTTAGGAAATGCATATCTTGCTCTGTGTATGTCCAAAATGAATGATTCCAACTTTGATAAATTTGTTATTAACCCAATATTAATATAAAAATGATGATAGGTCCAAGATTGTAACAGAAACCTTGATTAATGATTTAGCACCTATTTCTAGCATTTAGAAAATTCTGGAAAGCTATTAAAATGCACAAGTAATTCTATGTAAATGCAATATATATATGATAAATTCTAGAAAACCCCTCTGTTGGTATACTTCATCAGAAATTAGTTTGGAACATATTTATGCCCCCGAAAGTGCATTATGTTAATTTTGCATCTTAGAAAAATCATAACTAAATCACTTTAACTCCAAATGACCTGAAATTTTATATGGGTTACCTCCATACTAGTAGGTAGCTACCATAAAAATTTCAGCTTCAAAACCCTTCTAGAAAATATTTTTGCTACTGATTGCTATTTATGGCCGAAAATGTGTTTTTAAGTAATATCTTTTGCACCACAAATCCAAATTAGGTTTTTCCAGTTTCTATGCCTAGGTATATTCATATTCTACCTTGTGTATAAAATTTGTTGCCTTTGGATGATTTTTTGCTTGCTCGTTTGTTTAAGTGTGTCTCGTCTTATTGGTTGTTCTTGGTTCTTTTTGCCTCTCGCTTAGGATTCGACATTTGCGGTAATCCCGAGAACGATCCTCCACAACAAATTGAGCAACAAAGAAGAAGGCAAGCAGTTTGATCATGTTAATCCCAGTATTTTAAGTATTTATGTTGATTACAAATTCTATGTATGCATTGCTACCTTGTTTTAATAGTTGGCCTAGTAGATGCATTTCCTTAGCAAAAGATTATCCTCTACTACCATGATCCTAGGTTACTTGCTGTGATTTAGAGTTCATGGAGGACTCTTGTCACTTAGTAGTTTGCGAATTCTATCGCTTAGCCATGCTTAGTTTCGTAGAAATGGGCGGTTATCGACTTGTCGATAACCTTGATCACACAACTTATTATGTATTATGATTTCCACCTTGTGCCATGTCTACTTATGAAAACTGAAACTAAAAGCAAAATGATTTAGACTTGGGCACAATGGTATGTTGGTGTGATTCCAGGGTGTGGTGGAATGGTGCCTAAGTCCACAAGGACCTAACATCTTGTTACACTAAACCAAGCATTTTAGCGCATAACCACACTAGAGGGTATGGGACCTCTCTTGACTAAGTACTTTGGGGGTTGTTAATTAATGAGTCGCGTGGTGGGTTGCATATGGAACATATGCAACATGGACGTGTTTGTGGGGAGGGGAGTGCCCGCCGAGGCCGGTGTCTCCTACTCCACGTATGGGTCCTTGTGATCCATATTTCGACGGCAGATCACTAAGGGTTAACCCCCATACGTGCGGCTCTTGATTAGCAGCTCCATTGGAAAGCGCCTCAGAGGACTTAGCCGCGCGTGATACCAAAGGTAGTGTGCTTCATCTAGTGGCAAAAAGGCGGTCTGAAGTGTGGGTACATTGGTACACCCCTGCAGGGTTTTAAAACTATTCGAATAGCCTCGTCCTAGGTTATGGACACGCTTGGGGAGGTCTTTCAAGAGTTAGACTACAACCTTTTAAATTAAAACTTGATGGGTGGTACTAATCGTGGATTCGTATATGTTGTGGTGACTATTGGGATAGTCACTTCTAGGTGGTTACGTGTATGTATCAGTATTTACCGATACTTTGATAATAAAACTGATTTGCAAACTTGCTTTTAAAATGTATTACATTATTGCAAATAAAATTGGCTTCATGCAAAATGAGACATACAACCTCCACCTAAATAAGCTTGCATGTAGTTAATAAATAGGTCGCTATTCCACACGCCGTCTTGCGGGTACAAAGACAATCTTTGTACTCGATGCTATGCTTAATTGTTTTGTTGCAGGAAGAAGGTGAGCTCAAGGGCCTCACTGTGAGCGTGTTGTGGTAGCTTATGGGCGACTAGCTTGATGCCCTGGGCGGTTGCCTTGTGGGTGTATGGCTAACCTGGTCGACTTTTGTTCTAGCCATCTTATGGCACTTTGCTTCACTGTCATTCTTGTATAATGTTATTTGGCCGGTCGGCTCTCTTTTGTAATAACTTTACTTTATGTCGTTGTTGAACTTAGTGATATATGTTGTATGGAAATGATGTGTAATTTTGTGATGATGTGCATATGTTGCAATTCTGGGAAACATATGTCCATCGAGGCTTAGAATGTTTAATTAGTAATGCTAGAACCATTTGGAGGTTAAGTGTTACTAGTTAAATATTCCGGGTCCTCACACCCATCTTGACCGTAGAAATCTAATCTAACGTGTTGCGCCATCTCATCTAATCGAGTGACGTGTATTCTTTTAATTGACCGTTGATTCCAACCAACGCCCGCATTTGAAAGTAGATCCCGAGATTCCTTTTGGGCTCTGTTTTAATCTCGATCGATCGCTCTAGATCGCACGGTCCATATTAACTAATGCCGATTAAAACCTTTTAACCTCTCTATTTATCACAACGCCATTTCTAATCTGACGGTGAGATTTTTTGAAGCTTTAAGAGGCGCACGCGGCGAGAGGCGCCAAAGGGACCCACATGTCATATGTTGCCTCCTTCTTCCTTATCTCTGCGACGCCATTTCTCGAGAGAGAGGAGAGGATTATCCAAAGATTATACCACAAATTTTTGGATAATTAGCCCTAAATGGACACCTCATCAACTCTAGATCTTTCCATCTTGCCCCTGTAGCTCAACATCCATATAAACCCTAGCTTTGCTTTGTTGCAGTGTTGACCGAAGGAGCTTCTCATTCTCCATTGTTGGCCAAAGGAGTTCTTGCTCTTGTCCCTTTGCTTATCCATCCTAAACCCCGGTTCCACCTTGTAATAAAGATTTGACATCTTTGTAGGTTGAACTGCAGTTTATTTCTCTGTTGATCAACATCGAGTTTTCAGAAACTCTGGTGCTTTTCTCCTACTGGTCAAGCTAAAACCCTAGTTTTTAATATCTTGAGCATCTTAAGGACCTTAAAAGCTGCTGTGAATCATTCTTTTGAGCATCAGTAGCTTCAACTTGCTTCAAACTCAAGAGTTGTTATTATAACTTTTCGGTTTTCCATATCTTTTTCAAGACCTAGGGTTTCTCCTAACAACTTATTATCCTAGTTAGGTCTCAGCTAAACCCTAGTAGCATAACAAGTTAATCTTTCAATTCTTGTCATCATCTATTTTGACTCATAGCCGAAATATGTTCTGTTTTCTTTGTCTACCAACCGACAAAATAGGCTTCTTTAGCTTTTGTAATCTAATCGATTAGGGTTAGATTAAGGTTAGCTTGGGATATTAATTACCCTAAAAGATCATGCTAAGTTTCATTTCTGAACTTTTGCATGTTCTATTTTCCTTTTTCCCAAAATCTGCTATCTGTCCTGTTTCTAGTTCATTTCAAAATCTGAAAACTGCAACTTTGAACTAAACCCTAGTTTCGTCTTTTTAAAAATGTAAGTTATAATATGGGTTAGTATTACTATTAGGTAGATATAACTTAAGCATATCACAATCATGCATTTCCGCATTGATCATGCATATTTCTTCCATTTTGGACTTATTGTCGGCTTTTGGTATTTATTGGGTCTTATTGCTTCTTTTAGAATCTGTTCACTAAGCAATCGAATATATTTCTGAGCAACCCAACTCGCAACAGAGGTTTATTATTATCAAGGCAAGCATCCTCTCTACACCATGTTGATCCCAAATTTTATACCTTAGATTTTCTAAATCCAAAGGACAATCGTGCATGCTATTTTTCCAAAATACAAACCGTGATCTGTTAGTAGTTAGATATGACCTAACATGGTGGATTACCTTAATTGTAATCATACACTTAACCCTAGCTCAAGATCGATACTATAACATATATTTTCAGATTTGGCTTAGACATGCGCCTAGAGATTTTAGAGTTTGACAAGAATATCTTGTCAAACAGGAATCACAAATGATCTTGTGTTATTTTGAACTCTTTGTCCAGCTTTCTTTAAATCGACTTGTATTTGAAATTTAAACCGATCCGACAAGAGGAAGCTAGTGATGGTGCTTTTGTGCACGAGATTGGGCTTTGTGGTGGACTTGTCCGGTTAATTAAGGACCGAACTCGATTATTCAATTCAAGTCCCCACGCACTTCCACATGCAGTGTATGGGCGCTGCTTGGTTAAGTAAAATGTTAAGACTATTGGGTTGGAAACAGAAAGTAAGAATATGTGTATTGACCTTGTATGGCATAAATGCTTAGGTCTTATGACTGTGTTGTATGCCATGTGAGCTTGTATGTCGAAGACGATGTTCTTAGAAGGGTGAGGGCGTATATGTGCTCCGTAGCATATACGATACCTTAATGGTGCCGATTGCATCCTAATATGGGTAGTGAGCCCATTCGCATTTAATTGTTTGATCGGCATCGACGCAACATGTGTGCCTCTGTTGCGGATGCTATCACGTTGTTTAAGCAAGATCTGGCCACACATGGGGGTCCAACTCAATAGTGTTAGCTTGTTGAAAATACCAAATCTTAGTTTCCTGGCCGGCATACCAAAGGAAGTATGTCATCATTCGAGGCATCCAAGGCAACGGGCTAGCTAAGTCATGTGGTAAAGATGTACACCCCGCAGGTATAAACTGCTCGAATAGCCGTGTCCACGGCCATGGACGATAACTTGAGTTGATGTCACCGATAGAAGTTTTGATTTTCAAAATCGTTTCGGTTTTTGGTGCATGAGGAATTCATGCATCGCATCGCTTATAATTATGTCATTTACTTATCGCTCTAATTAAACTTTGATTTATTAAATTGCTTTATCAAAATTTAGCCTTTGTAGGATAAGATGTATCGCTTTATGCAAATCAACCTTTATACCATCCTGTTGTAACCTTATGCATGTAAAAATTCTATTCCTTTGATTAGGTTCTAATAAACACTTTCTTTTATTAGTTTGTGTAAGACTTCTTGAGTACCTTCCGCACTCAAGGTGCTATCACCTATTGTTGCAAGTGAGGACGGTTTTCTTTATGAAGTACCCGTTAGCGCCGATCAGGGTGACGCTAACGAGTAAAGCTACTTCTTTCCTCCACGCAATTGCCTGCGGGTGGATGAGGCCATTGGTGGACTTTAATATGTTGTTTTTGCTTCCGCTGTTAGACTTTTGAAGTGACCAAGTCACTTAATAGTGTAGTATTAAACCGAATGATGTAAACTTATGTTTAATTATGCCAATGTATGACATGTATGTATTTGATGCAATGTTGATGAAGGATATATATATATATGCAATGGTCGTTGATCCTGGGAACCATTGTGAGATATATATATATCCGGGGAGCCTGATGATTGGA
Organism: Ampelocalamus luodianensis; assembly: GCA_036346255.1. Taxonomy (NCBI): domain Eukaryota; kingdom Viridiplantae; phylum Streptophyta; class Magnoliopsida; order Poales; family Poaceae; genus Ampelocalamus; species Ampelocalamus luodianensis. The sequence goes on from CM070629.1 coordinate 38,752,586, forward strand.
TCGGTTACTTATTAAATTTATACTCCTAGCATGATCTTTAATAAAGGGGCAAGATCGTGTTCTTTCATTAACAATTGTGCTACAAAGATGAATTTAATTAAGTACATTTCAATAATCCGGCGCCACATTTGCTCATAAATTTTGTTAAAGAATTAAATGATGCTTTATGTGTATTGTTAGCTTAGAAAATTCCTAGAGAATTCATAACAAATTAAAATGAGTTGTTCTCTGTTTCTAAAATTGTGTTAAACCATGCTCTAGCTGTTGATGAATGTTGTGCTCTTTAGATGGTTTTAAATGTTTGAGTTTTGTTTGTGTTATTTGTTCTTATTCGTTGCTTTTGCTCGATCGATAGATTACGCACTTGTTCGTTTTATCGAGTGATCCTCTCGCAATGAGTTGAGCCTATTGAGCAGCAGAAGAGCAAAAAGCGCTTGATCATGATTAATCCTAGTATTTTAAAATCTAATATTTTGTTTCAACTGTATGTATGCATTGCTTAATTTGTGTTAAATGGATTAGCTAAATCAGAGTGCATATCCTGTAGGTGAAATATTGGTCTCTATTACCGAGCCTAGGTTATTTGGTGTGATTAGAGTTCATTGGATGAATTCTTATCACTTAGTAGATTACGAGTTCAGCTTGCTTAGCCATGCTTAGCTTCCGGTAGATTTAAGATCATCGACTTAGTCGATGATTTTGATCACATAAAATTATTATTGTTCTTATGATCCATCTTATGCTATGTTAATTGCAAAACTAAAACTGAAAACAAAACGATTTAGACGCGCACAATGGTAAGATTGGTGTGATCTGTTGGGTGTGATCGAAAGGTGCCCGCCAATTAAGGACCGAACATCTTGTGAGTGAATTTTTATCCAGCATTTCGGCGTGCTAACCACACTAGAGTATATGGACCTCTCTTGACCTAGTACTTTGGCGTGTATTGGCTCCGGTCGCAGGAGGTCGCAGGAGGGATGGTGTTGGGAGCATGGTAGTTGTCCAAAAGCTTTACCCCGAGCGGGTAGTTGTCTTTTTCGGCTTTATTTCATGTAAGCGTATGGATTTCTATCCATACGAGCTGGCTCGTAGTTAATACACAATATTGGAAAAAGTCTCAGAGGACTTAGCCGTACAAAGATACCTTGGAAGTGTGCTTTGGCTTAAAGGCGGCTCAAGTGTGGTACAAAGGGTACACCTGCAGGTTAAAAACTATTCGAATAGCCTCGCCCTAGGTGATGGACACGCTTGGGTAAGCTTTTCAAGAGTTAGACTACAACCTTTAAATTAAAACTTGTAGGTGGTACGAAACTGGGATTCGTGTTATGTTGTGGTGACTATTGGGATAGTCACTTCTAGGTGGTTACTTGTATCTATCTTTAATTCGCAGCTATTTCAACAAAGAAATGAATTGCAAACTTGCCTTTAAATCAGATACATTATTGCAAATAAAGTTGGCTTTATGCAAATGAAACATATGGCCTCCACCAAATAAGCTCGCATGTAGCATATGAACAGTCTCGCTAGTTCACACGTCGCCTTTGCAGTACAAAAACAATTTTGTACTCACCGCTTTGCTTAATGTTTTGTTGCAGAGGAAGAAGGTGAGCCCCAAGGGCCTCACTCGTGAGTTGTGCCGCTCGTGTTCGACGACTAGGCTTGCGCATCGGCCGATGCCTTGTGGGTTGAAGGCACGCGATTGGCTTTGTTTATAGCCATCTTATGGCACTTTGCTTCCGCTGTCGCTTGTGTATCTTTTGGCCGGTTATTTGTGTATCTTTTGGTCGGTCGGCCTTGGTCCGTAATATTCTACCGTTGTTTACCTTCCGCTTAGTAGTGTAATGTTTGGACTCTATGTTTGGAATGGAGTTGATGCATAATTTTGTGGCGAGGTGTGTATACCGCATTCAGGAAGTATACATATCTTAAGGCTCTGGCTTATTTGATTTGTGATGCTAGTGCTGTGGTTGGTTAGCATTACAAGCCAAATAAACTGGGTCCTCACAAAGTTGGTATCAGAGCCATTCGACCGTAGTAACCAAGCATAGTCGTCCTTAGGATATTTTAGAAAGCTTATTTTCAAATTATAAAAGGTTTATGAAAACCTAGCGATTCTCGATTTTACTCCTTACCTATCTTAGCTTTCCACTCTCATCTTACTCTAATTTGGGTTTTAAAACTTGGTTTCTCTCTTTCCTTTCAAAAGATAGTTACTTATCCGTGGGATTAGTTTTGGGAGAACCATGAGAGATTAATCTAACTAAAACTTGTGGGAATGTGAGGGTAAAATGTGTTGTAAGTCCGCTAAGTGTCTAAATTTTGTCATTGGCTTTGTGGATTTGAAGTTTTGCATTTAGTTCGTGGCTGTTTTTAAATTGTTTGGTGATTTATCGATTTCTTGCTCTCGCCTATCACTAACCTATCTTAGTGAAACAGATGGCGGAGAACGCGCGTGGCGATCACCAATTGGTCATGATGAGGAGCCTCCTCCTCCGACTATGGTGAGGTTCTCGCCGATCGAGCGAAACCGCATGGACCAGACGCGCATTTTGGAGGTTATTGCTAGGAATACCTCCACTCCTTCCGGTGCCTCGGATCCGCGGTGGCGGGCACCGACTCGCGGGGACTTGCAGAGTTCCTCCGCACGCACCGCCGACCTTCTCCCGCTCCGAGGATCCTCGATGCGGATGATTGGTCGCGCATGGTTGAGCCGAAGCTCAACATCGCCGTCGTGCCCAGGAGAAGGCACTTTTCGCCCCACCGCCTGAGGGCGATCACTCATGGTGGGAGAACTACTCGCCATGCAGCCGCGGGCCATGTAGTCACCGAGGAGTTCGATCGGCTTTTCCTCGCCCACATCCCCGATGGTGATGAAGTCAAGAAGAAAGAATTCTCGCGCCAAGCAAGGGCGCAAATCGTGACGGAGTATCTATACGAGTTTAATCACCGCTCGATATGCTCGGGAGGTGGCCTCGGATGAGGCTAGCAGAGAAGTTTATGGATGGATTGTCCGAGGAGCCGCAGGACAGCCGTCTATTGTGGACTTCCACTTTCGTGCCTTGGCTGATAAGGCCATTGTTGCCGAGCACAAGGCAAAGGCGCTGGGTGAGTCCGCAGCGCAAATGGGAGGCCCATCGGTCTACTCACGCCACTCACTCGCCCTGGGGGGGCGGCACGGGGCCCGTCCTTTTGCTCCACCGCGCCGAGGCCATCGCGCTAGCTCGCGTCCACCGCAGCCGTGTTTCACCCACGCGGCGCCGCGATTCAGCGAGAGATTGGCCTCCGCAATCCGGGCGCCGAGGTTACTTGTTTTCGCGCCACAACAAGGGCCACTACGCCAACGCTTGCCTCGGTATTGCAGTAGCACTCGCCCTAATGGACGACGCGGGCGGGAGTGGTCACCCACCGACCGTAAGCTCATCCGAAGACCTGTGGTGCGAGCAGCGGTTGAGTCAACTATCTTTCAGCTAAGGAGGCTCGGAGGCGCGGATGTCGTGATGGGTACACTTCTTGTCAATCATCGTCCCGCTGCAGATATTTGATTCGGAGCATCGCATTCTTTTATTTCAAGATCATTTGCTGCTGCTAGCGGTCTTCACTGTGTTCCTTTGGGAGTTTCTTTGCTCATTCGCTCTCTCGGGTCGGAAATGAGAGCCGATTTAGAATGCCGGATGTTCCTATTGAAGTCGAAGGAGTGAGATTCTGGCAAATCTCATCCGCCAACTCAAAGAAGTCCGATGTAATCCTTGGCATGGATTGGTTGTCCCAACACTTGGGACAGATCGACAGCCAAGAAGATGGTTTTCTCACCAACATTTCCGTGAACAGGTTGGCTTTTCCCCGCAATGCAAGGGTCACACCTTTGTACACTTGTAGCGGCCCGCCTTTGCATTCGGGATGTTCCCATAGTATCGACCGTGGATGTCTTTCCAAGATTTGCCTGGGATGCCTCCAGTTCGAGACCTTGAGTTTGTCATTGAGTTGCTGCCCAGTACCGCTCCGATTTCGAAGGCGCCGTATCGGATGCCTCCCAATGAGCTAGAAGAATTGAAGAAGTAGCTTGGTGAGCTCCAAGCAAAGGGTTTCATCCGTCCCAGTTCATCTCCTTGGGGTTGTCCGGTGATCTTTGTGAAGAAGAAGGACAAGACTTTGCGCATGTGTGTTGATTACCGCCCGCTCAATGAGGTGACGGTGAAGAACAAATATCCTCTGCCCCGCATTGATGATCTTTTTGACCAGTTGTCTGGAGCTCAGGTCTTCTCCAAGATTGACTTGAGATTGGGATATCATCAAATCAGAATCAGAGCTGAGGATATTCCGAAGACGGCTTTCACTACTCGTTATGGTCTTTACGAGTATACCATCATGTCTTTTGGCTTAACCAATGCTCCAGCTTTGTTCATGAACCTTATGAATTCAGTATTCATGGAGTGTTTGGATAATTTTGTGGTGGTCTTCATTGATGGTATACTTATCTACTCTAAGAATGAAGAAGAGCATGCTGAGCATCTGAGGATTGTTTTGGGCAAATTATGGAGCATCAGCAGATGCGAAATTCAAGAAATGTGAGTTCGTTGAAGGAAGTGGCATTCTTGGGCCATGTTCTTTCAATGGAGGCGAGCCGTGGATCCCAGCAAGGTCAGCGATGTTCTATCTTGGGGTCAGCCCAAGTCAGCCACTGATGTGCGGAGTTTTCTTGGTTTAGCGGGCTACTACCGCCGCTTTATCGAGAACTTCTCCAAGATCGCAAAGCCAATGACTGAATTGCTCAAGAAGGACAAGAAGTTCGTGTGGTCCTCTGCTTGTGATGAGAGCTTTCAGGAGCTCAAACAGCGATTGACTTTATGATGAGGACATCACTTCTTCGGATACACACAACAATCCTCCACTTGACATTCAAGGACCAATCACTAGAGCTCGCGCCCGACAATTGAATTTACAGGTGAGCTCGTTCATAAGTACTTCTTTTTGTTCATTTTAGAATCGATTGCTACCTAATGATTTACTTATGATTAGGAACCATGGAGAGGACCTGGAAGTACTTGGAGAAGGGCTACGAAGCGCACAAGTCCAGCGAGGGCGGTCGAATCATGTTGGAGGTCCAACTCAAGCCGACTTCGAATCCAATTCGGAGTCCAGGACCAGGCTGCACTAAAACGGACGCCCAGATCGCATTCGGGCTCCGTTTTGGATGTTCCACATATGTATCGAAAGCTGAGAAGACAACCTTTCCAATGGCTCTGGTCCCATGTCAAAATTCCTTCTAAGTCAACGGGAATCGTCGAAACAAGTGGGCATTCAGAATCTGTCGAGTGCTGCGTCACCGTCTTTTGGGCCGCTCGGCTTTGTATCGTGTTGGAGCCCATTAGGGCGCGTCCAGGTTTTTGCACGCCTCGTCCTCTATATACAGCCGCCACCCCACCATTAGAGTTGGGGTTTAGCTTAGATTAATTCTGTCTTGAACAGTTTCGCTGCTCATCGGTTTGTGAGACCCCAACCTTCGAAAGTGCTAAAACAATACATCCGCAATTCCGCTGTGTTCTTCCTTGTTCTTGCTTGTGTTCTTCGATTCGCAGCGAGGATTAGCCTTCTTGGCGAGGTCAACTGGCTGCGCACGTTGATAACCCGAGAGACGTGGTGCTGCGATTGCGGGTTCGAACGTGTTGTTCGAAGCCGAGTCGATTGTGTCGCGCCTCCACCAAATCGAACTTATCCGAACTGTTGGAAGATCGGGACCCGCTCCCATCAAGTGGTAATCGAGCTTGGTGTTCCTTCAGTTCGAAGTTTACCATACCCTTGTTGTTTCGGTTTCATCCTAGAGTCCAAGAAAAGCCCTACAAAAATTGTAGTCATAGGTTGTTCCTCGTCCCATCTCGTTTAGCCTTTTGCACAATTTGATTTCAGAGTCCGTGAGTGTTGAGTTTGTGTCCTTAGTCGAGTTGTGTTGCTGGTTTAGATCGTGTTTTATTTCGGGTTGTCTTGCTTCCGCTACCTCTCATACAAACCCTAGCCAGTCAACGCTTGTTTCTCCCACCTCCCACCCTCTGCTTTTGAGTCATACATCGCGCCTCGTGATCACCCAAAGACAATTCCCCTGAGCCTCGTGATCACCCAACCATCCCCACCTCTTCCCGAGCTTTGCCCCATTTTCCACCAATTTCTTCACCCGATTTCGTTTCGCCTCCACAAAGAACATAACTCTGAGGCCCTTTTCAAACGGTCGAACTTTCGTGATACGAACTCGAAATCGACATTTTTTTTTTTGAAATTAGGTGAAATTAAATTTTGCATCCGATACTCTCCACTGTGTGGGATTCAGCGAATTTATTTTGCCCAAATTCGGCCTGGAAAGTGCAGTACTCAAGCTCTGAACTGTCATCACCAAATTTACAGCACATTCATCATTTTCTGTAGGCCACACCTTACATCAGATTGAGGTGAAACTTTGTGTGGTTCCTATTTCAGCTGTCCGCTCGTGAAAAAATAACAGAAAAAAGAAAAAAAATAAAAAAATTCGGCACCTGGTTTTGCCTGAGAAAAAAAAGGCACCTGAGAGCACTCCGTGCCTAAAAAAAACACACAGTTTTAGGTGACAGATATTGATTTGTCTTTGTCTTTCCACAGCCATCCTTGTTGCTTGTCTTTGCTTTCTTGTTCGGTCTTGACTCCTTATTCATCATATCATACCGCTATAGGACACATTTGGACCAAAGCAACTAGGACCCGTGTTTTGGACATTTACTCAAAGATTACTATCTGTTATTGATTTGTGTTCCACTAACATATTTGGCCTTCCAAGCTCCATATACCTACTTCCGGATAGCACAGCTTTTCGTCCAAAAGACAGCGCCGCGCGTACGCTCGCCAAATCCACCATCTCGCGACGCGTCTAAAGATTCAACCGCCTCGTTAACCGAGATACCCATCTCCATCGCCCGAGGACGCCTGAGGTGCACTTCCCTCACCAAGATCCCCTCGTTGTCTCCGCAGGCATGGCCGAGTTCGAGGTCCGGCGAGTCCTCGTCGACGGGGGGAGCTCGGCGGACCTCCTGTTCGCCGTCGCCTTTAACAGGATGATGATCCCCCTAGACCGCCTGTCCCCCCCGGGCGTACACCTCATAGGCTTCGGCGGGCGGCCCATGACGGCCCTCGGCCAGATCGACTTGGCCGTCACGTTTAGCGATGAATTCGCCACCCGCACCGAGGTCATCACCTTTGACGTCGTCCAAATGCCTTCCCAGTACAACGCTATCCTAGGCCAGGCCACGCTCAACGCCTTCGGCGCCATCGCCCACCACAACTATTTTTGCTTGAAGATCCCTGCACCAGGGGGCATTGTCATAGTGCGAGGCGACCAGGACCTCGCCAGGCACATTGAGTTGGAAACCATCTCACCAGCACGACACGTCCACACCGTTGGGCCGGATGGATGCGACCAGGAAGCCGCACGGGGAGCTCCGGAGGGTCCCCCTAAGCGATGCCTCCCCAGAAAAGACGATAGCCCTCGGGGCGGACCTGCCGCCGGTAGCACACGATTCCATCCTCAAGGTGCTCCGCGCCAACGCGGTTGTTTTCGCCTGGGGGCCGGAGGACATTCCCGGCGTGGCAAGAACCACAGCCGAACACCACCTGGCCCTCCGAAGCGACGCGGTGCCCAAGAAGCAAAAGCTGCGACGCATGCGTAGAGCGCCGCCGCCAAAATAAAGGTGGGGTCATCCACAAATCAAGCACCCGGTGGCTAGCCAATCCGTGTTCGTGCAAAAGGAAATAGGCAAGTGGCGCATGTGCGTCGACTTCACCGATCTCAACAAAGCCTGCCCTAAGGATGACTTCCCCTTGCCTCGCATCGACCAGCTCGTAGACGCTACTTCGGGCTGCGAGCTCATGAGCTTCCTCGATGCGTACTTCGGATACCACCAGGTGCTCATGGCCAAGGAGGACGAGCCGAAGACCGCATTCATTACTCCCGTCGGCACTTACTGCTACACCCGCATGCCCTTCGGCCTCAAGAACGCGGGAGCAACCTTCGCCCGCCTCATCTCCAAGGTGCTGGCAAACCAGCTCGGCCGCAACATAGTAGCGTACGTAGACGGCATCGTCGTAAAGAGCAAGCTCGGAGAGACGCACGTAGACAACCTCCAAGAGACCTTCGCTAACCTCCGCTCGGAGGGGATAAAGCTCAACCCGCAGAAGTGCACTTTCGGGGTGAAGGCTGGCAAGCTGTTTGGCTTCCTCGTCTCCGAAAGGGGCATCGAGGCCAACCCCATCAAAATCAGGGCCATCCAAGAGATCAAGCCCCCCATAACACCCGCTGGCAAAAGCTCACGGGCGCCGCGCGCCTCGGTAGTTTCTGTCGCTTGGCGAAGGGCCCTACCATTTTTCAAAACACTCTGGGGGGTGGAGCCATTTCGGTGGACGGACCAGTGCCAGCAAGCATTCGAAGACCTCAAAAAGTACATCGCCCAGCTGCCAAGCTTGACTAGCCCCGAACAGGGCGCCGACCTCTTACTCTATATCGCAGCCTCGCACGCGGCGGTGAGCGCCGTGCTCGTTCATGAAAACGGGGGGCCAGCGCCCCGTATACTTTGTCTCGGAGGCCCTGCAGGGGGCCAAGGTCCGGTACACGGAACTTGAAAATCTGGCTTACGCCCTGCTCATGGCCTCGCGAAAGCTCCAGCACTATTTCCAGGCGCATTCCATCATCGTCCCAACCGCGTACCCGCTAGCGCTAATGCTTCACAACAAAGACGCTTCAGGACGCATAGGAAAGTGGGCGGCCGAACTGGAGCCGTTTGACATCACCTTCGTCGCAAGAACGGCGATAAAATCGCAGGCGCTGGCGGACTTCGTGGCCGAGTGGACCCCGCAAGCGAGCGTGCCAACCAACGTCGAACCAACATGGACGATGTACACGGATGGATCATGGTGGGCCGTGGGAGCCGGTGCGGCGGCCATCCTCGTCACACCAGATGATCGCCGCGTGTTGCACGTCGCACGTCTCGACTTCCCAACCACCAACAACGCCTCGGAGTACGAGGCACTGCTGTTGGGCCTCTGGAAAGCAAAGGCCCTCGGGGCAAAGAGGGTCATCGTTAAAACCAATTCCCGGCTAGTGGCGGGACACTTCGACAGGTCCTTTGTGGCAAGGGACGCCGAAATGGCCGGCTACCTGGCAGTGCTGCGGGCAGCGTCGGCGGACTTCCTCGGCATCACCGTCCAATCAATACCAAGATGTGACAATGAAGACGCGGACAAGCTGGCCAAAATGGCCAGCTCGGGGCAGAACCCTCCACCCGGGGTCTTCTACGATGTGCTTAGCGCATCCTCCGCGCCACAAGGGGTTGCGCCCGGAGCACAAGGGGCCGCGCTCGAAGCACAACGGGCCGCGCCCGGAACAACAGGGCCAAGCCGCCCAGTCCTAGTTGTCACCCACGACTGGCACCACGCAATCACAGAGTACCTCCAAGGCCACGAACCCGAAGACCCAAACGAAGCAAGGCGACTGCAGCACAGAGCCAGGAATTACCGTATGGTAGGAGGGGAATTGTACAAAGAGTGGTGTCGCGCCTTGCTCAAAGCGTGAGCCAAGAAGAGGGTCGCTCCCTCCCGAAGGAGATACATGAGGGCCTCTCGCGAGCGCACTGCGCCGAGGACGGTGGCAAGGGCCTTCCGCTAAGGCTTCTGCCGCCGACCGCGTGGTGACGATAGAGCTCGTCAAAAATGCCGGGTGCGGTGGACTAGCCGCAACCCACGGGCTCCCGCGGTGGCACTGCAGCCTTTGCCCCCTGTCTGGCCCTTCGCACGATGGGGCCTCGACGTCATCGGCCCATACCCAACTGCCAAGGGCAGCCTTCGCTACGCCTTCGTCGCCATCAAATACTTCTCTAGGTGGGTCGAGGCCGAACCAGTGGTCAAAACAACCGCCGCGGCTGCCCAACGGTTCATGCGGAAAAACATAGTCTGCCGCTACGGTGTGCCGCGGGAACTCGTCACTGGTAACGGCACCCAGTTCGACTCCGCGGCGTTCCGCGCTTTTTGCCACAACCTTGGCATAACGATATGCTTCGCCTCCGTGGGACACCCCGAGTCCAACAGAGCAGTCGAGCGGGCTAACGGCAATTTGCTAAACGGCCTAAAAAAGCGCCTCATAGGCCTCCCTAAGGGCTTATGGCCCGAGGAACTACAGAAAGCGCTATGGGCAATCAGGACGTCACCGACGAGGGCCACAGGTTTCTCCCCGTTCAAGCTCCTATTCGGGGACGAGGCAATGACCCCAGGAGAGTTCGCCGCAAAATCTTACCGAGCGGCGACGCAGCCTGACCCGCACGAACGGGAGGTCTCCCTCGACCTCCTCGAAGAACAACGCGTCCAAGCCATATCAACCATGACAAAGTACGCCGAGGGCGTAGCGCGCACGTATAACAAAAAGGTCAAACCACGCCCTCCCTAAGCAAAATACAGGCACGCATAAAGAAAACATCCAGCACAAACACACATGCCCCTTCGCAACCAAAGCCTTTGCATTCATAAAGCAAACCATCTTTTACAAGGTCATTACACGTCAGATCCCCTTCAGTCTGGCCCCAGAACGCGTAGCGCTACTGGAGCGGACAACCCAAAAAACAAAATAAAGCAAGGGGGAACCCTAAGCCAAAATCCTAAACAAAGCACTACGTAGCAAGGGAGCGGAGGGTCACACTTGGTCCCCGGTGGTGGCCCCCGCTCCGCTACTCTAGACCCGTCCGCCGCGCCCTTCCCCTTTGTCCGTTGGGATAGGACCGCACGGAGAGACTCCATCGTAGCTTCCCGGCCGAAGGAGGACCAGAACCCGGTGAAGAGCGCGTTGCTAGCTCGGCGTACCGACCTGCGACCAGCCGCAACCTCGGCCGCAGAGGCGACGACCACGGAGCCCGCCCCGAGCCCGTCGACGTGAGGACACCCCGCCCATTGCAGCGAGACGAGGGCCGCCGTCCACCCCGTCTTCACACAATGGTTGCCGTAGGCGCGAGCAGCCGGGACGAACACCTCTCCGGCACGATGGAGGCGATCCAGGGTCCGATCTAGTTGATCAACGGTGTGCCCCCGGGGGGGCGGCACGGCGTTGACATCAACTATGGCGCCTTCCATGTGCTCCATCGCCCGCCACGTAGCCTGCGCAACACTGGCGGAAAGTTCCCGTTCCGCCTGGACCTCCGCTTCGAGTACGGAGTTAGCGCTCCGCAAGGACGCCGCCTCATCCCTCGAGGCACGGAGCTGCTCCTCCAACTCAGCAACCCGGCCCTGCCGGCCCTCCAGCTCAGCAACCTTCGCCTTAAGCCCCTTGACCTCCTCGGCAAGGGCCGCGCCGGCGGCTAGCGCGTGTTCGCGCGAACTCGCGCCGACCCGATCCTCGATCTCGGGTAGTCGCTACCGATATCCCGCTCAGCGCGAAACCATCGTGGCTCGCACAAAGGAGAAGTCACTACAACACCGACGTGCAAGGGCGGGCATCTTCACTCACCCTCGCGCATTCGCCGATGCTCGCGGAACATCCGTCGACAGCACCACGCAAGAGCACGCCCAGCAGGCGGGGCGCTGGCGGCCACCTCCTCGCCAACGGCGGCCACGCCAGGGCTCAACTTGAAGTCTACGGTCCGCAGCGCGCCCACGCCAGCCGACCCGACCACTCCCGACGGGCCATCGCGCCTTCCTCTCGGCAAGCAATCGCCGCCCAGTGTGCCGGGGCGCTAGAGGCGACATCACGGAAACCAGCCGACCCCGTCCCCGGCGGCCTTGCCCACGTCGCCTACATTGACGGCCGGCACTGCGCAACACAAAGACCGATTACCCAAAGCCAACAAGTAGAACAAAAACAACGGGGAACGCTCCGGACTAACCACCGCACGGAGGGACAAGGACGCGCTCCTCCACCCGGGTATCCGCGACCGCGCCATACACTGCGAGGCGCCCCACGGACACTTCTTCGGGGACAAAGCTCGCTATCGCGAACGAGCTGCTTGACTCCCGCCGCATCTCGGGAGCCACCGCCACCCTCATCGCCGAAGGGCCCGCCATCCCCACAGCAGCACCAGAGCCATCGGCCACACCGGCCCAACGGCCCGTAGGGGCACCGCGCGCATCGGACCAGGGGTCTCCAGCTCGTTCGGGCCACGCGCGCGCTTCTTCTTCCCCGCGTCGGGATCCAAGCGCTCCGCAAGGTGAACGGAGGGGTCTGCGTACGCGCGATTTAAGCGGGGCTCGCACACTACCTGCCTCCGCCTCGCGTGCTCTTCCCCGGTATACGGGCCCAGAAGCTGCTCGGCCGCGCGCTCGGCCTCGTCAACAGACAACACTGCAAGGCGGTTACAAGGACACCAACCCACCAGCCAAAACAACCATAGAAACAAACCTGAGCGGCCCCCAAGTTCCAACGCGGGGACACCGTCCCTTGGCTCCCCGAGATGAATGTCCCAGCCCTGCGCTAGCGGCCACAAGCGGAGCGCGCAGAACTCCTCCACGAAGTCCCAGGTGGACATCCTCGCGCCGCCCGAAGCAAGAGCGCTAGCAGCGCATCCTCCCTCGCCGTGAGCTGGATCGTCGGGGACGAGATAAGATGAATGGGACCCCTGCGGGAACGAAGGCCGGCCTCGGCGCTGCATTTGTGATAAAACCAGCGGCGAGTCCAATCCGTCTCTCACCGGTTGCGGGCACCGAACAGCATGTCTTGAAGAAGTCGCCTTCGCTCGAAGTTGACGCAGAAGTTGACTTCTCGCCGGTGCTCTTCTTCTTCTTCGGCTGGCACCTACCGTCATGAAGGTACGCGAAGAGCCTTGACTCCCCGGCGCCAACCCCCACGGACCGGAGCACCCACTCGAAGACGCCGAGCTTCACGATGGAGTTCGGGGTCGGTGGCGAGATCGACCTGCATACCGCAAAGACTTGAACAACAAGGGCATGCACGGCAGGCGAAAACCCGCATCCAGGAAAGCCACGAACACAATCATTTCGTCTTCCCGGGGCGCGGGCACAACCTCCGAACCGGGGGCGCGAGCGTCCTCGGCCTCGTCGCCTTCCTCACTATGAAGGGCTGCGGGGATGCAAAGCGCCACGGTCTAAGGGCCCAGCTCGTCGGTATACACCGCAACACCGCCTCCATCCTTGCTACGCTTCGTCATTGCAAGCAGCGGGGAGCGCTACCGAGCGAAATGAGGCAGAGGTCGAAGGAGGCGGAAGAATAACACAACAGGCGCCACGCCACACATTTATAGGCTGGGGAAGCGAAGGACGCGGCGACGGAGTCGAGGAGTCGCGACCCAAACAAAGGGCGACATGTGGCACCCTAACAAGGATGCGGCACGGTCGCGTTCATTTATGTCGCCCGGCCGACGCCGCATAACACCCAAAACGCGTCTCGCGCCGCCCATTTATGTCGCCTGGAGCGCCAAAGACCCAAAGAGTCCCAGCGGCGCCCGCTTATGTCTCCGAGCGCACAAAGACCCAAAGAGTCCCAGGCGGCGTCCATTTATGCGACCCGGAAGCCAACACCACCACCAACCAGCCAACCAAGCGGGGGGCATGCACGGAAGCTTCACCAGGCTGAAGGGGACGGTGTACGGCACCGCCGGGAAGAGGCGCGGTTCGACCATGGCGAAGCAAGACATCGACCGCGAGGGGCTTGTCGTAGGGGCGGCCCACCGGCCCCCGCGGCCAGGCAAGCACCCAAACGTGCCGGCCCCGCCAGAAGGGCCACGGAGGTGGCCAAAGGGGGCCGAAGGCCCCGAGGGGGGCCGCCGGACGCCGGGAGGGCTTTACCGAGGGAATGCCCGCGTCCTCTCGGCCGCATGATCCCCGCCGACTGTGTGCACTAGCTCGTGAGCAGACCAGGACGGTCCACCAAGGACCAAAGGCTACACTTAGGGGTAGGAAAAGACCCTGTAGCCCCCACTTAGGTGGGGCCATGTAGGGGGTAAACTTGTAATCTCACATACGGGGAAGAATGGCTATAAGTAGCCATCCCTCCCCCCCATGTAAAGGGATGGTCTTTTTGGTTCAGAAGAAATATACTCGATTCATTTCCTGACAGCTGGTCCCCTATCCTAGGATACCCTGGTCCCCTGTGGACGCCGGGGTTCCCCCCTTCTCTTACTGTCTAGCCTTTTTCTACTACAACAATGTCTATGAGACATATAACCGCATGGTGGTTATTCATGTGAGGACCCCGGTTTATTCGGCTTGTACTGTTTAACCATCCACTTGGTCCTAACAGTACAAATCAAATAAACCCAGCCTCGAGATATGTATACTTCCTGTAAATGCAGATACACACCGTTACAAAATCATGCATCAATTCCATTCATACACATAGAGCCAAGCAAAAGCAACAAATGAAAGACATAGATAATATAAGAGAGTTATTATTGAAAGAGAGGCCGACTGCCAAAATTCATAAAGATAAATAAATACACAAATGAAGCAAAATGGCCATAAGATGGCGAAACAAAAGCCAATCGGTGTGCCTTTACCCACAAGGCAACCAACCGGACCGCCAAGCTAATCGTCCCAAACAACGCCAGAACACACCACAAAAGTGAGGCCCTTGGGGCTCACCTTCTTCCTCTGCAACAATTAATATTAAGCAAGCGGATGAGTACAAAACTTGTTTTGTACTCGCAAGACCGACGTGTGAGATAATGTAACTATAATTAACTACATGCAAGCTTTATTTAAGTGGATGAGGCTTTGGACTTATTTTCAAAGATAAAGCAAGTTTTCATTTACAATAAGGTAATAGATTCAAAGCAAGTTTGCAATTAACTTTTATTGTTCAAATAAAAGAGAGACAATAATAACATAGATAGGGACAACACTAACCTAGAAGTGACTAACCCATAGTCACCACAACAATAGCATGAAGTACCCTTCATACCACCCATGTCAAGTTTAAATTTTTAAAAGGTTGTAGTCTAGTTCTTGCACGACCTTACCAAGCATGTCCATAACCTAGGACGAGGCTATTCGAATAGTTTTAACCTGCAGGTGTACCAATGTACCCACACGATAGACCGCCTTTCCACCAGCCACGGTTAGCATACTTCCTTTGGTATGCAGCACGGCTAAGTCTACAAGACGCTTTCCAATGGACGATGCTAATTAAGAGCCGCAACCCACGGAGAAGGATACATTAGACACCCTAACCTGACAGCTAATGCTCCTCGCACACCACAAACACACACACGCACACACCCACCGACCAGCTCATAATTAGCACCTCCCAAAGTACTTAGTCAAGAGAGGTCCCATATCCCCTCGTGGTTAGCACGCAATAAGCGCTGGCTTAGTGACACAAGTAACTCGGTCCTTGGGGACTTAGGCACCATTCCACACACCCACAGATCACATCAACATACCATTGTGCCCAAGTCAAGATATAATTTTTTTGTTTTGAGTTTTGATTTGTAAATTGGTAAAACACAAGGTTGGACATAATGGAATAATAATAACATTTGTGTGATCAAGATCACCGACTAAGTCGATGATCGCCCAATACTACCGGACAACTAAGCATTGCTAAGCATCATATCGTAAAAACAAATAAAAGGCCTAAATCATTCACGGGCTCTAATTCACCGGTGAGGATAATATTCTAAGGCAAAGTGTGGGTGATCAATTTAAGGGAAACAATGCAATAGGATTAGCTACCTCAATTCGGCAAAATTAATCATTGACACAAAAGCATGCATACATACAAGTTAAACAAAATATTAGACTTTGAAAGTAATGGGATCAAATGGGAAATGATCAAACTGCTTGCCTGCTTGCTGTTGCTCAACTTGTTGCGGAGGGTCATTCTCGGGATTACCGCAAATATCGAATCCTAAGCTAAGAGCGAAAACAACCAATAAGACGAGCAACACTTAAACAAAAGAGCAAGCAAAAATTATCCAAATGTGACGAAATTTATACACAAGGTAAAATACGAACATACCTAGACATAGAAACTGGAAAAACTTAATTTGGATTTGTGGTGCAAAAGATATTCTCTAAAAACCTAATTTCTACCATAATTAGCACTCAGAGCAAAAATATTTTCTAGAAAGATTTTGAAGCTGAAATTTTATGGTAGCTACCCACTGGTATAGTGGTAACCCATATAAAATTTCAGGTCATTTGGAGTTAAAATGATTTAGTTATGATTTTTCTAAGTTTTAAATCTAAGACATGATTAATTCAGATTAAAGACTCTTGCAAAACCTATACTAAGCTAAAGTACTTTAACAGATGCATTTATAGAACTTTAGTTTGTTAAATTTGGAGCTACAGAGAAAAAGTTACGCAATTTTGAAGTTTAAAACAATTAATATGTGCAAATAAAAGCTTTTGGACTAAACCTCGAAAACCCACAAAAGCGGGAGGTCGTGGGCCGTTGATCAAAGATCGCACGGTTCACGATCTCGATGCTAAAACCCGACGAGCACTGGGCGCAAAGACCTCATCGCGCCAAGGAGGTCTTAGCCGTTAGATCTAGACTTGATGGTCTGAATCTAACGAGGAGGTCCTAGACGGCAAGATCTAGCGAGGAGGTCTAAGCCGTATCAAAGATCGCACGGCTCACGATCTCAGATGCTAAAACCCGCACGAGCACCTGGGCGCAAAGACCTCATCGCGCCAAGGGGAGGTCTTAGCCGTTAGATCTAGACTTGATGGTCTGAATCTAACGAGGAGGTCCTAGACGGCAAGATCTAGCGAGGAGGTCTAAGCCGAGATCTTGAATCCAATGGCTACGACGGTGCACACACGGCGCACGCAAAGGAGGTCCTGGCGCTTATCAGAGGTCGTGGACCGTCGGATCAAGATCCGCGGTCCCGAGCACTAGGAGGTCCTAAGGGTAAACCTACGGAGGGAGGTCCGACGGCTAAGATCTCACGGAGGAGGTCTTCAACGGTCTAGATCTCCAGAGGGAGGTCTTTAACGGACACGATCAAGTGAGGGAGGTCCTGGGCGATCAAGATTGAACGAGGGAGGTCCTAAGGCTTTAAATCTGAGGAAGGAGGTCTAGCCCGTTAGATCTAGGTCTAACGGTTTAGACCAGAGGAGGAGGTCCTAACGCTACGGATCCAAAGGAGGAGGTCCTAGACGGTCAAGATCTCCAGAGGGAGGTCTTGATCGGTGGGATTGACACGAGGAGGTCTTGATGGCCAAGATCTTCTGGGAGGTCCTAGCGATAGGGTTTTATCGGAGGAGATCCGGGACGGTTCAGATTAGACCTAGGGAGGTCTTGAACGGTCCAGATCGACGCGGAGGGAGGTCTGAGCACTAAGGATTTGACAAAAAGAGATCTAACGCTCAGATCTAATCCGGGGAGGTCGTGAACGGCTAGGATCGAGCCTAAGAGGTCCTGAGCGGGGGTTTTCTTTGTAAAAGGCCACGGGTGGTTTTTACAAAGACGACCGAGGGTGGTCTCGAGGTGGTCTTTGCATAATGACCAAGGGAGGTCTTTTGCAAAGAGGACCTCGGTGGAGGCCCCAAGGTGGTTTTACAAAAATGACCTCGAGGAGGTCTTTTTGCGCAAGAGTGGTCCTAGCGGCTAGGATTTAACCAAGGTGGTCCTAGACGGCTAGGATCAACTCAAGGGGAGGTCCTAGACACTGAGGTTTTTTCGGAAAAGAACCTAAGGCCCATATCTAATCTTGGAGAGGTCGTGAACGGCCAAGATTAGCCCGAGGAGGTCCAAGAGTGGATTTAAAGGCGCAGGACCTCCGGACAACGACAAAAGGTGGCAGCTAAGACAAATTAAAAGCATCTAATGATTGACAATAAATGAATCCAATCAGGAGCACTAAAAGATTTCGGACTTTAGTTCTAAACCCACGCCCCACGTCGCTGACTCCACGGCACATATTAAGACACCATTAACGCACTAAATGATAAGCAATGATGAGCATTAAAGGCGTCCAAGAACATGACGACAACGGAGGTCTTGATCGACAAAACCTGGCGTGTTCCTGACTTGCCGCCGGCGATGTGGACCTCGTCGGCGGAAACCAAGAACACTGACGAGTCCCAAATAGGAGGAGAACCTAAAGGTGCCAACAGCTAGGGCTAAAGCGCACCTACCGCGGCCAGCCGAGATGACCGAAGGAGGCTAAATACAGCAAGACGAAAAGCTACCGAGGCTCAAAACGACCAGGGCTTCAACACTAAGGTACTTACCAGTGGAACGAAGGAGGCCCAAGAATGGTCGCAGGAGCTCGGTGACGTGGAGGTCGCGAGGTGAAGAAGACAAGCTCCGACCACGAACAACAGCTCCTACTTTGTCAACCTCTCGTGAAGGTTTAAACAAAGCAAATTAGGGAGATTTGGAGGTGACCAAGAGAACAAAGACAGCCAACAAGCGCAATATTGAACCACCTGAGCTCTGAGGTCGTAGGAGAGCTCCAAAGTTCAAGAATGGTGGCAGAGGCTTTGGTGTTTTGAGCACAAGAGCAGAGAAAGGAGCTAGGGTTGAAAAGGAGTGTCTAAAGGAACTATGAGAGGAAGCTTGAGCTTCAAATATAGCCGGTGGGGATGGCAAAGTCACTGGTGACGAGCTATAGTACACATGAGGTGATGGGAGTAGGTTGTCGAGAGACTTTTGAGCAAAAGGGCCGCGGACATTTAATGTTGGCAAACACATAGCCGCTTGTCGTGCCCTAGAGGTGACAAGGCACCGCTTCTCACCGCCATGCACAAAATTGATAATGCCTGTGCCCACACGACAAATGAGAGGACCAGGGAGGACCGGCCAAAGAGCTCAACGGCTAAAATCAGACAGAGCTCCCACTAGGAGGTCGTGAGTCGTTGGATTGAAATCTAAGGGCTCGGATTTAGAATTATGTGTTAGAGGTCCTAACACTAAGGGGAGGTCTGAGCCACAGATCTCAAGATGGACGGCCCACGATCACCCAAGTGCTAGGGTGGTCGTGGAGGGCTGAGGAGGTCGCCCTAGGGTGGTCTTTGCAAAAAGGTGCAAAGGAGGTCCTAGGGGAGGTCCTGGAGGGTTGTCTTTGCAAATAGAACAGGAGGAGGTCGTGCGGGTGGGAGGTCTTTTACAAAGACCAGAGGAGGTCTATGCGGTTGGACTGAGATCCAAGGGCTGCGGGGCTGGCGAGGTTGCACGGGCTCGGGCTGGTGCTGTTAGTTGGTTTGACCGAGCCAGTTGGCACGAGCCAGACCTGGTGCGGACCCGAGGAACAGTGAATCCAAATTTGACTTTGAAATTAAAAGCTGAGACTTGGGGATTTATTTGAGGTAGCAAACTGACTCCAAATTTTATGAAATTTTGACAGTAGCTTGCTAACCTTGAGATGGACCTGGCATAAAATTTCCAGAGGTTTTTATGCTGAGCATTCTTCTCCAGAAATTATACAATGCTTTGAGATAGGGTTTGACTACAAGTCAAACAAGTTTGACTGACCCTTAAAACTATTCAAACAATTTCTGAAAATTGTGAAACTTTTCAGAGGGGTCACATAGCAACCCAAGAACTTAGGAAAACATTTCCCGTGAGATGATCAACATATTCGACAAAATTGTTTTGGAGGATCAAGATTTGGATCAACGGACTTGTGACTTTGTATTTCCATACTCTGGTGCAATAATTGTTTAGTACACACAGGAAATACATGATGTAAGGAAAAAGTTTTAATTTACCCTCATTTTATTACATTTGAAACACAAGCCAAAATGGGGATGTTACAAACCTCCCCCCCTTACAAAAATCTCGTCCCGAGATTTGGTTCACTCGGAAAAGAAAGAGGGGTAGTCTGCACGGAGGCGATCTTCTGCTCCCATGTAGCTTCATCCTCGAATGGTTTGACCACCGAACTTTGAGGAACTTGATGGCCTTATTCCTTGTTCTTCGCTCACTTCCTCGAGTATGCGAACAGACGCGCGGTAGGTCAAATCTTCTTGGACATCAAGAGTTTCCAAGACTTCCTCTGTTGGAACACGGAGGCACTTCTTTAGCCGGGACACATGGAACACATCATGTACTCCCGCAAGTGCAGCAGTAACTCCAACTTGTAGGCAACGGCTCCCTTCTTCTCGATAATACGGTAGGGGCCGACATATCGAGGAGCTAACTTTCCTTGACACCAAAACGCCGGTGACCTTTCGAGGAGAAACCTTGAGATAAACGAAGTCATTGGGCTCAAAGCTCAACTCACGACGACGACGATCCGCATAGCTCTTCTCCGCCGGATTGAGCCGCGCGTAAGCGGTCACGAATGAGTGGACTTGGCCTTCGCCTCGTTAACCGAGTCCGGCCAAAGAAAGGTCTTTCACCGGTCTCGCACTCAGTTCAACGGGTTCTACACTTTCTCCCGTATAAGGCCTCAAATGGTGCCATGCCGAGACCGGCTTGAAACCGTTGTTGTAAGAAAACTCCGCGAATGGCAAGCACTTCTCCCAATGCTTCCCATAGGAAAGGACACAAGCTCGCGAGATGTCCTCCAAAACTTGGTTGACCCTCTCGGCCCGACCATCCGTTTGGGGTTGAAATCTTGAAATGAAAGAAAGGCGAGTTCCCATAGCCTCTGCAGGCTATGCCAAAATCGCAAGTGAACAAATGAACCACGATCCGACACAATTGTCTTTGGTACACCATGCAAACTCACGATGCGGGCTATGTAGAGATCCGCCGGAAGACCTACTCGAAGGTCGGTCTTGACAGAAGAAAATGAGCCACCTTAGTCAATCGATCGATGACGCACCCGTATAGCATCATTCTTCTTTGGGGACCGGGTAGACCGGTGATAAAGTCCATCCCGACCGAATCCCACTTCCACTCCGGAATTGGTAAGGGTCACGATCCGCCGGCCGGACGATGTTCGGCCTTGACACGACGACACACGTCGCGACTCGACAACGAACCTTGCGATCTCCCTCTTCATTCGGGTCCACCAAAATCTCGCCGGAGATCATGATACATCTTCGTGGCCCCGGATGAATGGACAACGGGAATCATGGGCCGCGGAGGATCAACTCCCGCAACTCCATGTCCTTTGGAATTACGAGGCGTTGCCCGAACCTCACGACACCAAGCTCATCTACGGAGAAGCACTTGGCTATTCCATTCTTGACATTTTCCTTGATGCGGTTCACTCCAACATCCGACTGCTGAGCAGACTTGATCCGATCCACCAAGGTTGGCTGTACAACCAAGGCAGTGAGGGAACTATGCTCAACTAAACCCAAGTTGAGACGCTGAAACTCCTCTAGAAGAGGGGGCTGATGCTCCTGAAGCAACAATGCATTGCAATGCGCTTTGCGACTAAGCGCATCCGCAACGACATTGGCCTTGCCCGGATGGTAGTGAATACCCATGTCATAGTCCTTGATCAACTCCAACCATCTCCTTTGCCTGAGGTTCAGTGCGGTTGGGTAAACAAATACTTCAAGCTTTGTGATCCGAATACACTTCACAACGACACGATCGTAATGTCGCCGATCTTAAGTGCATGGATCACAGCCGCCAACTCCAAGTCATGGGTAGGATAGTTAAGTTCATGAGGTCTCAATTGCCTTGATGCATAGGCCACTACCTTGCCTTCTTGCATAAGGACACAACCGAGGCCTCGACGAGAAGCGCCACAAAGATATCGAGCCGCGATCGACATCGGGAGAACAAGAACGGAGCGGTGGTCAATCGCTTAAGCGCTTGAAACTTTCTCGCAATCAGCGGACCACGAGAACTTCTTGTCCTTCTTGAGCAACTCCGTCATCGGCCGCTTATCTTGGAGAAGTTCTCGATAAAGCGACGATAATATCCCGCTAAACCAAGAAAACTCGAACTTCGGTGACCGAAGTAGGTGACTCGTGAAAGCACATCGCTGATCTTGCTAGGATCCACACTACGCCTCCGCCGAAAGAATATGGCCTAAGAAGGCTACTTCCTTCAACCGTAACGCGCACTTGCCGAACTTCGCATACAACTTGTGCTCGCGGCTTGCCCAACACAAGCTTCAAATGCTCGGTGTGTTCCTCATCGCTCTTGGAGTAGATAAGAATATCATCGATGAAGACCACAACGAACCTATCCAAATACTCCATGAACACCGAATTCATGAGGTTCATGAACAAGGTCAGGGCATTGGTTAAGCCGAAAGACATGACGGTATACTCGCACAAGCCATAACGAGTAGAAAGCCGTCTTTGGAATATCCTCGTGTCGAATCCAACTCGTGATATCCCACTCTCGATCAATCTTGAGAAAACCCGAGCTCCGGTTAATTGATCAAGAGATCGCCGATACGGGCAAGGGTACTTGTTCTTTACCGTTACTTCATTAAGTGGACGGTAATCAACGCACATGCGCAGCGCCTTGTCCTTTTTGGGACAAAGATTGCTGAGCATCCCCAAGGAGATGAGCTAGGCGGATGAAACCCTTCTCTTGAAGCTCACCCACTGCTTCTTCAACTCCACCAACTCAATTGGGTCCATCCTAAGGCCTCTTTGAAATCGGGCGATGCAGGGAACCAACTCAATGACAAACTCGAGGTCTCGAATCGTGGCATCCTCGAAGGTCATCGGGAAGACATCAATAAAGTCACATACCACCGGGACTTCACTAATATCTAGAGTGGCTTCGCCTGCCGAATAGATGCGGACCACGCAGCCTTCGCGGTGCGAACTCGCTCGCTGTAAGGATCTGGTGAGGTAGATGAGCCTCTAGCGCAATCAATTTGTCCCATGTGCCGAGACAACCAATCCATGCCTAGGATTACATCTAAGCTCGCCGATCGAAGGAGGATAAGGTTTGCCAAGAATCCTACCCTTCTATCTCAACAGGGACATCCCTACACTCGCACTCACTCTCAACTCCAACCGGGAGAGCGAATGAGCAATGGGACCAACAATGGAGTAAAAGGAGACCTCCACAGCAAAGAAAAGACTCGAAACAAAAGAATGAGATGCGCTCAATCAAATAAAAGCAGAGCAGGGGAGAGAGTTAACCAAAGGGTACCCAACACGACGTCGGTGCCTCCTGTGCCTCCTCCGCGGAGATGAGGTTGACGCGCCACTACCCACGCCTTGGGTAGCGGGACAACCTTCCGATCTACGGGAAGAACCACCTCCCGCCCGCGTCCTCCATTAGGACGAGGCCGCTCGATCTGTTAGGGCAACTATTGGCATAATGCCCTTCCGGTTGCACGAAAAGCAGTGACCCGCGGCCTGGATTGCGGGGCCACCTGGCTGGTTCGCAGCGCACGTGATCGGGGCACGGCTCGCGGAGGGCGAGGAGCTGGTGGCGGCCTCGGTGGTAGTGAAGCACGTAACGGGCCCGGGTAGGCCCGACACGGGACGAGAGGCCGGCGTGCGGACCTGGGCCTCCCACTTGCGCTAGGATTCGCCGCCGCTTTCGCTTTGTGCTCGGCAACAATGGCCTTGTCTACCAAGGCCCGGAAGTCGCAAAGTCCACAATGGAGAGCCCGTCTTGCGGCTCCTCGACAAACCCTCCATGAACTTCTCCGCTGGCCTCATCGGTGGCCACCTCGGATGGAGCATAACGAGCCAAGTGGTTGAACTCATATGTACTCCATCACCGACTTACGCCTTGCTTGAGCGCGAAACTCCTTCTTCTTCGACTTCATCAAGCGGCAGTGATGTGAGCTCGACGGAACGCCGTCCGAACTCATCCCAAGAGGCGTGTGGCCGGCGGGCTGCATGACCAGCAGTTCTCCCACCAGAGAGTGCCCCCTCAAGCCGATGGGAGGCAAAGAGTGCCCCGCCCTGGTCCAGCATCGAGCAACGCCGAGCTTACGCTCAACCTGACGCAGCCAGTCATCTGCGTCCAAAGGGTCCTCGGACCTGGAGAACGTGGGGGGCTGGGTGCGAAGAAACTCAGCAAGGCCCCCACGAGACTGAGGTCCACCCCCTTGCCCAGATCCTGAGGCACCGGCAAGGGCGGAGGTGTTGCGCGCAATAACATCCAAAGCAGACCTCCCGCCCTCCGAACAGTTGCGCTCAATCTGTAGAAGGACCTCAGCCATGGTCGGAGGAGGCGGAAGCTCCTCATCCAAACCAGGCTGCTGACCACGGCCGCTACGAGTACCTCCAGCCATCCTGTTTTAAGAAACTTAGGTTAGAAACCAAAGCACTAACAAAGAGAAGTTGATGAAAGCGAAAAGCTAACGATTAGGGGAAGGAGACATCACCCTAACCGAAGGCCAACAACAGCAAGTAATAACTTTAAATGTTTCCAAAGAAGTTCCAAAACAGCAAGGAAACTCCAAACCAAGCTCAACTTCTCAATGCCATTAACCCGTATTGAATGAACGAGCAATAGTGTGAGAAGATAAAAATTTCAGCACACTACAACCAGCCTAACACTACTCAAGAACAAGGTTAAGGCGATAAAGATAACGTTAGATACTTAGCTAACTAGTATCACATCTTACCCTTTTATTCCCACAAGTTTTACTTGATTAACCTCTCATTTTCTACCCCGTTAGAACCTCCGAGCTTGCTGTCCGGAAACCAATGATCGCTGTCCAGATTTGCATCCAAGCCTCCTAATTGAAATCTTCAACTCGAAGCTTCAAAACCTTGTAGAGGCGGCTAACATTTCAATTTGCCAAGCTCATTGGTCCCAAAACCCAATTAATCGATAATGACTATCTTTTGAGAGAAGGAAAGGGGAAAACACTTTTAAAACTTAAATTAGAGCAAGATGAGATAGAAAGCTAAGATAGGTAAGGAGTAAAATCTGAGAACTTACTTAAGCTTTCACAAATCATTCGACCCTTTGAAAATAAGGTTTTCAAAATATCCTAAGGACGACAAGCTTGGGTTACTACGGTCGGAATGGCTCGATACCAACTTTGTGAGGACCCGGTTTATTCGGCTTCTACTGTTTAACCATCCACTTGGTCCTATAAAGACAAATCAAATAAACCAGCCTCTAGATATGTATACTTTCTAAATGCAGATACACACCCTGCTACAAAATCATGCATCAATTCCATTCATACACATAGAGCCAAGCAAAAGCAACAAATCGAAAGACATAGATAATATAAGAGAGTTATTATAAAAGAGAGGCCGACCGCCAAAATTCATAAAGATAAGTAAATACACAATGAAGCAAAATGGCCATAAGATGGCGATGAACAAAAGCCAATCGGTGTGCCTTTACCCACAAGGCAACCAACCTGACCGCCAAGCTAATCGTCCCAAATAGCGCAAGAACATGACTCACAAAAGTGAGGCCCTTGGGGCTCACCTTCTTCCTCTGCAACAATTAATATTAAGCAAAGCGGATGAGTACAAAACTTGTTTTTGTACTGCAAGACTGACGTGTGAGATAACGTAACTATAATTAACTACATGCAAGCTTTATTTAAGTGGATGAGGCTTTGGACTTATTTTCAAAGATAAAGCAAGTTTTCATTTACAATAAGGTAATAGATTCAAAGCAAGTTTGCAATTAACTTTATTGTTCAAATAAAAGAGAGACAATAATAACATAGATAGGGACAACACCAACCTAGAAGTGACTAACCCATAGTCACCACAACAATAGCATGAAGTACCCTTCATACCACCCATGTCAAGTTTAAATTTTTAAAAGGTTGTAGTCTAGTTCTTGCACGACCTTACCAAGCATGTCCATAACCTAGGACGAGGCTATTCGAATAGTTTTAACCACGCAGGTGTACCAATGTACCCACACGATAGACCGCTTTCCACCTACCACTGTTAGCATACTTCCTTTGGTATGCAGCACCCGCTAAGTCTACAAGACGCTTTCCAATGGACGATGCTAATTAAGAGCCGCAACCCACGGAGAAGGATACATTAGACACCCTAACCGACAGCTAATGCTCCTCGCACACCACAAACACACACACGCACACACCCACCGACCAGCTCATAATTAGCACCTCCCAAAGTACTTAGTCAAGAGAGGTCCCATATCCCCTCGTGGTTAGCACGCAATAAGCGCTGGCTTAGTGACACAAGTAACTCGGTCCTTGGGGACTTAGGCACCATTCCACACACCCAACAGATCACATCAACATACCATTGTGCCCAAGTCAAGATATAATTTTTTTGTTTTGAGTTTTGATTTGTAAATTGGTAAAACACAAGGTTGGACATAATGGAATAATAATAACATTTAGGTGATCAAGATCACCGACTAAGTCGATGATCGCCCAATACTACCGATAACCAAGCATTGCTAAGCATCATATCGTAAAAACAAATAAAAGGTCCTAAATCATTCACCGGCTCTAATTCACGGTGAGGATAATATTCCTAAGGCAAAGGGTGGGTGATCAATTTAAGGAAACAATGCAATAGGATTAGCTACCTCAATTCGCAAAATTAATCATTGACACAAAAGCATGCATACATACAAGTTAAACAAAATATTAGACTTTGAAAGTAATGGGATCAAATGGGAAATGATCAAATCGCTTGCTCGCTTGCTGTTGCTCAACTTGTTATGCGGAGGGTCGTTTCGGGATTACCGCAAATATCGAATCCTAAGCTAAGAGCGAAAACAACCAATAAGACGAGCAACACTTAAACAAAAGAGCAAGCAAAAATTATCCAAATGTGACTAAATTTATACACAAGGTAAAATACGAACATACCTAGACATAGAAACTGGAAAACTTAATTTGGATTTGTGGTGCAAAAGATATTCTCTAAAAACCTAATTTCGCCATAATTAGCATCAGTAGCAAAAATATTTTCTAGAAAGATTTTGAAGCTGAAATTTTTATGGTAGCTACCCACTGGTATAGTGGTAACCCATATAAAATTTCAGGTCATTTGGAGTTAAAATGATTTAGTTATGATTTTTCTAAGTTTTAAATCTAAGACATGATTAATTTCAGTATTAAAGACTACTGCAAAACCTATACTAAGCTAAAGTACTTTAACAGATGCATTTATAGAACTTTAGTTTGTTAAATTTGGAGCTACAGAGAAAAAGTTACGCAATTTTGAAGTTTAAAACAATTAATATGTGCAAATAAAAGCTTTTCGGACTAAACCTGGAAAACCCACAAAAACTGGGGAGGTCGTGGGCCGTTGATCAAAGATCGCACGGCTCACGATCTCGATGCTAAACCCGCGACGAGCACCGGGCGCAAAGACCTCATCGCGCCAAGCGGAGGTCTTAGCCGTTAGATCTAGACTTGATGGTCTGAATCTAACGAGGAGGTCCTAGACGGCAAGATCTAGCGAGGAGGTCTAAGCCGATCAAAGATCGCACGGCCACGATCTCGATGCTAAAACCCGACGAGCACCGGGCGCAAAGACCTCATCGCGCCAAGGAGGTCTTAGCCGTTAGATCTAGACTTGATGGTCCGAATCTAACGAGGAGGTCCTAGACGGTAAGATCTAGCGAGGAGGTCTGCCGTAGATCTTGAATCCAATGGCTACGACCGGTGCACACACGCACGCAAAGGAGGTCCTGGCGCTTATCAGAGGTCGTGACCGCCGATCAAGATCCGCGGTCCCGAGCACTAGGGAGGTCCTAAGGGTAAACCTACGGAGGAGGTCCGGACGGCTAAGATCTCACGGAGGAGGTCTTCAACGGTCTAGATCTCCAGAGGGAGGTCTTTAACGGACACGATCAAGTGAGGAGGTCCCGAGCGATCAAGATTGAACGAGGAGGTCCTAAGGCTTTAAACTGAGGAAGGAGGTCTAGCTGTTAGATCTAGGTCTAATGGTTTAGACCAGAGGAGGAGGTCCTAACGCTACGGATCCAAAGGAGGAGGTCCTAGACGGTCAAGATCTCCAGAGGAGGTCTTGATCGGTCGGGATTGACACGAGGAGGTCTTGATGGCCAAGATCTTCTCGGGAGGTCCTAAGCGATAGGGTTTTATCGGAGGAGATCCGACGGTTCAGATTAGACCTAGGGAGGTCTTGAACGGTCCAGATCGACGCGAGGAGGTCCGAGCACTAAGGATTTGACAAAAGAGATCTAACGCCGATCTAATCCGGAGGTCGGAACGGCTAGGATCGAGCCTAAGAGGTCCTGGAAGGGTTTTTTTGTAAAAGGCCACGGGTGGTTTTTACAAAGACGACCTGAGGGTGGTCTCGAGGTGGTCTTTGCATAATGACCAAGGGGAGGTCTTTTGCAAAGAGGACCTCGGTGGAGGCCCCGAAGGTGGTTTTTACAAAAATGACCTCGAGGAGGTCTTTTTGCAAGAGTGGTCCTAGCGGCTAGGATTTAACCAAGGTGGTCCTAGACGGCCAGGATCAACTCAAGGAGGTCCTAGACACCGAGGTTTTTTCGAAAAGAACCTAAGGCCCATATCTAATCTTGAGAGGTCGTGAACGGCCAAGATTAGCCCGAGGAGGTCCAAGAGTGGATTTAAAGGCGCAGACCTCCTGACAACGACAAAAGGTGGCGCTAAGACAAATTAAAAGCATCTAATGATTGACAATAAATGAATCCAATCAGAGCACTAAAAGATTTCCGACTTTAGTTCTAAACCCACGCCCACACGTCGCTGACTCCACGGCACATATTAAGACACCATTAACGCACCAAATGATAAGCAATGATGAGCATTAAAGTCGTCCAAGAACATGACGACAACGGAGGTCTTGATCGACAAAACTCGAGCGTGTTCCACAGCTTGCCGCGGCGATGTGGACCTCGTCGGCGAAACCAAGAACACGGACGAGTCCCAAATAGGAGGAGAACCTAAAGGTGCCAACAAGCTAGGCTAAAGCGCACCTACCGCGGCCAGCCTGAGATGACCGAAGGAGGCTAAATACAAGAAGACTAAAAGCTACCGAGGCTCAAAACGACCAAGCTTCAACACTAAGGTACTTACCAGTGGAACGAAGGAGGCCCAAGAATGGTCGCAGGAGCTCCGGTGACGTGGAGGTCGCCGAGGTGAAGAAGACGGCTCCCGCCACGAACAACAGCTCCTACTTTGTCAACCTCTGTGAAGGTTTAAACAAAGCAAATTAGGAGATTTGGAGGTGACCAAGAGAACAAAAGACAGCCAACAACTGCAATATTGAACCACTGGAGCTCGGAGGTCGCCGGAGAGCTCCAAAGTTCAGCAATGGTGGCAGAGGCTTTCGGGTGTTTTGAGCACAAGAGCAGAGAAAGGAGCTAGGGTTGAAAAGGAGTGTCTAAAGGAACTATGAGAGGAAGCTTGAGCTTCAAATATAGCCGGTGGGGGGATGGCAAAGTCAGCCGGTGCACTGAGCTATAGTACACATGAGGTGATGGGAGTAGGTTGTCAGAGAGACTTTTGAGCAAAAGGGGCTGCCAGACATTTAATGTTGGCAGCACATAGCCGTTTGTCAGGCCCTAGAGGTGACAAGGCACTGCTCTCTACTGCCATGCACAAAAATTGATAATGCCCAGGCCCACACGACAGCGAGAGGACCAGGGAGGACCGGTCAAAGAGCTCAACGGCTAAAATCAGCACAGAGCTCCCACTAGGGAGGTCGTGAGCTGTTGGATTGAAATCTAAGGGCTCGGATTTAGAATTATGTGTTAGAGGTCCTAACACTAAGGGGAGGTCTGAGCCACAGATCTCAAGATGGACGGCCCACGATCACCCAAGTGCTAGGGTGGTCGTGGAGGGTCGAGGAGGTCGCCTAGGGTGGTCTTTGCAAAAGGTGCAAAGGAGGTCCTAGGGAGGTCCCGGAGGGTTGTCTTTGCAAATAGAACAGAGGAGGTCGTGCGGGCGGGAGGTCTTTACAAAGACCAGAGGAGGTCTATGCGGTTGGACCGAGATCCAAGGGTGCGGGTGGCGAGGTTGCACGGGCTCTGGCCGGTGTCGTTAGTTGGTTTGACCGAGCCGGTTGGCACGAGCCGCACTGTGCGGACCGAGGAACAGTGAATCCAAATTTGACTTTGAAATTAAAAGCTGAGACTTGGGATTTATTTGAGGTAGCAAACCGACTCCAAATTTTATGAAATTTTGACAAGAGCTTGCTAACCTTGAGATGGACTCGCATAAAATTTCCAGAGGTTTTTATGCTGAGCATTTTTCTCCGTAAATTATACAATGCTTTGAGATAGGTTTGACTACAAGTCAAACAAGTTTGACTGACCCTTAAAACTATTCAAACAATTTCTCAAAATTGTGAAACTTTTCGAGGGTCACATAGCAACCCAAGAACTTAGGAAAACATTTCCGTGAGATGATCAACATATTCGACAAAATTGTTTTTGGAGGATCAAGATTTGGATCAACAGACTTGTGACTTTGTATTTCCATACTCTGGTGCAATAATTGTTTAGTACACACAGGAAATACATGATGTAAGGAAAAAGTTTTAATTTACCCTCATTTTATTACATTTGAAACACAAGCCAAAATGGGGATGTTACAATTCATCAGTGCTTCTGCATAAGAAACGTCGTATGGTATGGAATATGCACGTGTTCCATTCATCACACGGTTGAAAATATACCTGAAATCAGTTTCAAGTATCAATTCATACCTTTTACGAGCAGTTCTCCTGGTCGTAAGCTTGGCTTAGGCCTTCTTCCGACCAGGGTACCCATTATGTAACCTCTCGAATCTCTACGACCAAAGTGAGGTCGTGCACCTTAGGGGTTACGCACCATGAAGACGTATGGTCTATTATGTATTAAAATAATACATAGAGGTTTTAACTCGCCGTCTCCTCCCACCGGCGCGCGCCTCCTGCGTCTCTGTGCTCCCAGTTGAGGTGCGCGTTGAGCGGCGCCGCGAGATGAGCTAACGTCCTTCGACGGGTCCTCTTTCCCCCGGCTGTGACGTCCTTCGGCGGCGCCTCTCCCCCTGACTGTGAGGTCCTTCACAGCTCCTCTCCCCCAGCCATGAGGTCCTTCTGCGGTGCCTACACTTTGCGAGGTTAGATCCATAGTAGTTAGTACTGCCTCCTCTCTTCCGTCCCTCTCAATTGGTAGCGGCTCCTCTCCTCCCTCTCTTCTCCAGTGGCTAGGGGCATGGATGGTGTCTACGGTAGGGGTCAGGGCATATATGGCTGCGACAACAATCAGAGCGGGACAATCGCTGGTGGCGAAGGCAGCAAAGGTAGTGGGAATGATATATGGGGGTGGTGCCAGGCATAGAGGTACGGATGACAAAGGCATAGAGCTACGGGAGCACCTAGGCGGCATATTAGAGAATGTCATGTCATGCAATCTTGTGCCGCCAGATGTTCGAGAAGCAATGAGGACATCAGTGAGGAAAGGAGTTGTTCCCCCTAAGCCCTCTAAGGTTGTGATTGATGAAGTGTGATTCGAAAATTTTGGCCAAAAAAATTCAAAAAAAATGGGTAACAGCCGGTTACTGATCCTATCGCTGATCTCCGATTTTTTTTTTTTCAACCGGTAGCGTTTTCCTCGGGAACAACACAACGAGCTGAGTAGTACGGTACGTATCCCAATTCTCCATCTGACCGAGTAGTACTAGCTAGTTGCTTAATTAGGAGGTCACGTATACGCTCGCTATCAGGTAGTAAATTGCATGCCTACGCTGAATTCTTCTTACTTTCAAAAAAATACGCATTATCTTCTTGGACGGAGGGAGTACTAATTAAGCAATTCCTCTAGAAAATGTAAGCGGTAAGGTAAGATATAAATGGAGTACGTGCCAACTGAGAACTTTGTGTATATATACGAGGTAACACTACCAAATCTCTCATCTTTCTTGATGGTCGGAAACCATCAGGACATTTGATCTCTGGTAGTGTGGCAAAGTAGCCTAGCTAATTGGTCGTTCAGATGCCGGTCCATACCACAACTCACTTGTGAGCCTAGCTAATTTAGGTTTTTAGAAGAAAGAGGGGGCTTTATTGATCATTGTTAACATTTGCAAGCATATCAATACATTCAGTCAGGAGGACTGAGCAGCCATACATGCCGTCCCTCCTTCGCGGATGCCGGATCCTAAAGCTCCAACTACGAATTTCAATTTCAGTAAGCACATTCAGCCTTCCTCTTGAAGTTGTTGACCACCTCCAAACAATTAGTCGCAATGCAAATTCTTTTCATCTCTGCAAATGGCTCCGACAGCACCCTTCTTCCCTGGGTGAGAAATAGCCGCGTCAACATTGATTTTAACACACTCAGCAGGTGGAGGAATCCACTTCTGGGCTTTTTTTCTTCAGCTTCAGCCAATGTACACTCCCATATGAATTTTCTAGGATTGCCAATATTCATTTGAGGCAATGACACTCGTCAGCGCTTCATCAACTAGCACCCATATGGATTTTGCCAATGTACAATTTAGCAATGCGTGATCCCAGGTATCATTATCTGCTCCACAAATTCTGCATTTCGACGAAGTTGCCATATTGCGATGGTTCTTGACCCCTTCGTCATGGGCTAGTCGCCAGGCGAAAATTGTGATCTTGGATGGGGTAACTGGACTCCCCAAAGTGATTTCCTAGCTCACTGGTTCGCTGCTGTGGTTGATCCATTTGGCCTTGCATCCAACCAATCTTCTCTATGTTTTTCCCACTTGAACTAGCATGCGAATGCGATACGCAGACCGAACTGAAAAGGTACCATTCAGCCTAGCTAATTTAGTAACTAGATGGACTAGATGGAAACCCCGCGCGTTGCCATGTCACCACTTGAATTAGCTAAATTCAGCCTAGCTAATTTAGCCCAGCATGTCACCAGCAACTTTAGAAGATCTGCATCATTCAAATTTTCCTTCATGAAAAATAGCCATTCTCTAGGATTGCCAATATTCATTTGAGGCAATGACACTCGTCAGCGCTTCATCAACTAACACCCATATGAATTTTGCCAATGTACAATTTAGCAGTGCATGATCCCAGGTATCATTATCTGCTCCACAAATTCTGCATTTCGACGACGCGGGTTATCTTCTAGTGTATAGCTTACTGCAGCTAATGGGTGCCATTTGTACTGGAAACAAACGACTGTACTAGTCCATTTCCATCCAGATGTGATGCGGCTGCGGCAGGGAAGGCAAGAGAGAAATAGGATTAACCTGAGTCGGTGGGTTTAGCATCATAGGATTTATTTATAGGCACAAAAGAAAGGAGCAGCCCTGCCCAGTGCCCAAATAATCTACTCACAAATACTACCGCTGTTGCTTATGGCTCGAGTCTTTCATCTATTCACATTTGTGGATTGATGATACATCCAGATCAATGCCATTTTAGTCTTATCAAGGGCCTGCTGCCCGTTTGCCATCTAGACTAGTTGGTCCACACTGCCATTTTTTTCTCTCTCCAGATAACGCTGTTGCTTGGTGCTGTTCTGGAACAGGGCACCATGTGTTTTGGTTGGCAGGCACCGATGAATAATTTGGTTTGGTTCCACGACCTGTTCTTTCACTTGGCACTTGTACTCACTCACCTTGGTGGGGATCCGGATCCTCCGTAGTAAATGCAGAGAACACTGTAGTAAATGCAGAGGACACTGTGCCAAGTGTTTTCACGCTATGCAAACAGTGTTATGGTATACTACTGTATCAAAACACTGTAGTAGCAGCCGAGAAGAGCAGTAGCAAATGTACTATAACGAAAAATCATTGTAGCACCTCTGTATTAAGAGCAGTGCTGCAAAGAATCCCTCTCCCCTTGGTGGGCGAGGATTTTGCTCTTCTCCACTCTATTTTTCAATGTACAATTCATTCCTCTACTGGAGATAGTGTTTGTTTGATGAAACCATGCATGCTACTCCTACCTAGTACAAACTGTACCAATTTATTAGGGCAAAATTGGCAGCAGGGTATCACGTTTCCCTTTCATTGGCTGTAGCACACCCAAACTTCATTTCTTTACTGAAAAGACGTTGTAATTTTGTGTCACTTCATTAAAAAAAATACAGTTTTGCTAGTTTTAAGTCGTCTGAAATTTTCTTAAGTTTAAGTCACTTGTTGTGACCATTGAATTTGTGTAGAGATTGGTGTGTTACATCATTGTCATATGATTGGATATTGATCTAATGGATGTCATATGATTGGATATTGATCCAATGGTAATAACAAGTGACTTAAACTTAAGAAAATTTTAGACAACTTATGAATAGACAGTCCCAAAAAAATATCATCCATCCTAGGAGGAAAGAATATATATGCAAATAGTCTGTGTTTGCCCTCACCTGTTCCGAGGGTTTGATTCAACCCCGTTCATGCGGGTTCAGGTCAGATCAGCATGGGCATGGTCTGCTTGGCCCGGGTGGTCTTCTTCTTGGCCTAGGCTCGAACATAAATGGAGAGGCGCAAGAGGAAGGGAACGGCGAGCTCCGACGACGAGGGAAAGCGCACGTGCGTGGCGTGTTCCCGAGGACGGAGAACTCATTTTCGAGATCGATGGCGGTGGAGAAGAAGCCAAGAATGCTAGCGACACCGACGACCATGGCAACTCAGAGGAGGACGGCGATGGACGCCTTTGGTGGGCGAGATTGAAGGATAAGATGGGGGCGAGCTCCAGTGAGACAATACGCACCTCGTGATGCGGTTGGTGAGGCGAGAAGGTAACGGAGAGGATGGGTCGACAGTGGCAGTGATGAGGCCGACGCGGCAACGGGCGGGGATGGCGACTCCGGTGGTCTCTCGGCCGACCCATGTGTAGTCGGAGAGCGCGTTGCAGGATAGGTTGAGGGCCGCGAGGCGCGCAAGGAAGGAGAGGCGCGGGGAGAGCGGGAACCCAAGGGAATTGGAGGAGAGGTTGAGGCTGCGGAGGGCCGGGAGCGAGGCAGGGAGGCAAGTGACGAGGGCCCCGGAGAGCGTGTTGTAGGACAGGTCGAGGTCAGCAAGTGAGCGCGGGAGGGAGCTGGGGAGCTCGCCGGAGAGCGCGTTGGTAGAGAGGTCGAGCACTTGGAGATGTTGAGGCCTAGGAGGGCGATCACGGCGACGGAGTGTTGGGCGGGTGGAGCGAGACACCGAGCCGGGACGACGAGAGTGGGCTGCGTGGGAGGGCAGTGAGAGGGACGATGAAAGGCGAGGAGCATCGTGCGGTCGGAGGCGGTGGGGGCCGCGAGGCGCGGCGTCAAGACCAGGAGGAGCAGGACGAGGAGCTTGAGGGGGAGAGGAGCGGCCGACAGGTCCACGACGAGAGGATTGAAGGGCGCGTGTAGGCCGAGCCTCCGCAGCGCGTCCGTCGCGTCGAAGTTGAAGGAGAACTTGGACTTCGGGACCCCTGCACGGTCCCCGAGCCCGTCGTTTCGATCCGGCGGGAATATGAGCATGACCCTTGCACGGTCCCTGAGCCCGTTGTTTCGATCCGGCAGGAATATGAGCCTGCAAAAGCACGATGCCCGGTGGTCGAGCACGCCGTCGGGCCCGTCCATCCTGCAGAAGCACTGGAGGACCTTGAAGCAGCCTGTGTCGCTGTCGGCCGGCGGTGTAGTTGTAGAACTTCGCGGTTCGACGTGAAGGGCACCGTCACGGCCGTGCCGTCGAGGTGGTAGAACTTGTGGGTCGAAGGATGACTAAGAAGAAGAGGAGGGTATGGAAGTCATTTAGTATTTTTTTTTTCTTTCTCCAAAATAGCTAAAAATGATATTTTAATCCCCGGTGTCCTTCAGAGAAGTGACACAAAATTACAGTATTTTTCGGCAAAAATACAAAATTTGGGTGTTCTACGGCCAATGATATGCAATTGTGATGAGCTGCTAACAATTGTGCGGTCCAGTGAGCTAACTTGCAAGCGCCCAGAGTAGAAGATTTCAGTGCTTCCTGCTGGCACTGGTAGCCTGGTACAGCAATACATACCATGACCCATTCGTCCGTCCCATTTTTCTTTTCTTGTCACACCGATCTGTTTCACAATCGCATCATGCGCGCATACGGGTGTTTCTTCCCTTGTTCCTCTCGCTCTCAGCGCACTGATAGGAATGGTTGCGCACCAGGGAAGGGAGGCCATCATCTTTTTTTCTCTGTTCCTGGATATATTCATTACCTGATACTGCCCCTTTTGTTTAGCTTTGTATCTTTGTGATATTCTCCCCTTTGTCTGAGATTGGTACCCTCTTCCTCTTGTTAGGCAGGTTTGGGATATACTTGGATTCAGTTTCCTGCAAGCTCCATCTCTTTAAACTTTTAATGTGTGCGCTTTCCCACTTCACCATACACTACCTCAAGGTGACTAATTTTTGGTATTTGCTAGGCCGCTTAATTTCCTTTTTATCATTGGGTTCCCAAATTATAATCCTTTCATCTCACTGCAAGATCTGGTGCGTGCTCTTTCTCTCTGATGTCATGCTCATGCTTGTGTGTGTGTCGTTGATGGGTGGACCAACGCAGGAGATTCCCTCTTTCACTAGGAACAGTCCACTAAACCTGCTCACTGCTAAAACTAGCTAGGTACTAGTATTGCTGATGGTGGACTAATCTCTTACGCTAGTGCGTCTTCGTGATCTTCTTCTGGTGCTTCAATTGTGGGCTTGAAAAGTAGGAAGCGGATTGAGGTTGATAGAAAAGGACGACTTGTTTGTTACATAGCAGCATCACACTTAATAGAGTGGGTTAGAAAGTGATGATGATTTGTACCTTTTGCTATTGACCTGAGAGTGTCTAAGTGCGCCCACCGTTGCCATCGAAGGAAGGCATCCGTTCTTTTCATTTGTTTTTGTCTATGAAGTCCTAATTATGTGTAATATCTAGGCTTGGCAGCACAGAGTACGAGTGTTTGGTCCAACAAAACCGAAAAGTACAGGTAGCTAGAATGCAATTCTCTTCCATTGCTGCAAGGGATTCATTCATTGAGGCGGTACCAGCAGCATCAGGTGTCTTCTTTTTCTCCTTTCCTGGGGCTAGCTTTAACCTTGAACTGTGTCTGAAACTATTGGGGAGAAGTTGACATGCCAAATCTAAAGTGCACGTCTAAAACACTGGAAGAG
Source organism: Ampelocalamus luodianensis (assembly GCA_036346255.1). NCBI lineage: Eukaryota > Viridiplantae > Streptophyta > Magnoliopsida > Poales > Poaceae > Ampelocalamus > Ampelocalamus luodianensis. Next base: position 38,789,409 of record CM070629.1, read on the forward strand.
AGCATTCAGTCAGCTGGCTCTACCACATTTGAGAGCTTGCCATAGTAGCTAGGTGGTGAAGTGTATAATTCGTTTGCTTCATTTTATTTAGTTGTGAAAAATAATCTATGCATGGATTGGTCGGCAGATTTGATCGGCCTTGACCCCTACGGACCATGCATGCATAATGCAGCTGTGCACTACAGAAAGTCACAGTGCTAGTGTTCACCGGTGACTAAGCTAGGCACATGTCATGCAAACGAAAAGGAGATCGAGGTTGTTTTTTGATGTGACGACCCGTTTATCTCAATGCGTAAATTTGATAGTAATACCATGTAGATGCCCCTTCCTTGGTTAAGGATGATGCATGGTTTCTTCAATGTCACCTCAAATGATGCAATGATTGTAACAGGTCGGAAATTCAGATATACAACGTCTGTAATCACAGACTAAAGACTAGAGCAACTTTAGAGCAACGTAGTAGTTGACTGTTTCTTTCTCTCTCTCTTTTTTCAAAAAAGAAAACTCCGGAATCGTATGGGACTGTAGACCAAATCAGAATCGATGGTTTTTATGAAACCAGATTAACATCTGATGAGTTGTGAGCTCCACTGGAGACATTATCTGATGATTTAGCTCTTGCATTGCTTGAGCTGGGAGTCTGTCTGTTTCTGTGTGTGCTGGTGCTGGAGCTGTCTCTTGAGCTTGATCTGCCACCAACCATGTAGCCTGTAAGCTGGTTCGGTTATACTATCTATCTATACATACATGCATGCTGCTGACAACAGAATGTAATGTAAGTAGTGCAGGATTTTTTTCTTCTCTCTTCGTTTTCCTTTGCTTTCAAGTGATGGGGATATATATATATATGTGGCTACTTTTTCGTTTATTTGTTTTCTTTTTCATTTTTTCCTGCTCTGAATCGAACCAGCTGATGGATGTGGACACCCTACCTGTCACCACCGCCTGTATGGATCTCATCTGCACTCTCCTCTTCCCCCTGCCTGCCTGTTACAGAGCGTACGCCCTTCCTGGTTTACTTGTCTTGCTTACATATCCCCCACCCCTCTGTCACAGCGCCAGGCTCCGTTTGGAACACAGGATTCTTGATGATCTAAATGTATGTGATGAAAAGTAACCAACTAAAAAAACTCAGTAATTTGTCACATTAAAAATGCAGAGGTCGATGTGGGCAACTTAATAAGATACATTGCAATCAAATGCGGTGCCTAAAAGAAATCAGAGGTGCGGAAGGTTTTGGGTGAAACGCCGTGACCTTCTCCTGGCCGGCGGTTGCATGTTATATAGGCGAGAAAAAGCCCCTCGCATGGCATGTACAGGATGCGCACAATACGGTTGTGATTGGATGAGATACTAATAGGAAAATCTACATTTCCTTGTATAACAAGAGCACCTACTAATTATAGCCAATCACAACCATAACATGCGCATAATAAAGGCTTACATGATACCTCTGATTACATAACTTATCTAACAGCCCCCCTCAATCATAACCGTACAAGGTTAAGATTGTGTTTGAAATTTTCCAATTGTCTCACCGACAATGCCTTAGTGAAGCCATCTGCAATTTGATCTCCTGAAGGAACAAAGTCAATCTCCAACAATTTCCTGGATACTCGCTCTCTAACAAAATGATAATCAACTTCTATATGTTTTGTTCTAGCATGAAACACAGGATTAGCTGAAAGATATTTAGCTCCAAGGTTATCACACCATAACTTAGCTGTGAGAGGACATTGTATACCAATTTCTTGAAGTAAAATCTGAATCCACATCACTTCTGCTGTTGCATTAGCAACTGCTTTATACTCTGCCTCTGTACTTGACCTTGACACAGTCGCTTGTTTTCGTGCACTCCATGATATTAAATTTGAACCAAGAAATGTAGCAAAACCTCCTGTAGAACGCCTGTCATCTAGTGATCCTGCCCAATCTGCATCTGAGAATGCACTAACAAGCAAGGATGTAGACTTACTTATCTTTAGTCCTACTTTAGTAGACTGTTTTATATATCTCAATATTCTTTTCACTGCCGCCCAATGTGATACAGTAGGTGCATGTAGGAATTGACATACTTTATTAACAGGGAAAGCAATGTCTGGTCTAGTGAGAGTTAAATACTGAAGTGCACCAACTATACTTCTGTACTGAGTGGCATCACTTGTATCCAAAGGCTGACCTTCAAAAGTCGACAATTTCTCACTAGTCGACAACGAGTGCTAATCGCTTGCAATCGACATACCAACTCTTTTAATAAATCAAGCATATTTATCTTGAGTTAGAACAATTCCATCACGCACCTTATTCACTTCTATGCCCAAGAAATAATGTAGATCTCCCAAATCTTTCAAGGCAAAATCCTTCTTCAGATTGCGCAACAATCTCGTTGTTGCCTCTTGAGTTGAACTTGCAACTATAATATCATCAACATAGATCAACACATACATTGTTATACCATCTTTGCTAAAGAAGAACAATGAAGTATCTGCCTTGGAAGAGTGAAAACCGAGATCATATAACTTTGCACTAAGTCTTGCATACTGCACGTAAATTGCTTTAAACCATATAAGGCCTTGTCTAATTTACATACATAGTTAGGCATAGTCTTGTCTTCATATCCCGGCGGTTGTCTCATATAAACCTCTTCTTCCAAAAATCCATGGAGGAAAGCATTCTGAACATCTAGTTGCCTTAAACTCCATCCTTTTGATATAGCAATAGACAAAATAACTCTGATAGTGGCAGACTTAACTACTGTGGCTAAAAGTATCCTCATAATCTATCCCATATCTTTGTTTAAACCCCTTTGCTACTAGGCGAGCTTTGTATCCGCTTTAAACTTCCATCGCCTTTACTTTTAATTTTATACACCCATTTGCAATCTATGATGTTTATACCTTTCTGAGGAACAAGGTGCCAAGTTCTATTTTTCATCAGTGCATCATATTCTATGTCCATAGCATTTTTCCAATTAGTATTCCCCAAGGCTTCACTAATATCTTGAGGTTCTCCTGTCGACGTAAAATGTCCATATCGAATGGTACCATCAGTGTATACCTTGGGTTTTCTAATACCTTCTTGAAGACGTGTCCGTGGGCGCAGAGGAGCTTCATGAGCTTCTTGGTGAACCTCTGTTGCCGCAGAAGAACCCTCGGCGATGGGATGGTCTGAAAGGATCGGATCGCTCTCATCTCCAGCCGCAGAAAATCCCTCGGCGATCGAATGGTCCGAAAGAATCGGATCGCTCTCACCTTCGGATGGTTCGAAGGATCGCCTCGCGCGCCAATGCCGACCGCGTGTCGCTGGTTGTGCTAGACGCAAGCGGGAGACAATGCTCAGGTTGCCGCAGAGAACCCGTGTGCGGTTTCACACCGGAGGCATGGGACTGTTCCTATGCATTTTCTTCATTAGAATTGTTAGTAATCATCAGATAGGCATATGACTAGTCACAAAGTCGCCCCTAAATTGGATTAAGCAAAGTTGGAGAAAGGAGTAGGATTTCGCATCGAGTTGAGCACCGTGATTTGCATGTAGTTTAGAGAAGGGAAAACATTTTCATCAAACACAACGTCTCTTGAGATATAACCCACTGTGGCCACATCGAGACACTTGAAGCCTTTATGTAGACTGTTGCCCAAGAAAACACACACCTTTGAGCGAAAAGCGAGTTTGTGACGGTTGAAAGGACGAAGGTTAGCTAACATGCACACCCAAATACTCTCAAGGTCGAGTATTCAGTTTGATATGAAAAAGTTGTTCAAGCGGTGTGGAGTAATTTATGATTTTGCTAGGAGTGCGATTAATCAAATAGGTAGCAACAAGGAAGGCTTCGTCCCAAAATTTGAGAGGCATATGTGCATGCGCCAAGAGAGATAGGCCTACTTCAACAATATGCCTATGTTATAGCCACTGCCCCATTTTGCCGATGCGCATGGGCAAGAGACAAGATGTGATATGCCAATTTTGCTAAAAACGAATGGAGTTTTTCATATTCACCACCCCAACTGTTTGCATGGATATAATTTTTCGATCAAAGAGTCGCTCAACAAGATTCGAAGTCATGGAATTTTGAAAACTTCAGATTTGAACTTTAAAAGATATATCCAAGTAAACTTGCTGAAATCATCAATAAAGCTCACATAATATTTATATCTTCCAACAGTAATCAAAGCCGGACCCCAAACATCGAGAAAACAAGTCGCAAGGGATAATCGAAACACCGTGGATTTGGGATACGCAATCGATGACTCTTGGCTTGTTGACAAGCATCACAAACTCGAGTATTATTGGATTCAACTAAACACGGAAGGTTGAAAGCTCTAACGACTCTTTGTGTTATAGGTGCAGCAGGATGACCTAGGCGACTATGCCATCTTTCAAAAGACGGTTTATTGACTCCATAAGCTTGCTTGATGGGTGGCGCAGGTGGAAGAGGGTATAGTCCTTTTGGCAATTCCCTAAGCAGAGTGCTCCTCGTGTCCCGATCCTTTATCAAAAAGAAATCAGAATGAAATTCTAGAAAGACATTGTTATCTGAAGTAAGACGATGGACAGAAACAAGATTTTTCTTGGCTTTAGGAACGTGAAGGACATTATTGAGATGAAGATTGCAACTAGGGGTATGAATTGTGGACTGGCCAATATGACTAATACTCATACCGCACCGCCAGCAAGGTGAATCGATCGCTGCCATTAGACTTGTCGCGAACTGAAAGCTTTTCTAGTTCGCCAGTGATGTGGTCGGTGGCACCGGTGTCGGTGTACCAGTTGTTGTCAACATTGTAGGAGTTTGTGGCTACTGCCGCATTTCTTTGATTTGGAACATAAGTCTCATCATACCTGTGCCAGCATCTGTCAGCAGTGTGCCCAATTTTGTAGCACACCTGACATACTGGTCCTGACTGGGTGTTGTTGGTGTTGTCCCTTCGGTTTGTGTTGACGTTGCTACGCATACCGTTGTTGGGACCCTGGCGTGAGTTGCTGTTGTAGTCCCCTCCACTGCGGCCACGTCCAGTGCCACGACCTCGGGGAGCACCACGCCCACGGCCGTTCCCGCGACCGCGTTCTCCTCGGTTCACCGAGTTGGCCGAGAAGCCTGAAGAGCTACCACCACCTTGCAGATGCATGCGTGTCTCGAAGGCAAGGAGTTGAGCATACACCTCATTTACCGAGATCGGTTCTGCCCTTGCAACAAGAGCAGAAACTATTGAATTGAAATCAAAGTCAAGGCCCGTGAGAATATACTCTACGAGTTCTTCATCATCAAGGGATCTCCCGGCGGCGGCCATCTCATCGCCGAGAGCCTTCATCTTGCCGACGTACTCTGCAACAGATTGGTTCCCTTTCTGGGCTGTTGCGAGAGCAAGGCGCGTGTTTATTGCACGCGCACGGGTTTGCGATGAGAACATAGTCTCAATCGCGCTCCATGCCTGTGCTGCAGTCTCCTTTGCAGCAACCTGAGCGAATACCTCCCTTGATAGAGAGGCAAAGATGTATCCTAGGATCTGTTGATCTGTGGCATACCATTCTTCGTACGCCAGGTTCGGGACTTTGGCGATCTTGTCGCCCATCTTGCCGTCAATTTCAGCAGGGGGCACTGCAGATGCGCCGGTGAGATGGCCCATCAGACGCGCACCTCGGACGGTAGCGATGATTTGCGCCTTCCACATTGCATGATTGCCCTTTGACAGCTTCTCAGAGATAGGGATGCCGAGGAGAGGATTCACGGCGTTGGAGGAGTTGGCCATTGTAAATTGAATCTAGGTTTTTATTTTTTTTGTGTGTGGCTCTGATACCATAAAAGAAATCAGAGGTGCGGAAGGTTTTGGGTGAAACGCCGTGACCTTCTCCTGGCCGGCGGTTGCATGTTATATAGGCGAGAAAAAGCCCTCGCATGGCATGTACAGGATGCGCACAATACGGTTGTGATTGGATGAGATACTAATAGGAAAATCTACATTTCCTTGTATAACAAGAGCACCTACTAATTATAGCCAATCACAACCATAACATGCGCATAATAAAGGCTTACATGATACCTCTGATTACATAACTTATCTAACAGTGCCCACAATCCTGCCGTCCGTGATGCACAATTGCCAGTGTTGGTCCCCTCGACAATCCTGGCTACAACACTTTGACATGCATGATGCATTCCCCTGGCAATTTACCAACTGGAGCAGCTTATCTCACAGTACGCGCGTACCATACAGTTAGCTAGGCCAGCCGCCTTATATACACCGCAAGCACCTCACCACCACAGCCTTCTCTTCAATTCTTCATCATCCTCGTCAGTTCTTCTTCAGTTCTTCTTCTTCAACTCTTCAGTTCTTCTTCTTCTTCTTCTTCTTCAGTTTCAGTTCTTCTTCTTCAGTTCTTCTTCTTCTTCTTCAGTTCTTCAGGTCTTCTTCTTCTTCAGATCTTTAGATTTGGCAAGTCACCAGGATGTCGATTAAGCACTGCGATCAGCACAAGGACTGCGAGCGGCAGCAGCTGTACCGGCGGTGCTGCGCGGCCATCGCGGCCATCATCCTCGTCGTCCTCCTCATCGTGCTCATCGTCTGGCCTCGTGCTCCGCCCCACCAAGCCCCACTTCGTCCTCAACGACGTCGTCATCACCTGCTTCAACGTGACCGCGGGCGCCTCCTCCTATTCCTCCTCCTTCCTCACCGTCACCATGCAGGCCACGCTCGCCGCCCACAACCCCAACGACCGCGTCGGCATCTTCTACGACCGCGCCGTCGTCTACGCCGAGTACAAGGGCCTGCAGATCACCGTCCCCACCGCGCTCCCCGTCATCTACCAGGGCCACCTCGACACGTCCGTCTGGTCGCCCTTCCTCTCCGGCAACAACGTCCCGCTGCCGCCCAACCTCGCCGTCTCCATCACGCAGGACGAGACGGCGGGCTACCTGCTCGTGACCGTCCGCGTCGAGGGATGGATACGGTGGAAGGCCGGGACCTTCATCACCAGCCAATACCACCTCAGGGTCAGGTGCCCAGCGCTGCTCACCGTGAACGGCGGACAGGGAAGCTACGGCTCCAACTCCGGCGGAGGCGACGGATACTTCACGTTCCAGCGCGCAGCGCCCTGCGTCGTCGATGTCTGAGCCATACCATCTCCGTCTTCTCATCCATGCCGCGACGCCACCGTGCTCGTTGGAGCAGCGGATAGGGAAAAGACATCAATCTATCTAGAAGAGGGAGATCGACGAGAGTTTCAGCGTACTATCAGGAAGAAGTCGCACGCGTGTTGAACAGTGTCAAGCTTAATTGTAACTAGATATTGCTCATATATAAATAGATGCATTTCACAGTCCAATACCTACTGATTAATTTCGGTGTGTTAATTTTCAGAGGAATTAAGAGCAAACTCTCGTCATCATCTGTACACACTCTACCTAAACTGAAATATACTATTCTTACGGTATGTAGTCAAGGTTGCTCACCAGCTGCTGTCGAAAGTTTTTGCCGACGTGTTACTTTGTTGCTAATGTTGACGACGATACCGACCGCGCTGATGGTTGGCACGTCCTTGTACAAGTGATCGGTTGATACGATGTAGCAAGTAATTCACTGGGCTACTGTTCATGCTGCATCATATTCATATGCACGCATGCATGGTGAAATTTGCTGTCTTAATTAGGTAATGCCCAGTCCTTATCGTACGATCACCTCCATGCATTGATACATCATCATTGGTATTTTGCAAGGCTGATTAGTAGTAGTAGTACTCCAGGGGGTAAATTTCACTTAAAAGAGAGTATACCTAACTGATTTCATGGTTTGGTCGCCCTATCAAGCTGTTTCTTGGAAGACGAAAAAGGGACATTAAAGTAGCTACAGTCACACTTCAATTAAAGCACCAAACTTGTTTGTCGATGGACAACATATGTGTTGCGTGTTGCTTGGGCTTTACTAGCTTCATATATCCGCCATCGATGCATGCTTTCGGGGAGTATTTAGAGCCATCTCCAGTGTATTGAATCGACATCGATTCAAAGAGATGTTACATAAGCATTGAAAGAATTGAGTTTGTTTTTTTCTAATATATTGATCCGATTCTTACTAATAACTGGTACCCACGTTATGTTAAAAAACCATAAAAAAACTAGAAACTTTCATAACTAGGCTTTTAATGCTTTGAATCGACTCTTAAATAGAGTCCGGTTGGAGAAACTTTTTATTGAATCGATTCTCCAATGCATCAATCGATTCAATACCTTCTCTTCTCCTCTTTGAATCAGCTAAAACACAACATTGAAGATGGTCTTAGAAGATGAAGGCAAGACCGGTCATACTCATACACGAGAGAGGTGATTTACTTGCGCCTTTCTTGGCTTTTGATCCGATGTCAATTTCCGGTGTAGGCGTTGCCATCGGCGTCCCGATCCGGTGAGATTTCATCGTGGGCAAATAAAATCGGGTCAAAACTAGAAAATTTAATCCAGGAATTAAGCTAGGAAGGAGGAGCTGTGCATGTGTGTCTGAATCGATCCGTGTGTGTTTAGACTTTAGAGAGGCCCAGTGCATTTGAATCGCGCGCATGGCCCATCCCGCCATGTGGGAGTGGGAGCCCTGCCTAGTGCATGGATTGAAGCTAGGCTCCACTCCAACCGCCCCTTCAACTTGAATCGAATCGAATCGAATCGCTTCGCTCCTACAAAGATCGCATCTCATGATCTAGTCATGGAACCTAGCTTAATTTCTTCCTAGTAATTTCTTGCCAACTTCACCCTCACCACCAAGACATGGCTCCTCCGCTACAACCTCTCCCTCGCCATCCGCAACCCCAACAAGCGCATCGCCATCCACTACGACGCCGTCGCCGCCGAGGCCTACTACCAGGGCCAGCGCTTCGCCCACGCCGACCTCCAGCCCGCCCTTCTTCCGGGACATCGCCGAGACCACCGACATCAACCCGGCCTTCCTCGGCCAGCACCCGCTCGTCGGCGGGGTCGCCACCGAGGGGAGGTTCTCCATCGACGTCAAGCTCAGTGCAAGAATGAAGCTCAAGGTATGGGCCTTCAGGCTGACGGGCCCCAAGCCCAAGGTCGACTGCCCGCTCAGGCTCCACCGCCGGAACGCCACCACCGGCGCAGCCCCGCCCAAGTTCCAGCCAACGGATTGCCGCGTCTGGTTCTAGCAGATCAATACATATATATACTTCTCATGGTAGATCTTCTGGCCTCTGCGATCGCGCGATATCCACCTGATTATTACTAGTTACATTATTGTATTAGCTAGTTTCGCGATCGGATTGAAATGCCATGTCATAGTTCAGATTGATTCTCATCTGTTGCTTGCTTGAATTGTACTACGTACGTGTGTTCTTCTTTGCATGCCAATGCATTGTGCATGTGCTTTTCTGTTCATCAATGTACATTACAATTATACTCTCCGATGATGTATGGTCTGCGTTTCATTAGAAGCATCATTGGACTAGTATTGCTAACACAATATTGTTACAGACTCTGAATAACCTTACGAGGAACAGGAGAACAACGGTTGTCGGCAAGGCAGGAGAAACAGCAGGCGCCAGCGTCGACCGTGTGATCTCTATCCAGCGGAGGAGTGGGTTTCGTAAGGGGTGCGTTTCCTAGCGGAATAGGATTGAGGACCCACCTGTCGGTCCTAGAAGCGATGGGGCTACTTATGTCGTTTCTGAACCAGAGAAGGGGCATGAAAAATGTAATGACTGAATACTATCTCTCTGAACCTCCTCCTTCGGGCTTCTCTACTTCCCAGTCTTGATCTCCTCCCAGTCTTGTTCTTCCTTCCAAAACCAAACAGTCTGTTACTGAACTGCGAATATATCTGAGGAGATAGTATCAATTGGTATCAAAGCTCGTTCCGACAACCTGGAGCATCCGCGCTATCAAACGAGAGCCCAAGCCCACTCGCAAGAGATGGAGTAGCAGATGGCCGAGCTGACGAGAGTCATTCTGGCGCAGAGCGACTCAATCAAGACACTACAAGCCAAGAGCGACGCGATCCATGCCACCATTGAGGAAATCAAACCAGCGGTGTTTGAGCTGCAGAAGTGGAATCCTGAGATGGAGTCATCGGTGGAGGGGTTGCGTTCAAAAGTGGGCGAATAGCAGATTCAGGTCGTCTAGATCACTCGATATCCTATGCTAGCGCTACGGCCAGTGGACCTACCACCGATTCTTCCCCTACCAGAAGCCAAGCAAGAACCCGATTCGGAGATGGACCGAACGCCCTTGGGCAAGGAGGGAACTGCTCGTATCCGAGGGGAACATTATCTTGGGCCGTTCGGCCACCGGGGTGAACTCGCTCACTGGAGAAAAGCAATCGGGGAAAAACTTCCCATCACGCCACCTCCGGGCAATGGTACGTTAGATCACCTTGACTTTGGTTATTATGCGATAGAGTCCAGGGCAATTTCTGGTATACATCGTGGAGCATATCATCATCATCCTCCTCCCCCTAAACTGGATTTTCCACCATTTGATGGAGAGAATCCCAAGGCATGGCAACTTAAATGTGAAAATTATTTTAGAATCTGCTCAGTTCATCCAGAGTTCAGGATTAGCATCGCAACAATGCATTTTGTGGGTGGTGCCTTGTTGTGGTTACAAGCGACTAGGGCCCATACCAGATTCGAGGATTGGGGAACGTTTGTGGAGGCAGTTTGCAGTAGGTTTGGTAGAGAGGAGTTCCAACAATTGGTGAGGTAGTTCAACTATGTTCGTCGGCCAAATACTGTAGCAGAGTACGCTAAGAAGTTTAACAAACTCATGCATAATTTGTTGGCGCATCATGCTTCCTGGAACGCTGTGCGAGGACCCCTAGGTTATTTTCGTAAGACCGAGGCCTTCCCGGTCTTATAAAAATAACTCTGGACCTAAGGTGAATGAATTCCATCTTAACTCTATCAAAGTGAGGAGACTCGACCGAACTAGAGCTCCGATGATCATGCGTACTGCTCCGCGGCAAGTACTACATGATGACCGGTTCTCCAAACAGTCCAAGTCCGCACTTAATAAGTTAAAAGGGAATTTGACGAGGATCTAAATAATCCTCATTTATTAATCAGGAAATATGACATCACAAAGCATACCCCTTGAATATTATTGTAACATCCCAATTTTAGGCTTGTGTTTCAAATGTAAGAAAATGAGGGGAAATTAAAACTTTTTCTTACATCTTGTATTTCCTGTGTGCTCTGGACAATTGTTGTAAAGAGATTATGGGAATACAAAGATCACAAGTCATTTCGACCCACATCTTATTCTTCTTAGTCATCCTTGTTCCATCTTGTGATAATCTCTTGGAAATATTTTTCCTAAATTCTTGGGTTGGTATGTGACTCCTCCGGAAAATTCCACAATTTTTAGAAATTGTTTGGATGCTGTTGGAAGGAAGTCAACCCAATTCAAAATCTAGTCAAACCTTGGACCAGCACCTTGTTAAAGTTTTGGAGGAAAAAGCATAGCACAAAAGTCTCAAAATTTTATACAAGGTCATTAACTCACTAGCAAGCTCCGTAAAATTCCATAATTTTTGGAGTGAGTTTGCCATCTCAAACAAATCCTCAAACTCCAAATCTGTTTGAAACTCAATTTAGGTCCGAGTCAAACTCGGGCTCGAGTCGACCGAAGTTCGACCTGCACGATCGACTCGGTCGAGCCATGTGCGCAGCGCCGCACCCGAGCTCGATCTCGCGCGCAAGTCGAGTCGTTGATCTCCATCCACCGCCACGACCTCCCCGATCCGAGTTCTTGAGCGCCTCGCTGGGGTGGTCCAAGCCGTGGGATGTCCATCGTGGGGCTCACGACCTCCCAGACCTCCTCGCCGCGCAAGACCTCCCTACCTCGGGTGATCCGAGACGCCCAGACCTCCTTAGCGCTGTGCTTCTTCCTCACGACCTCCCGAGGTCCGCCTCGCCATGAAATTTCGCACCTCAGGCGGTGTCGTGTCGAGCGTTGGGGCGGTGAGATGTCACCTTTGCCCTTGTCAACGACTCTTTCGCGACATGCATTTATTGCTAGTCGCCTTTAACCTCCAAAGTCTCCACCGCTCTGTCACTTGTCCTGCCGAGCGTGCTTTGGCAGGGCATGGTTCTTGCTCACAAGTGGGTTGCCCTAGCCCTTGCCAAGCTCCCCTGCTATACATAGCCTCGAGACCTTCCTCTCCTATCCTTTCTTCGTTCTTAGCCGTGCTTGAGCTCCTCGCTTGAGTTGGTCCTCAAACTCCACCCCACGAACACCACCACCTCCTCGCCTCCATTGTCACTTTTGAGCTCTCCTGAAGACCTCCGGCCCAAAGTGGTTCCTCATTACCTTTTTGGCTATCACTTTGCTCTCTTGGTCAGCTCAAGTCCCCCTAACTGGTGTTGTTTAACCTCTACAGAGGTGGACGATTCGGGGAACTTGCTTTCGGAGTTGTGCTGGTCGTCTTCCCCAACTCCGGCAAGCACCACCGTCACCAGAGCACCTTCTTCGCATCGACCTCTCCTCCGAAGTTCCTCCGACCTTCCCTACACTCGGGTGAGTTCATTTTAGTCCCTTAGAGCTTAAGGTCTAGCTAGCATAGCTCGTGGACGCTGGGCCACCGCTGGTTTTGCCGAAACACTTGTCCTCCGTCATTCTCCGGCCGCCGGCGTTTAAGGCCGCCGCCGCCGAGAGTGTCTCCGTTAGGTCCGCCGCGCTATTGTAAGCTTAGCTGCTCTTGGTTCCCGCCGCGTGGCCTCACGCCGCCGGCGGTGAGCTCGCTTGGGTGCTCGGCGTTGCCGTGTCGCACTCGGACAGGAGTTGTGATCTAATGATTGGCATTAATGCCGTGCGAGGATGTTTAATGCCGTCCGAGGTTGCTCTTTAAGGTCGTCTTGCCGCAAAACGTGCGCATCACTAAGTCCCCGACCTCCTAGAGCTCTTCGTAGCCGCTCAAGACCTCCCCACGCTTAGATCTGGACCTTGATCTTCCCGTGAAAACCCGTAAGTATAAGACCTCCCTCGCTAATCTCGGCCGTTAAGACCACCTCGGTGAGATCTGCATCCGAGATGGGTTTCGCGAAATTTCTAAGTCCCGTGACCTCCCTAGTTCCACCTCGCCTCTAAAGACCTCCCGGGATTAGCTCTAGCCGTTAGATCTGGCTCTGTAAAATCTCACGCACTAGGACCTCCCCGGTTAGATCCTAACCGCTTAAGACCTCGTGGAACTCCATCCGAGCCGATAGGACCACTCCGCGCAAAAAGACCTCCTCTAGGTCATTTTTGTAAAGCCACCTTCTGACCTCCACCGAGGTCCTCTTTGCAAAAGACCTCCTTGGTCATTTCAAAACCACCCTAGGCTACCATCGGGTCCTCTTTGTCAAAAGCCACCCGGCCTTTTACAAGGAAAACCCCGCCAGACCTCTTTAGCTCCATCCTAGCCGCCCATGACCTCCCGGCTTTAGATCTGAGCGTTAGGTTTTATTTGTAAATCTTAGTCTCGTGACCTCCTCGCGTTGTTCTCGGGACCGCTCAAGACCTCCCTAGGTCTAACTCAACCGCCCGCATCTCCTCCCAGAAACACTATAGCTTAGGACCTCCCGAGAAGATCTTGGTCATCCAAGGCCTCCTCAGTCAATCTCACCATCAAGACCTCCTCCGAAGATCTTGACCGCCTAGGACCTCCTCCTTTGGATCGTGAGCGTTAGGACTCTCTCCTCCGGTCTAAACCGTTAGATTTAGATCTAACTGATCGACCTCCTTCGTGGATTTAGCCGTAGGAGTAGGACCTCTCTCCGAGATCTAGACCGTTGGACCTCCTCTGTGAGAATCGACCGTCCCGACCTCTTTCCTTGGATTTAAAGCCTTAGGATCTCCCCTAGTGCTCGGACCGCCAGATCTCGATCCGACGGCCACGACTCTGTTAGGCGCCAGACCTCCTTGCGCGTGCGTGCACGCTACCGGTCGTGATCGTTGGATCAGATCTCAACGATCCGCACCTCCCGCAGCGGAAGAGGTCTTGTGCGCTGCTGCGCCGAGGCTCAGAGTCGCCGACCTTGATCTAACGCCCACGACCTCTCCTTGTCTTCCGGATCGCTTGGACCTCCCGAGCTCAAAGTTTCCTAAGTCTTTTGTCGTTTCAAATTTCAAAGTGCATAACTTTGTCATTTTAACTCCTTTTGAATGATTCCAGTTATGTAGCTTTGTTATAGTATGAACTTTAACTGAGAATGAAATTAGGCCCTGTTTTGTAGCAGAAAATGATTTAAACAACATGATCTTGTTTAATGAAAAATGATGTCTAGGAATTCATGGAAAATTTGTAAAACACATAACTTCCTCTCTGTAGTTGCAAACTAAGCAAACTCAACCTGGTAAATTTGGCCTGTAGACATGCTTTAATTTGATCTAGGCTTTGTCTCTATTCATGTTCCTAAGAAATGAGATATGCTAGTTGTAGAACTTAGAAAAATCATAACTAAATCATTTTAACTCCAAATGACCTAAAATTTTATATGGGGTACCACTATACCAGTAGGTAGCTACCATAAAAATTTCAGCTCCAAAATCTTTCTAGAAAATATTTTTGCTACAGTGCTAATTATGGCCGAAAATGAGTTTTTAAGTAATATCTTTTGCACCACAAATCCAAATTAGGTTTTTCCAGTTTCTATGTCTTGGTATATTTGTATTCTACCTTGTGTATAAATTTCGTTGTATTTGGTTAATTTTTGCTTGCTCTTTTGTTTAAGTGTTGCTAGTCTTATTGGTTGTTCTTGGTTCTTTTTGCCTTTTCGCTTAGGATTCGACATTTATGTAACCCCGAGAGCGATCCTCCCAACATATTGAGCAACAGCAAGAAGGCAAGCAGTTTGATCATGTTAATCCCAGTATTTTAAGTATTTATGTTGATTACAAATTCTATGTATGCATTGCTACTTTGTTTTAATAGTTGGCCTAGTAGATGCATTTTCTTAGCAAATGATTATCCTCTACTACCATGAGCCTAGGTTACTTGCTGTGATTTAGAGTTCGTGGATGGGCTCTCGCCACTTAGTAGTTGCGAATTAATTGCTTAGCCATGCTTAGTTTCGTAGAAATAGGCGGTTATCGACTTGTCGATAACCTTGATCACACAAAACTTATTATGATTTATGATTTCCACCTTGTGCCATGTCTACTTATGAAAACTAAAACTAAAAACAAAATGATTTAGACTTGGGCACAATGGTATGTTGGTGTGATTTTCGTGTGATCGAATGGTGCCCGAGTCAACAAGGACCGAACATCTTGTTACACTAAACCAAGCATTTTAGCGCATAACCACATTAGAGGGTATGGGACCTCTCTTGACTTAGTACTTTGGCGTGTATTGCCCTCGGTCGCAGGAGGTCGCAGGAGGGATGGTGTTGGGAGACAGTGTCCAAAGACTTCACCCGTGATGGGATTTGTTGTCTTTCGCTTGCAATGTAAGCGTATGGTGTTTCTACCCATACGAGCTGCTCGTGGTTGATACACAATATTGGAAAAAGTCTCGAGGACTTAGCCGTACAAAGATACCTTCGGAAGTGTGCTTTGTGGCTTAAAGGCGGTCTCAGTGTGGGTACATTGGTACACCCGCAGGTTAAAACTATTCGAATAGCCTCGCCCTAGGTTATGGACACGCTTGCAAGGTCTTTCAAGAGTTAGACTACAACCTTTAAATTAAAACTTGATGGGTGGTACGAATCGGGATTCGTGCTATGTTGTGGTGGCTATTGGGATAGTCACTTGTGTGGTTACTTGTATGTATCTTTACTTCATCAGTTACTTTGATAACAAAATAAATTTGCAAACTTGCTTTTAAAAGGTACTACATTATTGCAAATAAAGTTGGCTTCATGCAAATGAGACATATGACCTCCACCTAAATAAGCTTGCATGTAGTTTATGAATAGGTCCGCTATTCCACACGTCGTCTTATGGGTACAAAGACAATCTTTGTACTCGGTTGCTATGCTTAATTGTTTTGTTGCAGAGGAGGAAGGTGAGCCTCAAGGGCCTCACTTTTGCGAATGTGTTGTGGTAGCTATGGGCGACTAGCTTATGCCCGGCCGGTTGCCTTGTGGGTTATGTTGGCTAACCGGTCGACTTTTGTTCTAGCCATCTTATGGCGCTTTTGCTTCCAGCTGTCACCCTTGTATATTGTTCTATTTGGCCGGTCGGCTCTCTTTGTAATAACTTTACTTTATGTATGTCGTTGTTGAACTTAGTGATGTATGTGTATGGAATTGATGTGTATTTGTGATGATGTACATATGCTGCACTGGGAAGCATATGTCCATCGAGGCTTAGAATGTTTAATTAGTAACGCTAGAACCAATTGGAGGTTAAGTGTTACTAGTTAAATATTCCGGTCCTCACAAAGTTGGTATCGAGCCATCTCGACCGTAGAGAAACCCCTAGCTTGGTCGCCTTTAGGATATTTTGAAGACTTACTTTCAAATAGTTTATGAAAACTTAAGTAAGTTCTCTAATTTTATTCCTTAACTGCCTTAGCTTGCTCATCTCACCTTACTCTCACTTAAGTTTGAAAAGTTGTTCCTCTCTCCTTTCAAAAATTAGCCTCTATCGATTAAATTGGGTTTGGGAGAACCATGAGAGGGCTTGGAGAAAGAAAATAGGACAGCTAGCTAGTGGTGAGTAATTAGGGTAGGAAATGAGAGATAAATACAACTAAAACTTGTGGGAATAAAAGGGTAAGAAGTGATATGAGATTAGCTAATGCCTATACTCTATTAGGTGGGTATACCTTGAATTTTGACTGGTTTGAGCTGGAAATTAGTGCTGAAATTTTGGTCTTCTCAAACGATTACTCGCTCTTCCATACGGGTTAGTCGCTTCGGAAGTGGATTCGTGACTTGTGATCTCATGTTCTTTTGTGGCTGTTCGCTGGTCGCTTTAACTAAGTTTGGATTTGTGCTCTTGGGTCTTGAATCAGATCTAACTTGTCTTAGTAAATCGTGATGGCCGGTGGGACACGAGCGGCCGGAATCACCGGTAGTCCCGATGAGGAACTTCCTCCTCCGACCATGGCGAAGTCTCATGCGATCGAACGCAATCGTCGGAGGACCGCAGGTGTTGGAGGTTATCGCCGTAAACACCTCCACTCCCTCCGGTGCCTCTCGATCCGGAGGTGGTCACTGTGCTCGTGGGGACTTGCGGAGTTCCTCCGCACGCAGCCTCCTACCTTCTCCCGGTCCGAGGATCCTTGGACGCAGACGATCGGCCGCGCTCGATTGAGCGAAGCTCAACGTTGCTCGCGCCGTGAGCAGAGCGGCACTTTTCGCATCCCATCACCGGAGGGTGCGGCACTCTCATGGTGGGAGAATTTCTCGCCATGCAGCCCGCGGACACGTGGTCTCGTGGGAGGAGTTCCGTCGCTTTCCGTCGGGCCCATGTCCCCGCCGCCCGATGAAGTCAAGAAGAAGGAGTTCCTTGCGCCAAACAGGCGCAAATCTGTCACCGAGTACCTCCATGAGTTCAACCATTTGGCGAGGTACGCTCGCCGAGGTGGCCACCGATGAGGCCAAGCAGAGAAGTTCATGGAGGGTTTGTCCGAGGAGCTTCAGACAAGCTCTCTATTGTGGACTTCCCGACTTCCGCACCTTGGTAGACAAGGCCATCATCGCCGAGCATAAGGCGAGCGCGGGCGAGTCCCGCAAGCGCAAGTGGGAGGCCCAGCTCTCGCGCAGCCGGCCTCGCTCGCCCCCGAAGTTGGGCTTGCACCGTGGCCCGTTCTTTGGCTTCACCACCGCCGAGGCCTTCAAAGACCAGCCCCACGCCCTCCGCAGTTGTGACTCGGCCACGTGCGCCGCGACCAAGCAGCAGGTGTTCCCGCAACCCCGCGCCGACGCCACCGCTTCTATCGCCACAACAAGGGCCACTACGCGAGTAGTTGTCCTAAGAAGACCGGAGCGCCCTCGCCCTGTGATTGAATAATAAAAGGTGGTTGGAGGGTATGCATGTCTAATCGGTGTTGAACAAAGAAAATAATTGCTAATAAAGAATGAGATGCTCCAGAGTCAAATAAAACAAAGAGTCGGACTGAAATTAACCAGAGCATACCCATAACAACTTCAGTGTATCACCGCCTCTTCAAGCAGTTGATCCGTTCACATGCCCACGAACCGAGCCGATCGGCTTTAATAGGGGCCTCGCGAAGGGCTGGCCGCCGCACGCATAATCGGATATGGTCGAACAGCGGCAATCCTTGCCGCTTGCCACACACTTGTTGGCATAATGCCCTGACGCACCACAATGATAACAAATAACCCCTGGGTTAACGTTGTTAACAGGACGGGGCTGATTTCCACTTGGTCCTGACTGACTAGTGGGAGGAGATGGACGAGGGGCAAATACCGCTGGCCTTGGTGAAAATGGAGCTGGTGCTCGTGGTGGCCTAGACAACCACATACGAGGCCTCGGTGAGCTGCTACTAGGAACAAACTGAGAAGTCCGCTGTCGCTTGCGCGACTCATCCAATGCCTTGCTCTTGCTCTCGGCCACAATTGCTTTGTTGACCAAATGAGAGAAGTTCCGTAAGTCATGCAAAGCTACAACCATCCGCAGCTTCTTCGATAGCCCATTCAAGAACCGCCACGACGAGGTCACTAAACATCATCGTGGGCATATCCGCCGTGAAGTTGAACTCATGCAGATATTCACCACCGATTTTCGCCCTTGCTTCAGAGCGAAACTCTTGTCGCTTGATCATCATGACCCTTCAGAATGTGAGCTTCGCAAAGGCTTCAACGAACTCATCCCAAGTAGGGACATGTCCAGCAGTGAATGGCAAGAAGATTATCCCACCATATGTTGGCCGCCCATCGAATGATAATCGCAAAGAGAACCTTTTCCTTTCGGAGCATTGAGTAATCGGAAGCTTCTTCTCAATGGTTCGAAGCCAATCCTCAGCTTCCATAGGGTCCTGAGAACTGGAGAACACCGCGGGTTAGTCCGCCAAAGTCGCGAAGACTACCTCGCACATGGTGGCCTCTCGCTCGATCGATGCAACAGAGTAGAAGTATTGCGCGCAACTGCTCCAAGATGCGTCGATCCATCCGTTGCGCCAATTTGCATGAGCACATCGCCATAGAAGGTGGTGGAGGAAGCTCCTCTTCCGAGGACCACCTTGCGGACCCCGAACTGGAAGGTTCACCGCCCTCCCGAGAATGGGGAACCGAAGATGAAATACTTTTCCTTGTTGCGCTTAAGACGAGTAGTAGGTCCTCGCCATCCCGTTACCACAACATGGTTAACAACACAACAAGGACATACTGCAAACACAAACAAGTTTACAATTAGAAAAGAAGCAAATATCGTACATATAATGCATCATGTTATGTTATGCATTCAAGTTAACACCAAACTGTAAACTTCATATATATATACAAAGAAAATTTCGGTTCCAGTCTTTACATTATAGTCGGCCATAATGTCGATTACAAACCGAAAGTTAAACTTTCATACTCAGACAACATACCGCTGCCCTATTACATACAATTTATTTAAGGGCAACTACTAGACTAAAAGACACTCAACCACGGGATTCATCGTCGAGGTGCTAGCGTAAAGATCCCGATTAAAGTTCACCGGAAACTCATTCGTAAGGTGAGCTCCGTGGGAACTCGTGTCAACCGGATCCAAAGGACTAATGAGGCGCCTGAGAACCCAACAATGGTCGATGACCTCCGTGAGGGGCGTCCGCAGAGTGCGAGGAAACTCCGCAATATCGGGCTTGGCGCACTTGTCCATAAACAGTGCACGCACCCGCCACTTCGGAAGGCGGTAAAGAGGTGGTGCAAAGAAGAAGCAGGAGGTCTCGTTGTCACCATAAAGCACGCTGCGAGGAACGCGTTCATGTTGACTCCAAGAAGCGTGTACTGGCCTCATTAAGGCGATGCCTAGTTTCCCATAACTCCTCACAAGACAACGATGGACTTGGTCCATGATACGGACCATCCTCGCTAACCGCCGCACCGAGGGTCTTCACCAAATCAGTATCTCAACAACGTGCTCACTTCGGAGGTAGGACCTTGATTCGGAAGTGGTCATAGGGTGGTTGAGACAATTCCACAAATCATGACGAAGAAGACTCATCATCCTACTTGCCGCTCTCGAACCGCCATCGCCTGAGGTGGCAAGCGCTGGACACGAAGGACACCGCCGCTACATGCCTAGCGATGACGTTGATGAAGGCGCGGTATTCTCCATCCCCGGTCCTCGATCCCGCCGATAAATGGCATACTCCGCCGGTAGGTGAAATTGAGCGCCACATCATATCCCGCAGCAAAGCCGGAAACCCATCAACATCCTCGCTCTAGTCTCCTTGACCAAGTACCAACCGCTCATCTATAAGCAAAGAGGCAAGATAAGAAACAATTCACTTTTAAACAAACCAATGTAAAGTTGGACAAGAAGTGACATTAAGAAAGATAAGGAATAAAAGATGCCATGCTCCGATTTCAAAATACTTTATCTGCTCAAAATAATTTTATCGAGGACTCTCTAATAACTTCGCCATGCTACTTCTAACCTACAGCAACGATGCTCGATACCAACGTGTGAGGACCCCTGCTATTGGAAATGTTACTAATTAAATTCATATCAGAGCACAATTATTAATGAAGGAACAAGCTGCCCTTTATTAATACCAAAGCTAAAGATATAAATTTAACCAATGACAAATCCAAGAAACAAGATTCCTGATATATATGATTCTCAATGGTTCCTGTGATCAATGACCATTGCATATATATCCTTCATCAACATTGCATCAAACACATACAAGTCATACATTGATATAATTAAACATAAGGTTACATCTTTCGTTGATACTACAATATTAAGTGACTTGGTCACTTTAACGAAAGATACGGAAGCAAAACAAACGGAAAATGTCCACCAATGGCCCCATCCACCCGCAGCAATTGCGTGGAGGCAAGAAGTAGCGTTACTCGTTAGCGCCACCGATCGGCGCTAACGGTACTTCATACGTAAAACCGCCTCACCGCAACAATAGGTGGTAGCACCTGAGTACGGAAGGTACTCAAGCAAGTCTTACTCAAACTAATAAAATAAAGTGGTGATTAGAGCCTAACCAAAGGAGTAGAGTTTTTACATGCATAAGGTTACAACAGAAGGTATAAAGGTTCAAATTTGCATAAAGCGATACATCTTAACCTACAAAGGCTAAATTTTGATAAAGCGATTTAATAAATCAAAGTTTGCTTAAACAAGACATAAATGACATAAAAATAAAAAGACAAAGGCATGATACCCTCATGCAAACCGAAAATAACCAAAACCAGGTTTTTGAAAATCAAACTTCTATACAGATGACATCAATTCAAGTTATCGCCCATGACCGTGACACGGCTATTCGAACAGCTTTATACCCGCAGGTGTACATCTTTACCCACATGACTTAGTTAGCCCGCTGCCTTCTGATGCCTCCGAATGATGACACACTTCCTTTGGTATGCCGACCGGGAAACTAAGATTTGGTATTTTTCAACAAGTTAACACTATTGAGTTGGACCCCATGTGTGAACTAATCCCATAGTGTAGGCTACACCACCTACTAACCACAGTGGCACACATGTTGTGTCAAGAATGCCGATCCAAACAATTTAAAACGAATTGGGTTCACCACCCATAATAGAATGCTATCGGCACCATTAAGGTATCGATATGCGACGAGGCACATATACGCCTCACCCTCCTAAGAACATCCGATATCGACATACAAAGCTCACATGGCATAAGACACGTCTTCGCACCTAAGCATCTATGCCATGCAAGGCCAATACACATATCCTTACTCTCCTGTTTCCAACTCAATAGTCTCAACATTTTACTTAACCAAACAGCGCCCATACATCGCATGTGGAAGTACGTGGGGACTTGAATTGAATAATCGAGTTCGGTCCTTAATTAACCCGACAAGTCCACCACAAAACCCAATCTCGCACTAAAGCACCATCACTAGCTTCCTCTTGTCCGCATCAATTTAAATTTCAAATATAAGACTGATTTAAAGGAACTGGACAAAGAGTTTGAAAATGACAACAGTTCGCTTAGATTCCCATGTTTGACAAGATATGCTTGTCAAACTCTAAAATCTCTAGATCGCATATCTAAGCCAAATCGAGAATAGACCATATATTATACAGTACTACACTAGAGTTGAGTGTATGGTCATAATCAAGGTAATCCACCATGTCAGGTCATAGCTAGCTATTACAAGTCATATTTTGTATTTTCAAACAAATAGCATGCTCAGATATCACTGGATTTGTAAAGACTATTGTACAAAATCTGGGTTCAATATGGTGCAAAGAGGATGCTTGCCTTGGTAATAATAGACTTCTGTTGCAGGCTCAGATTGCTCAGAAAAAGATTCGATGGCTTCAACAGAACCAGATTCTAAAGAAACAATAAGATCCAATAAATACCAAAACTGACAATAAGTCCAACATGGAAGAAATATGCATGATCAATCTAGAAATGCATGATTACAGTATGCTTAAGCCATAACTACCCATAATAATGATAATATCCCCTTATATAGCTCACTGTTTTCAAAAGACAGAAATTAGAGTTTATTGCAAAGTTCCGCTTTTGATTTGAAAAGAGTCAAAACAGATGATTGCAATTTTTGGAAAAGAGGTATAGATCATGCAAAAGTTCATAAATGAATCTTAGCATGATCTTTTAGGTAATTAATATCCCAAACCAACTTTAGTCTAACCCTAACTAGTTAGATTACAAAAGCTAAAGCAAAAACCTCATTTTGTCGGTTGAGCCGACAAAAGATCAGAGACAGATTTCAGCTAAGAGTCAAAATAGATGACGACAAGAATTGAAAGATCAACTTGTCATGCTGCTAGGGTTTAGTCAAAACCTAAATAAGATGATAAGTTGACAGGAAGAACCCTAGGTCTTGAAAATGACATGAAAACCGAAAAGGTATAATATCAACTTTTCAGTTTAAAGCCAGTTGAAGCTACTGATGCTTAAAAGAAGGATTCACATCAGCTTTTAAGGTTCCTAGGATGCTCAAGATGTCGAAACTAGGGTTTTTGGCTTACCAGTATGGAAAGATACCAAGAACCCTGAAAATTTGAGGTTGATCGACAGAGAGATCAATCGATTTAACTCGCAAAGGATACCAAATCTTTAATGCGGGGTAACATCGGTGCTTAAGGATAGATAAGCAAATGATAGGAGCAAAATCCCACGGGCCGCAAGGAAGAAAATGAGCTCCAGTGGTCAACAATGGTCATACCCAAAAGCTAGGGTTTATATATGTGGGAGTTTAGCTACAGGCAAGAAGGAAAGATCTAGAGTTGATGAGGTGTCCATTTAGCTAAACATCCAAAAATTAGTGTATAATCTTTGGATAAATCCTCTCTCGCTCACAAAAATGGCTGCGTGCGAGATAAGGAAGAAGAGAGGCAAATATGACATGTGGGTCCCATTGGCGCCACACAATGCCGCCTCACACACGATCAAAAGAATATCACTGCTCGATTGGGAATGGGTGGTCGTGATAAATAGAGGATTAAATGATTTGAATCGGTACCAATTAATATGGACCGCACGATCTAGATCTATCGACCAGATTAAAACGGAGTTCAAAGGAATCTTGAGATCCCTTTCAAACCGGACGTTAGATTGAAATCCAACGCCGGCTAAAAGAATACACGCCACCTCCTATAGATGCAATGGCGCAACACCGTTGGATTTGATTCTCACGGCCGAGATTGAAAATTGAACCGATGGTCCGATTGCATACACCGCCTGGGCCACCCGATCAAATCCAACGATCCACCGATTTTGGGCTTTAAGGCCCACGGTCAAAAGGTGTGCCGAGGATTGAAATCCAAAGACCCACATTAACGCGCGCTCGGGTTTCAAATAGAAATAAGCGATACCGCTGGATCAAGAATGGACGGCCACGACAGTGCGGGGATCCGAGTCGTCCGAATGCATACACAAATCGGGCCACACGATGAAGATCCAATGGTCCGAGGAGTGCGAGCTTTATAACACGAGGAAAAGGGAAAAGCCGAGGATTTGAATCTAACGGCCGAGATAAAAGCGCCTTTAGGTTTAAAACGAAAAGGCGTCACGGTTGGATTAGAAACGAACGGTGGAGATTGAATAGGGATCCGGAGTTGTCCGGTTGCATACACTGATCACGCTCGTTGGATTAAGATCCAACGGCAGAGATTTAAGTGGACACGTGGACAGCTCGCGGGCGTTATTGCTTCGCCTGCTCGATGGAAGATCGACGGCTCATGTCGGCCGTGGAGTTCGCTCGCGCTCAACGTGACCGAGCCGCACAAATTTGATTGGGTTGGACCGAGACACATGAGGCCGGGTCGCCACAAAGGCAAGGGTCGGGTTTGGACCGGTTTGGTTGACCAAACCTTATTCATATATTTAAAAGGTTTGACTGGGACTTTAAAAATAGCAAATAAATTTATAAAATCATGAAATTTTTATCGTAAGCTACCGATGATATATTTCCCGATAAATTTCATAAACCACATTTTCACTTTATAAAATACATAAATATCTATTTCAGCCTAAAATGTTTATTTAAAGACCATAAATTTTCTTTAAGTCCAAATAATTTCTAAAATGCAACGAAAATATTTTTAGCCAAGATAATTTATCTAAGCTTTAATAAAAATACTTCCTACCATAATACAAGTGTTACCTTGTATTCCTTTAAATATTCTAAGTAGGTTTTGGACTTTGGCAAAAGGAAGGTTTTATTTGGTAACAAAGAACTCCCAATCGAGATTAAGAATAAGAATGATATGAACAGAGTCTATTTCTGCTCATAATACGATTATTATCGTTGATAAGATTGGGGCTGTTCTGATTGGTTGTCCCAACACTTGGGGCAAATCGATTGTGCCGTGAAGATTGTCTACCTCACCACCTTCAGTGAACAAGTTGGGTTTTCACCGCAGCTATAGAACCCCACCTTTTTGCCCTTGAAGCAAAGCCGCATTGAGATTCACGATGTCCCCACAGTGTGTGACTTCACGGATGTCTTTCCCAAGATTTGCCCGGATGCCTCCTGCTCGAGATCCGAGTTTGTGATAGAGTTGGTGCCCTGCATCGCCCCTATTTCTAAGAGGCCGACGCATGCCTCCTAATGAGTTGGAGGAGTCAAGAAGCAACCGGGTGAGCTGCAAGAGAAGGGTTTTATCCGCCCTAGCTCATCTCCTTGGGGTTGTCCATTATCTTTGTGAAGAAGAAGGACAAGACCTTGCATGCATGTGTGTTGATTACCGTCCGCTTAATGAGGTGACGGTAAAGAACAAGTATCCTTTGCCCGGATTGATGATCTCTTCGATCGTTGACCGAGCACGAGTCTTCCAAGGTTGACTTGAGATTGGGCTATCATCAAGTCGAGGATCGGGCGAGGATATTCCTAAGACGGCCTTTGCTACTCGTTATGGTCTTTACGAGTACACCGTCATGTCTTTTGGTTTGACTAATGCTCCGCTTATTCATGAATCTTATGAACTCGGTATTCATGGAGTATTTGGACAGTTTGTGGTGGTATTCATCGACGATATCCTTATCTACCCAAGAGCGAAGAAGAGCATGCCGAGCATCTTAGGCTTGTGTTGGGCAAGCTGCGTGAGCACCGATTGTATGCCAAATTCAGCAAGTGCGAGTTCGTTGAAGGAAGTGGCATTCTTAGGCCATGTTCTTTCAGCAGAGGTGTGGTGTGGACCCTAGCAAGGTCGGTGATGTGCTATCTTGAGTCACCAAGTCGGCCACTGATGTGCGGAGTTTTCTTGGTTTGGTGGCTACTATCGCCGCTTCATCGAGAACTTCTCCAAGGTTGCAAAGCCTATGACCGAATCGCTCAAGAAAGACAAGAAGTTTGAGTGGTCCGCTGCTTGTGATGTGAGTTTTCAGAACTCAAGAAGCGATCGACCTCACCCAGTGCTTGTTCTCCCGATATTCACAAGAGTTTTGATATCTATTGTGATGCTTCTCGCCGTGGTCCAGGTTGTGTTCTTATGCAGAAGGCAAGGTTGTGGCCTATGCATCGCGCGCTTGAGGCCTCATGAACTCAACTATCCTACTCATGACTTGGAGTTAGTCTGTGGTCCATGCACTCAAGATTTGGCGGCATTATCGATTGGTAACCGTTGTGAGGTGTATTCCACCACAAGAGCTTGAAGTACTTGTTCACCCAAATGCAGATCTGAACCTCGTGCAAAGAAGATGGTTGGAATTGATCAAGGACTATGACATAGGCATTCAGCACCATCCGGCAAGGCCAATGTCGCTGCGGATGCACTCATCGGAAGGTGTATTGCAACATGTTGATGCTCCAAGAGCAGCAGCCTACCCTCATTTCGTAATTCCAATACTCAATTTGGGTTTGATCGAGCACGGTTCTCTTGCTACATTGGTTGTGCGACCCACCTTGGTGGACCAAATCAAGGCGGCACAGCAGCATGATACCGTGTGAGCCGATCGCGTAACATCAAGGATGGGATAGCCAAGTGCTTTTCGTGAGGATGAGCATGGCGTTGTGTGGTTTGGGCAGCGCCTTGTGGTTCCTAAGGTCATGGAATTGCGGAATTGATTCTCGCGAAGCCCATGATTCTCCCTTGTCCATCCATCCCGGCTACCAAGATGTATCAGACCTTCGCCGAGATTCTCGTGGACCCGAATGAAGCGAGATTGCCAAGTTCGTTGTCGAAAGTGCGACGTGTCTTTGTCGTGTGAAGGCCGAACATCGCCCAGCAGGTCTTCTTCAGCCTTTGCGATGCGGTGGAAGTGGGATTCGCTGGCATGGACTTCATCACCGGATTGCCCTTTCGTCCAAGGAATGATGCTATTTGGGTCGTCATTGACCGGTTGACTAAAGTG
This sequence comes from Ampelocalamus luodianensis, assembly GCA_036346255.1. NCBI lineage: Eukaryota > Viridiplantae > Streptophyta > Magnoliopsida > Poales > Poaceae > Ampelocalamus > Ampelocalamus luodianensis. The sequence continues at coordinate 38,816,323 of CM070629.1, forward strand.
GCACATTTCCTTCCTGTCAAGACTCAGCTTCGTGTGGGGCCTTTGGCCGAACTTTATGTCTCGAGGATTGTGAGTCTTCACGGTGTACCAAAGACGATTATTTCGATCGTGGTGCGCCACCTCGCGGTTTTGGCATAGTCCGCAAGAGGCTATGGGGACCCGCTTCATTTCAATCTGACCTTTCATCCTCGGATCGATGGCCGACGGAGCGAGTCAACCAAGTGTTGGAAGATATGCTCCGTGCTTGTGTTCTTTCCTATGGGAAGAAGTGGGAGAAATGCCTACCATTTGCTGAGTTCTCCTACAACAACAGCTTTCAGGCCAGTCTTGGCATGGCACCATTTGAGGCTTTGTATGGGAGAAGGTGCAGAACCCCGTTGAACTGGTCAGAGACTGGTGAGCGGCAGTTTTTCGGCCCAGATTCGATCAATGAGGCCGAAAGTCAAGTTCAGTTGATCCGCGAGCATCTGCGCACGCCCACCTGCATAAAAGAGCTATGCAGATCGTCGTCGCCGTGAATTGAGCTTTGAGCCCAATGACTTTGTGTATCTCAAAGTCTCACCCTTGAAGGGCCATCAGCGTTTTGGCATCAAGGGCAAGTTGGCTCCTCGATATGTTGGGCCTTATCGTATCGTCGAGAGAGTTGGAGCAGTTGCATACAGATTGGAGCTGCCAGCTGCACTTGAGGGTGTGCATGATGTGTTCCATGTTTCACACCTGAAGAAGTGCCTCCGTGTCCCGACTGAGGAAGCTCCGTTGGAGGTTCTCGATGTGCAGGAGAATTTGACCTACCGCGAGCATCCTGTTCGCATTCTTGAGGAATCTGAGCGGAGAACAAGGAACCGTGTCATCAAGTTCCTTAAGGTTCAGTGGTCAAACCATTCTGAAGATGAGGCAACTTGGGAGCGGGAAGATCGCCTTCGTGCAGATTTTCCTTCTTTCTTCTCCGAGTAAACGGAATCTCGGGTCGAGATTCTTGTAAGGGGGGGAGAGTTGTAACATCCCAATTTTAGGCTTGTGTTTCAAATGTAAGAAAATGAGGGGAAATTAAAACTTTTTCTTACATCTTGTATTTCCTGTGTGCTCTGGACAATTGTTGTAAAGAGATTATGGGAATACAAAGATCACAAGTCATTTCGACCCACATCTTATTCTTCTTAGTCATCCTTGTTCCATCTTGTGATAATCTCCTGGAAATATTTTTCCTAAATTCTTGGGTTGGTATGTGACTCCTCTGGAAAATTCCACAATTTTTAGAAATTGTTTGGATGCTGTTGGAAGGAAGTCAACCCAATTCAAAATCTAGTCAAACCTTGGACCAGCACCTTGTTAAAGTTTTGGAGGAAAAAGCATAGCACAAAAGTCTCTGAAAATTTTATACAAGGTCATTAACTCAGCTAGCAAGCTCCTGTAAAAATTCCATAATTTTTGGAGTGAGTTTGCCATCTCAAACAAATCCTCAAACTCCAAATCTGTTTGAAACTCAATTTAGGTGCGAGTCAAACTCGGCTCAGTCGACCGAGTCGACCTCACGATCGACTTGGTCGAGCCATGTGCGCCAACGCCACACCGAGCTCGATCTTATGCGCGCAAGTCGAGTCGTTGGATCTCCATCCACCGCCACGACCTCCCCGATCCGGAGTTCTTGAGCGCCCTCGGCGCTCGGGGTGGTCCAAGCCGTGGGATGTCCATCGTGGGGCTCACGACCTCCCAGACCTCCTCGCCGCGCAAGACCTCCCTACCTCGGGTGATGCGAGACGCCCAGACCTCCTTAGCGCGTGCTTCTTCCTCACGACCTCCCCGAGGTGCGCTCGCCATGAATTTCGCACCTGCGTGCGTGTGTCGAGTCGAGCGGTTGGGGCGGTGAGATGTCACCTTGCCCTTGTCAACGACTCTTCTGCGACATGCATTTATTGCTAGTCGCTTTAACCTCCAAAGTCTCCACCTCTCGCCACTTGTCCTCGTCGAGCGTGCCTTTGGCGAGGGCATGGTTCTTGCTCACGTGGGTTGCCCTAGCCCTTGCCAAGCTCCCGGCTATACATAGCACGAGACCTTCCTCTCCTATCCTTTCTTCGTTCTTAGCGTGCTTGAGCTCCTCGTTTGAGTTGGTCCTCAAACTCCACCCCACGAACACCACCACCTCGAAACCTCCATTGTCACTTTGGAGCTCTCCTGAAGACCTCGGGCCCGGTGGTTCCTCATTACCTTTTGGCTATCACTTTGCTCTCTTGGTCAGCTCAAGTCCCCTAAGCGGTGTTGTTTAACCTCGCAGAGGTGGGCGATTGGGAACTTGCTTTGGAGTTGTGTGGTCGTCTTCCCCAACTCGGCAAGCACCACCGTCACGAGCACCTTCTTTCGCATCGACCTCTCCTCCGAAGTTCCTCTGGACCTTCCCTACACTCGGGTGAGTTCATTTTAGTCCCTTAGAGCTTAAGGTCTAGCTAGCATAGCTCGTGGCTCGATTTCACCGCTGTTTTGCCGAAACACTTGTCCTCAAATCATTCTCGGCTCGCGGCGTTTAAACCGTCGCCGCCGTCGAGAGTGTCTCCGTTAGGTCCGCGCGCTATTGTAAGCTTAGCTGTGCTTGGTTCCGCCGGCGTGGCCTCGTCGCCGCGGTGAGCTCGTTGGGTGCTCGGGCGTTTTGCCGTGTCAAACTCGGACCGAGTTGTGATCTAATGATTGGCATTAATGCCGTGCGAGGATGTTTAATGCTGTCCGAGGTTGCTCTTTAAGGCTGTCTTGCCGGCAAAACGTGCGTACCACTAAGTCCCCGACCTCCTAGAGCTCTTCGTAGCCGTCTAAGACCTCCCCACGTTTAGATCTGGACCTTTGGATCTTCCCCGTGAAAACCCGTAAGTGTAAGACCTCCCCCTCGCTTAATCTCGGCCGTTAAGACCACCCTCGGTGAGATCTGTACCGTAGATGGGTTTCCGAGGAAATTTCTAAGTCCCAGGACCTCCCTAGTTCCACCTCGGCCTCTAAAGACCTCCCGGGATTAGCTCTAGCCGTTAGATCGGCTCTGTAAAATCTCACGCACTAGGACCTCCCTGGTTAGATCCTAACCGTTTAAGACCTCGTGGAACTCCATCCGAGCCGATAGGACCACTCTGCAAAAAGACCTCCTCTAGGTCATTTTTGTAAAGCCACCTTCGGACCTCCACCGAGGTCCTCTTTGCAAAAGACCTCCCTTGGTCATTTTCGCAAAACCACCTAGGCTACCATCGGGGTCCCTTTGTCAAAAAGCCACCCCGGCCTTTTACAAGGAAACCCCCCCAGACCTCTTTAGCTCCATCCTAGCCGTCCATGACCTCCCGGCTTTAGATCCGAGCGTTAGGTTTTATTTGTAAATCTTTAGTCTCGGGACCTCCTCCACGTTGTTACGGGACCGTTCAAGACCTCCTAGGTCTAATCTCAACCGCCCGGATCTCCTCCGATAAAACACTATAGCTTAGGACCTCCCCGAGAAGATCTTGGTCATCCAAGGCCTCCTCGTGTCAATCTCACCATCAAGACCTCCTCTCGGAAGATCTTGACCGCCTAGGACCTCCTCCTTTGGATCGATAGCGTTAGGACCTCCTCCTCCGGTCTAAACCGTTAGATTTAGATCTAACGGATCAGACCTCCTTCTGTGGATTTAGCCGTAGGAGTAGGACCTCTCTCCGGAGATCTAGACCGTTGGACCTCCTCTGTGAGAATCTGACCGTCCCGACCTCTTTCCTTGGATTTAAAGCCTTAGGATCTCCCCTAGTGCTCGGGACCGCCAGATCTCGATCTGACGGTCACGACCTCTGTTAAGCGCCAGACCTCCTGCGCGTGCGTTGTGCACGCTGCCCGTCGTGATCGTTGGATCGATCTCAACGATCCGCACCTCCCGAGGCGGGAAGAGGTCTTGTGCGCTGCGTGCGTCGAGGCTCGTGAGCCGTCGGACCTTGATCTAACGCCCACGACCTCTCCTTGTCTTCGGATCGTTTGGACCTCCCGAGAGCTCAAAGTTTCCTAAGTCTTTTCTTGTTTCAAATTTGAAAGTGCATAACTTTGTCATTTTAACTCCTTTTGAATGATTCCAGTTGCTGTAGCTTTGTTATAGTATGAACTTTAATCTGAGAATGAAATTAGGCCCTGTTTTGTAGCAGAAAATGATTTAAACAACATGATCTTGTTTAATGAAAAATGATGTCTAGGAATTCATGGAAAATTTGTAAAACACATAACTTCCTCTCAGAGTTGCAAACTAAGCAAACTCAACCTGGTAAATTTGGCCTGTAGACATGCTTTAATTTGATCTAGGCTTTGTCTCTATTCATGTTCCTAAGAAATGAGATATGCTAGTTGTAGAACTTAGAAAAATCATAACTAAATCATTTTAACTCCAAATGACCTAAAATTTTATATGGGGTACCACTATACCAGTAGGTAGCTACCATAAAAATTTCAGCTCCAAAATCTTTCTAGAAAATATTTTTGCTACAGTGCTAATTATGGCCGAAAATGAGTTTTTAAGTAATATCTTTTGCACCACAAATCCAAATTAGGTTTTTCCAGTTTCTATGTCTTGGTATATTTGTATTCTACCTTGTGTATAAATTTCGTTGTATTTGGTTAATTTTTGCTTGCTCTTTTGTTTAAGTGTTGCTAGTCTTATTGGTTGTTCTTGGTTCTTTTGCCTTTCGCTTAGGATTCGACATTTGCGGTAACCCCGAGAGCGATCCTCCGCAACATATTGAGCAACAGCAAGAAGGCAAGCAGTTTGATCATGTTAATCCCAGTATTTTAAGTATTTATGTTGATTACAAATTCTATGTATGCATTGCTACTTTGTTTTAATAGTTGGCCTAGTAGATGCATTTTCTTAGCAAATGATTATCCTCTACTACCATGAGCCTAGGTTACTTGCTGTGATTTAGAGTTCGTGGATGGGCTCTCGTCACTTAGTAGTTGCGAATTAATTGCTTAGCCATGCTTAGTTTCGGTAGAAATGGGCGGTTATCGACTTGTCGATAACCTTGATCACACAAAACTTATTATGATTTATGATTTCCACCTTGTGCCATGTCTACTTATGAAAACTAAAACTAAAAAAACAAAATGATTTAGACTTGGGCACAATGGTATGTTGGTGTGATTTGGGGTGTGATCTGGAATGGTGCCGAGTCAACAAGGACCGAACATCTTGTTACACTAAACCAAGCATTTTAGCGTGCTAACCACATTAGAGGGTATGGGACCTCTCTTGACTTAGTACTTTGGCGTGTATTGGCCCCAGTCGCAGGAGGTCGCGGGAGGGATGGTGTTGGGAGCATTGTAGTGTCCAAAGACTTCACCCGTGATGGGATTTGTTGTCTTTCGCTTGCAATGTAAGCGTATGGTGTTTCTACCCATATGAGCGGCTCGTGGTTGATACACAATATTGGAAAAAGTCTCGTAGGACTTAGCGTGCCGACATACCTTCGGAGTGTGCTTTGTGGCTTAAAGGCGATCGAAGTGTGGGTACATTGGTACACCCCTGCAGGGTTAAAACTATTCGAATAGCCTCGCCCTAGGTTATGGACACGCTTGGCAAGGTCTTTCAAGAGTTAGACTACAACCTTTTAAATTAAAACTTGATGGGTGGTACGAATCGGGATTCATGCTATGTTGTGGTGGCTATTGGGATAGTCACTTCAGTGGTTACTTGTATGTATCTTTACTTACATGTTACTTTGATAACAAAATAAATTTGCAAACTTGCTTTTAAAAGGTACTACATTATTGCAAATAAAGTTGGCTTCATGCAAAATGAGACATATGACCTCCACCTAAATAAGCTTGCATGTAGTTTATGAATAGGTGCTGCTATTCCACACGTCGATCTTGCGGGTACAAAGACAATCTTTGTACTCGGTTGCTATGCTTAATTGTTTTGTTGCAGAGGAGGAAGGTGAGCTGAAGGGCCTCACTTTTGTGAGCTGTGTTGTGGTAGCTATGGGCGACTAGCTTAGCGGCCCGGTCGGTTGCCTTGTGGGTTATGTTGGCTAACCGGTCGACTTTTGTTCTAGCCATCTTATGGCGCTTTTGCTCATTGTCACCCTTGTATATTGTTCTATTTGGCAGTCGGCTCTCTTTTGTAATAACTTTACTTTATGTATGTCGTTGTTGAACTTAGTGATGTATGTGTATGGAATTGATGTGTAATTTTGTGATGATGTACATATGCTGCAGTGCAGGAAGCATATGTCCATCGAGGCTTAGAATGTTTAATTAGTAACGCTAGAACCAATTGGAGGTTAAGTGTTACTAGTTAAATATTAAGTCCTCACAATTATGTAAATGAATTCCAATTTAACTTCATCTAAGTGAAAGCCCGACCAAACTAGAGCTCCAATGATCATGTGTACTGCTTCTTTGCAAGCACTATGTGATGATCGGTTCTCCAAACAGTCCAAGTTCGCACCTAAGCAAGTTAAAATGGAATTCAAAAACAACGGGCATGAGACCGTGTTGGCTCCTAAGATCAGTGACCAACACGCTCATACCCTCATTCAACGTCAATCATATCCATACAACAATCATACATTGATAATCCAAAAGACATACGACATAATAGTTAAGTCTACAACTATTACAGAGTGGCCGACCGACCAAATTCAAATAAAGACATTAACTAGCAGCAGAAGCAATGAAAATAAACCAAAAGGGTCCAGCAAGTGTGCCCTATAACCCAAGCCAACCGAATGGGTGCTAGAAATAATACTATTCGTTAGCGTTGCCTAAATCGGCACTAAAGAACACAACGGGCGTACTATTATCCTCACCTGAAACCATTAGACAAACTAGTTGAGTACAAACGTACTCGTAAGTCTTATACAAAGTAAAAATTATTTATGCTTAGAGGATATCAAAGGATGGCATTAGTGGCTTTAGTTTTGTGAAAGTCACAATAATTTTCAACCTACATATACTAGTTTTTTAATTGCCATTTCAAAATCAGATTTGAAGTAGAAGTAAAGCATGTGATAAAATAATCCATTGATAAACAAATGAACCAATCAAATACCAAAGTGGCAGCCCACTTTGATACACTAAAGTGCATGAACACCCGTTCAAGCCGAAAGCCAAGTTGTAACCACAAATTTTAATTCAAAGTCTAACAACAGAAGCTACCAAATTCCAGTGATCATCCGTAACCATGGACACAGCTATTCGAATAGCTTTATCTCAGCACAGGTGTACTACTTTACCCACACGACTTGACTAGCCCGTAAGCCACCAGAATTAACACACTTCCTATGGTGTGTCGGCTAGGGAAATCAAGATTCAGTATTTTTTGGCAAGAAAATCCTATTGAGATAGATCACCCATACAAGATGAAATCCCAACTTAGTACAAATGCATATAGCAAATTCTAAGTGGGCAAGCATGTTCTGTCGGAGGGGCCAATGTAAGGTAGTTAGTATGTTAGGCGACACCAATATAAGTAATCGTGCTCACCTGCATAGTATATATTACACTGGGTTCCTAAGGAACATAGGATTTCACGGTCACTATATCCTCACACCACCTGTGGCCTAAACTAATAAAACCTTCCCCTTACTTGACCAAATGGTACCCATATCCTGCGTGTGATAGCACGAGTTTTACTGGAATCAATGATGTCACCAAAGTTCGGTCCTTGTTGGTCCGAACAAGTCAACCACATACCCGATCTCGTACACTAAGGCACCCTCACTAGCAACCACTTGTCCAAACACAGAACTCTTTTCAAATAACAAAATTTAACTTACAAAACAGATACGAATATCTGGAATAAAAAGAAGATAATAAACTTTGTGTATCCCATAATTGTCAGGTTATTCCCGACAATCAACTACCGTATCTAGACCTGCATGGCTAAGCAAACCCATACCATATATTTCACATATCCTAACTTAAGCATGTAGGCACTGGAATAATTCAAGGATAACCCCATGAATAGGATATAGATAACTACACATCACAAAAATAACGACATAACAAAATAGCATGCAAGCAATTATCATTGCACTAACTTATCAAAAACTGGGATCAATATGATGCAAAAAAAAGTTCAAATAATTTTTTCCTTGCTGGAACTCGAGTTGTTCGCTCTCGGTGGCGTAAGAGTTAATGTCAATAGCTTCAGAATCTAAAGAATAAAGATATCGATAAACACCGAGAAATACCGCAAAAATTAAATTGCTCAAAAATACATGATTTTTCTACAGTAGCTAAGCCATGATTTTAGATGATTTTAGGTGAAAAAATTATTTCATTTGGATTTAGTATGTGAACGTTATGGTGGTTTGAATTTTATATTGCTGGAAAATCCAAATTAATTCCATTCGGTTACTGTTCACCGAATTTAATTATTTAGCCAAAATTGGCAGAGTAGTGATGGGTTCAAGGATTACATAGGTAAATCTAAAATAATAATATAAGACCAAAATAGTTAAGTTTACCTCATTAGGAGTTTTCAAGATTTAGTTACAAATTTCTAAAGTTATCAGTACTTTATAATGTAAAAATAATTCATTTTGAGATCACTTTCCACAAAATATATCTTTTGTGATAGAAGTAAGATTGAAACCATTTTTAGAAAAAAAGTTCACTTAATATGAAAATTTAAAAAATTGGTTTCACTGTATTTGAAATCAAAATGAATTAGTTATGCATTTTAGAAGTTAAATTTAATTTTTAGTGTGCAAATAAATCATTTCCGAATTTTCTAAAGCTTTTATTCATTTTTATTACCAAGCTGTGCACTAGCCATAGTCGCTGACTGGTGGGCTCTGTGAATAGCGCATTTCTTGATTTTCTTCTGATTTAAACCACAGACTGACATGTAGGACCCGTCCATCAATGGTCGTAGCGAGCAGTGGTCGTAGCTACTAAGTGCTCATAGCGACTTAGTGGTCGTAGTGGGCAGTGGTCGTAGCAACTGAGTGCTCGTAGCGACTGAATGGTCGTAGCAGGCAGTGGTCGTAGTTACAGTGGTTGTGGCTACAGTGGCTGTGGCTACAGTGGTTGTAGCTTCAATGTCGGTCCGCGTACGACAACGGGAGTTCTCGTCCCACACGACTGCCCGACGGCTTGCCGGCGCTACGCACCATGGTGGAGCCGGCCAAGACTTGGAATAGATGCGCAATAGCAGCACGCACCTAAAGAGAGTGGTGACGGCAGCTAAGATGGTATGTACCAGCAGCTAGCCAAAGAGGGGCGGCGCTACAACTGCGGCAAACACACATGCAGCAATAGAGCTCTATAGCCTTCACAATGGCGGGTGCCCAAGCTTCTAGGGACTAAGTGGGAGCCACCTGAGTGAAGAGAAGTGCCCGGGGAAGCTCGGAGGTGGTGGCCGAGCCGGCACTAAGAAGACGACAGCGATGTGGTTCAAAGAGAAGAAAACCCGAGAAAAACAAAGACCGGTGATGCTCGGGATAGCTCTGAGATCCTACGAGGATGCTATATGAGCAAGGAATCGATAAATAGTTTACTGAAACAAGGTGGAAGATGAAAAGTTGCTTTTCGGCCGAAAATGGTCCAAGCTTAAAATCAACTAGACCCACATGCATTGCCTAAATTAAGTTAGGGTTTTGTTCGAAGCCTAAGGCACGTAAAGTGATGCGTTAAAACAAGAATAATACTTACCGGAGCCAAAGAAGACACTGTGGTGTCTACAATTGCGTGCTCTAGAACAGATGGGAGCACAATGAAGGTCCGGGTGCTACAAGCAATGCCAAGACTTGGGATTTGAAAAAAAAATGGAAAGGGCATCGAACGAGGAAGCTAAGGAGTGCGGAAATGAGGATTTTACCACAGAAATGAGCTCGTACAAGCTTCCCTCTCCTCGGCCGAAAGAGGAGAAGTGAGGGAGAACTAGGGTTTTGGAGAGGTTTTATGCCGAGTGACGGCAATGGAGGCGGCGTGATGTAACGAAGCTCGAGGAGTGGTCAATTTGTGTGATGGCTCATGGCATTGACAGAGCTATGCAGCATGCGGCAACGACGTGGCGAAGGAGCTCTACACGAGCGCCAATGAGTGGTTGAAGAGAGAGCTAACAGGTGGGACCCAATTGACAGTGACACACACACGTGCACAAGTCGAAGTCTGGCTCGGTTGGTGCAGTTAGGTGGTTGGGTCAAATCAGCTTGCCCGAGTAGCAATGTTTTGGATGTCTAATCGGAAATGGACGGCCTCGATCGAGTGCGCCGTTCAAATGGTCCAAACATTCCCACTCATTTCGGTCGGTCTGATTGAATTTTGATGGTCCAGATCGCGCGGCTGCTCGCATGGTCTGAACGTCTCAACTGATCTGGACGGTTGATATCGAATCGGATGTCCCAAACGACTTTATGTCCGCTCGGACCGCTTCGAAAGGTGTGGCGATTGGGTCCAACCAAGTGATAAATGGCTCGGTCGGTCGCACCTGAGTCCAACAGTGCTAGGGTTGGGTTTAGGGTTTGACTAAATAGATTTCAATCGAATTTACTTTGACCAGGCCACTAAAAATAGAAATAAAATTCCTAAAAATCTAAAATAATTCAGATGGGTTCTTGGAAGGTCTAGTGTTCATAAAAATTCATAAACCATATTGTTCAAGATATATTTTGTATTATTCAAATTCAAACTTGGTGTAAGGCATTAGATTGTGTTTGAATTTTCTGAGGTGCTAGGATATCCTTAAAAAGGTTACAAAGAGTTTTATCACACTTTCCTTTCTTGATTTGAAGGCACTTCAAGAAGAAGGAAAAAGATCGGGATAACTGGTTCGCATTTGATCTTCATGCTCGTAAGTTGCTTCATCTTTAGTATGGTTGCTCCACTGAACTTTGATGAACTTGATGTCATGATTCCTCGTCTTGCGCTCTGTTTCTTCAAGAATGCGAATCGGGTGCTCTCGATAAGAAAGATCGGGTTGTAAGTCGAGTTCTTCCAACTCAGTTGCTTCGGATGGAATTCGAAGGCACTTAGAAACGAGGCGTTCCTTTCATCGGAGAGACTTTAAGGAAAACATGATCATCCACCTCAAAACTCTAACTCGCGACGACGACGATCGGCATACGACTTCTGATGAGATTGAGCTGTCCGAAGTCACTCACGGATTACATGAACCTGCTCTTCGGCATCTTCCACCAAGGTTGGACCATAGAATGGCCTCTCCCTGGCTTTCGACCAGTTCAAGGGTGTCCTACAAGCTCTTCCATACAGCGCCTCGAAAGGTAACATTTGCATGCTTGATTGGAAGCTATTGTTGTAGGAGAACTCCGCAAAGGGTAAGCACTTTCCCAATTCTTGCTATAGGATAGCACACATACTCGGAGAAGATCTTCCAATACTTGGTTTACCCTCTCGGTTTGTCCATTCGTTTGCGGGTGGTACGTGGAGCTAAATGATAGGTTGGTCCCCATTGCTTGATATAAGCATTTCTAGAAGTGGGATGTGAACTGAGGACCTCTATCAGAAACTATCACCTTTGGCACACCATGGAGACACACAATTCTCAAAATATAGAGCTCTGCTAACTTGGCTCCAGTGTAGGTGGTTTTAACAAGAATGAAATGGGCAACTTTGGTCAGACGATCGATAATCACCCATTGGAATCGAGCCCAAATTGAGTCCTTGGTAGTCCGTCGATGAAGTCCATCCTGGCTTCCTCCCACTTCCACTTTGGAATAGGCAAAGGTTGGAGAGTACCCGCTGGCTTCAAATGCTCAACCTTGACTCTTTGACATACATCGCACTCGGCAACATATTGAGCGATTTGTCGCTTCATTTGGCTCCACCAAAGCCTCTTCTTCAGGTTTTGGTACATCTTGGTACTTCCGGGATGTATGAAGAGTTTAGAGTTGTGAGCTTCCTTGAGGATCAAATCCCTCAACTTGCAGTCGAAAGGCACCACCAAACGGTTCTTGAACCATAAGGTGTCTTGTGCATCTTCGGTGAAGCATTTGGCCTTACCTTGCTTCATTTTTTCTCGGATTTGAGTCACCTCCAAATTCATTTTCTGGGCTTCTTTGATCTGGTCCTCAAGTGTGGAAATCACACTTAGGGTAGCAAGAGAACCCTCTTCAACCATCTCTAGACTCAGCCGTTGCAACTCAGTGCACAAACCTACTGAAACAGGGGTTACCGACAAGCAGTTGCATTGAGACTTTCTACTCAACACGTCAGCTACTACATTGGCTTTTCTCAGGTGATAATGGAGTCGCATATTGTAGTCTTTGATCAACTCAAGCCATCTTCTTTGCCTCAAGTTCAGATTGGCTTGGGTGAAAATGTATTTGAGGCTCTTGTGATCGGTGTAGATCTCGCAATGATTACCGATGAGATAATGTTGCCAAATCTTCAGAGCATGGACTACAGCTGCTAGCTCTAAGTCATGTGTGGGATAATTTGCTTCATGTGGCCTCAATTGCCTTGATGCATATGCCACAAATTGGCCTTCTTGCATAAGCACACAACCGAGCCTGTGGTGAGAGGCATCGCAATACACATCGAAGCTTTTGCGAATATCAGGCAGAGTGAGCACTGGAGCTTTGGTCAGACATTCTTTTAAGATCTAAAAGCTTTTCTAACATTCCGCTATCCACTCAAACTTCTTTTCTTTCTTTAGAAGTTAGGTCATAGGCCTCGCAATTTTAGAGAAGTTCTTGATGAACCTGCGGTAGTAACCCACAAGTCCAAGAAAACTGCGGATGTCAGTGACGCTCTTGGGTTGTCTTCAGTTTAGTACATATTGCACTTTGCTAGGATCAACAGCGACACCTCCTTTAGATAAAACATGACCCAAGAAACTAACTTCACAGAGCTAAAACTGACACTTACTGAATTTTGCATAGAGTTGATATTGACGAAGCTTGTCCAACACAAGCCTCAATTGTTGCTTCTGTTCTTCATCATACTTGGAGTAGATGAGAATGTCATTGATAAACATGATGACAAACTAGTCCAAGTACTCCATGAAAATCGAATTTATGAGGTTCATGAAGTACGCCGGTGCATTTGTCAAACCGAAGGACATGACAGTGTACTCGTACAAACCATAACGAGTAGAGAATGCCGTCTTTGGAATATCTTCAGTCTTGACCTTGATCTGATGGTAGCCCAATCTCAAGTCAATCTTGGAGAACACTTGAGCTCCACTCAGTTGATCAAACAAGTCATCGATCCGTGGGAGCGGATACTTGTTCTTGACAGTGACTTCGTTTAACGGACGGTAGTCAACACACATCTGCAAACTCTTGTCTTTCCTTTTGACAAAGATTGTTGGGCATCCCCAAGGCGAGGAGCTCGGCCTAATGAATCCCTTGCCTTGATGTTCCTCGAGTTGTTCTTTCAATTCTACCAACTCATTCAGAGGTATTCGATATGGCCGCTTTGAAATGGACGCAATACCGGGTGCAAGCTTGATCACGAACTCGACTTCGCGATCAGGAGGCATGCCTGGAAGCTCTTCAGGAAAGACATATATATAGTCACATACCACTGGTACCCTCTCTAATTCAAGAGTAGTACTCACTTCCATAGCATAAAGATGAGAATTGATAATTTTTGGAGCAAAAACGACTCGATCGCCATTTTCACTTGTGATGGCAACTGACCGATGTGCACAATCGATCTTTCCCTTATTCTTGGATAGCCAATCCATCCCTAATATAACATCAATTCCCATTGAATTTATTACTATTAGGTTGGCCAAAAATTCTACCCCTAGAATCTTCACTTTTACGTCCCGACAGATTTGATCGGTTTGCAGAACCGATCCCGGAGACTGAATATGATAAGGTGGCTTGTGAGGACCCCAGTTTATTCGGCTTGTACTGTTTAACCATCCACTTGGTCCTAACAGTACAAATCAAATAAACCAAGCCTCGAGATATGCATACTTCCCAGAATTGCAGTATACACACCCCGTTACAAAATCATGCATCAATTCCATTCATACACATAGAGCCGAAGCAAAAGCAACAACTGAAAGACATAGATAATATAAAGAGAGTTATTACAAAAGAGAGGCCGACCGGCCAAAAGTCATACCAATAAGTAAATACACAGCGGAAGCAAAAATGGCCATAAGATGGCGATAAACAAAAGCCAATCGGTGTGCCTTTACCCACAAGGCAACCAACCGGACCGCCAAGCTAATCGTCCCAAACAGCGCAAGAACACACTCACAAAAGTGAGGCCCTTGGGGCTCACCTTCTTCCTCTGCAACAATTAATATTAAGCAAGCGGATGAGTACAAAACTTGTTTTTGTACTCAAGACCGACGTGTGAGATAATGAACTATAATTAACTACATGCAAGCTTTATTTAAGTGGATGAGGCTTTGGACTTATTTTGACATAAAGCCGTTTTCATTTGCAATAAGGTAATAGATTCAAAGCAAATTTGCAATTAACTTTTATTGTTCAAATAAAGAGAGACAATAATAACAATAGATAGATGACAACACCATCCTAGAAGTGACTAACCCATAGTCACCACAACAATAGTATGAAGTACCCCTTCATACCACCCATGTCAAGTTTAAGTTTTTAAAAGGTTGTAGTCTAGTTCTTGTGGGAAATAACCAAGCGTGTCCATAACCTAGGACGAGGCTATTCGAATAGTTTTAACCCTGCAGGGGTGTACCAATGTACCCACACGATAGACCGCCTTTCCACCAGCCACGGTTAGCACACTTCCTTTGGTATGCAGGCATGGCTAAGTCTAACAAGGCGCTTTCCAATGGGCGATGCTAATTAAGAGCCGCAACCCACGGAGAAAGACACATTAAGCAGCCTAACCGGTCTCGCTAATGCTCCTCCAACACCACAAACACACACACACAGAACACACCCACCGACCAGCTCATAATTAACACCTCCCAAAGTACTTAGTCAAGAGAGGTTCCATATCCCCTCGTGTGGTTAGCACGCACTAATTGCTTGGATCAATGGCACAAGTAACTCGGTCCTTAGGGACTTAGGCACCATTCAATCACACCCAACAGATCACCCAACATACCATTGTGCCCAAGCCAAGATATAATTTTGTTTTCTTTTTTTTATTTGCAAAATGGTAAAACACAAGGGTTGGACATAATGGAATAATATAAGTATTTGTGTGATCAAGATCACCGACTAAGTCGATGATCGCCCAATACTACCGATACTAGGCATGGCTAAGCAATATTTATTCGAAATCTACTAAGTGACAAGAGCTCATCCAACGAACTCTAATCACAAAGAAATAACCTAGGCTTAGGTAGTAGAGGATATTGATTTACCTACAGATTATGCAACTAGGGATTAACTAATCAATTTAACACCCAAATAGCAATGCATACATAAAGTTTAAACAAAGTATTA
Organism: Ampelocalamus luodianensis; assembly: GCA_036346255.1. NCBI lineage: Eukaryota > Viridiplantae > Streptophyta > Magnoliopsida > Poales > Poaceae > Ampelocalamus > Ampelocalamus luodianensis. The sequence continues at coordinate 38,831,670 of CM070629.1, forward strand.
GACTTTAAAAGTAATGGGATTGAATAGGAAATGATCAAGCCGCTTGCACGCTTGCTGTTGCTCAATTTGTTGTGGAGGGTCGTTCTGGGGTTACCGCAAATATCGAATCCTAAGCGAAAGAGCGAAAACAACCAATAAGGCGAGCAACACTAAAACAAAAGAGCAAGCAAAAATTATCCAAATCGACGAAATTTACACACAAGGTAGAATATGGATATACCTAGACATAGGAATTGGAAAAACCTAACTTGGATTTGTGGTGCAAAAGATATTCTCTAAAACCTATTTTTACCATAATTAGCACTGTAGCAAAAATATTTTCTAGAAAGATTTCGGAGCTGAAATCTTTAGGGTGGCTACCTACTGGTGTGGGGATAACCCATATAAAATTTCAGGTCATTTGAAGTTACAACGAATTAGTTATGATTTTCTAAGTTCTAAAACTAGGACATCATTTATATCGGTAGCAAAGACCACTAGCAAACTGGTCCTTCACTAAAGTTCATCCCTAAAGGAAATTAACAAAATTTAGTTCGCTCTATTTGGACTTACAGAGAACAAGTTATGGATTTTCTAAGTTTTTACAACATTTTTGGAATATTTAATAAAAGTGAAAAGGCTAAAATCGATTCCCAACATTTCGGTTCTTAACAGACTGAAACATTTCTAGATTAATCTCTAGCCTAAAAGAAAATTAACACTACTGAAATCACCCAAAAGGATTTATAATGAAAAGATATGAATTTCTAAAGTTTTAACAACATTTTTCAGTAGAAAGATAAAGCTCACAGAAATTTATATCCATAACCGAAAGAAAAGGCGTGGCTCAACGTGGGCGATTAAAGATCCGACGGCCACGCGCGCGGCCGACTCAACGGCGCGCGTGCGCGACCGTTGATTTGATTCCAACGGTCGGATCATGTGACCTTCGGACGGTCAATTGCTCGCACAACTGGACCGTTGATCAAGCGATGAAGAAGTGGGATTGAGGAGCCGGACGATCAATTGCTCCCACGATCCGCCACGGATCCAATATCGAGCGGATCGAGGTTGATTGGGCGTTTATGATTTGAACAGGACTCATCGACAATAGGGCCCACCGTCGGACGCAAGTCACATGCGGGTTTAACGCGCGCAGCGCACGGGGAGGTTTGAAAATGACGGGCCTGTGTCGGTGGCCGTGGGCCACGCACACGTGGTTTAGCGCGGGGATTAAAATGTGGCCCACCGTAGCGATCGAGGGGTGGGTTTAAGAAGCTAATGATTACTAACCCATGATTAACAATGATTATCATTAATGAACGCCATTACTGTGTCCGAACGATATTACGGCACTGCCGTTTTCGTCTGACAACAAAACCGAGGGCACCCTCCGGCTTGTCGCCGGCGACCCAAGGCACGGCGGTGGAAACTAAGTGCCAAAATGGAACCGCAATAGCATAACGCACACACCGGGACCATCCACACCATCGGCGGTGTCCCAGAACGGCGGCTAGCCGACGATGAGCGGCGGCGACCAAAACGGCCGAAATGCATAATGACCAAAAGCTCCGCAATAAACCATTCCAGCGGGTGCCCAAGCTTCTAGGGGCTACTAGAAGGGTACCTGAGCACTGGTGGAGCTCGGAGGTGGTCGAGGTGGTTCCGGCGACGAAGAACGGCGTCGGCACCGAAGAAGAAGAAGTGAAGATGACGACACGAGCAACGGGGTGAGACAGGGTCATCACTACTGACTCCACAATAACTCATATATGCTTCTGAGCGAGGAATTAGGAAATGAAGCTTCTTCTGGCGGTGAGGAAGAAGGGGTGCTCACGGCCGAAAAGAGGAAATCCCCAAAATTGAGCTGCTCCTGTGAAAAGCAACTACAATTAAGTTAGGGGTTTTGCTCCAAGAAGTAAGGGACACAAACCGGAGCAAAAAGAAGGAAGAAAAGCCACTGAGCGCGGGTTGCACCGAGGAGCTCCAGCTCAACAATGGCGGCGAAAGGGTTACGGAGATTTGGGCTCAAGCAAGCAAAGGAGTGCAATTTGGAGCTCAAGGGGGTTTAAAGAAAGCTCTTTGAAGGTCTTGAGGGCTTAAGTAGCCGAGGGACGAAGAGTAGCAAGCACATGCCCATGGGTGGACTTCGGTCCACAGAAGCGTGCGGTCGCTTGGAGCGACGGGAGCAGGTAAGAGACGACTTTGGGGAGGAGGAGCCGGTGTGCATTTAATGCATGGCAGCATTTAGCCGTTTAAAGGGCTCAAGGAGGTGACAAGTCACCTCCTCTCTCTGCCATGGCGCACAGGCACGCACGCGCGCGGCGGAAGGAGGAAGATGACCAGCGACACAGGTGGCCCCACCGGCCGATGACACAAAGTGGTTTGAGTCCAAAGTGTTTTAGTGGGTTGAGCCCAACCTCATTAGATTTGGCCGCGGATGAGATTTGAGCGGCCACGATCGATCGCTATTCATAAAGCCCGAACCGGACGATGCGATCCGCGACGGTTGGATCAGAATCCAACGGCTGAGAATCAGATGGCAACCGGAGTTGTCCGAATGCTTACACGAATGGGAGCCGTCCGATTGAGATCCAACGGCCGAGTGTGTGCGGTCGAAGCGCGCGGCGCGTTAGTTGGCTTTCGGTCGAGTCGGTGACTCGAGCCCGAGCACGACTCGAGTCCAATGAGCAGTGCAAACCGATTAGGGTTTGATTTTAAACCTGAAACTTTGGGGATTTAATTGAGGTATCAAACCAACTCCAAAATTTATGAAATTTTAACTGGAGGTTCCTGACCTTAGGGTTAACCTTTCATAAAATTTCCAGAGATTTTTGTGCACTGAAATTTTCTCCAGAAATTCCAGAAGGTGATTTCAGAGGTTTGACCAAGGTTTGACTTGCCTCTAAAATATTTCAAATAATTTCCCAAAATTAGGAAATAATTCAGAGGTGTTACCAAGCAACCCTAGAACCAGGAAAATTATTTCAAGGGTTTGACAAAATATTTGACCAAGGAGGTTGTTGACTTGATAATTGAGGCTTTTGATTTTGAATTCCCCAAAATTCCTTTACAAGAATTTCAGAAAAGTTTCAAGAGTAAAAGGATGAAGGAAAAGTTTTAATTTACCCTCAATTTCTTACATTTGAAACACAAGCCAAAATTTGGGATGTTACATGGCTGAAGTGTATGCATTTCAAATTGATGTTATTCAGCAAAATACTTCTTGATGAATGAATGAGATGCTCCAGAATCAAATAAAACAGTAGTTGGACTGGAATTGACAAAGAGAGTACCCAAAACGACGTCTGGTGCGTCGTTTGCCTCGTCGGCGGTGACGTGGTTGACTCGGCCACATGCTGGAGCTTGAGGGGTGGAGGTGGTCTCGCTGGATCTAGAGTTGGAGTAGGGTAGACTCGAGGCATCCCATGTGCCTTCACCATACACCGGTCGGCGTAGTGCTCAGTGCGGCCACTGTGAAAGCACGCACATTCGGGTGGAAGTTGTTGCTGTTCGGGGGCTGATTTCCCCCACTGTTTCACTGTCCCGAAGGTGGAGGAGGTCTTGGCACAAAGGTAGGTGGCCTTGATGGTGCCAGAGCTTGAAACCGGGGCGGTTGGGACTGCCCGGTGCGCGGCCTCGAAAAATTGCCGCTTGCTGAAATCAGTGCGGCTCTCTTCCTCTTTCTGGATTCATCGAAGGCTTGGCTCTTGTTCTCCACCACTATGGCATTATTGACCATGTGCTGAAAGTTCCTGAAGTCATGGATGGCAAGAGGCAGTTGCATCTCCTCAGTCAAACCGTTCATGAAACGGCTCTGTCGACGGACATCTATGGAGACATCATCAGGAGCATAATGAGCTAGGAAGTTGAACTCATGTAAATACTTTGTGACACTCTTCTTTCCCTGCTTCAGAGCAAGGAATTGTTGTTGCTTGATGATCATGACTCCATCTGGAATATGAGCCTCACAGAAAGCTAGTCGGAACTCGTCCCAAGTTGGGACATGTCCCTTGGGTTGCATGGCATAGAAATTATCCCACCATGCACTCGCAGCTTCTTCAAGTTGATAGCTCGCAAAAAGAACGCTCTTGTGGAGATCATGTGGATATGATCCTAATCTTAGTGTCTTGAATAATTCGCAATAGTATCGAGGTGTTTCGAGAAACACTCATTTTCGGCAAAGTCCTACTGTTGTCAAGCTATAAGCGGTCAAACCGGCCAGGTAGGCGGAAAGACCGGCCTTTGTGGCGGTCGGCGGCCACTGGAGGTCGAGACCGGCGATGCTCGAGCCAAGTGGTGGCGATTAGACCAGGTAGTGGCGGCGGTTTGGTAGTCGAGAAAGTTGTTTGTGAATTTTGAGCCGGGCCAAAAATATAGGGTGTAGGAAAGAGAGGGGATTCTTCTACTGTTGGTCTCATAATTTTCAGAGCTTCGAGTCAAAATTTTTATTTGTTTTAAATTTCCAGAGAGGTTTCGGATTTTCAGAGAGGAAATTTGGCTAAGCCTAGTGGCGATCGGGCCGACCGATGGGCGCCCGGCCGAAAGAAGCGATCGGTGGCCATGGGTGGCGGTCTGACCGGTTTTGCCTTGTTTCATCAGCCAACTTGGCGGCGGTACTGTCTGGTTAGGTCAAGTTCATAGTTTTCATCGCATAGATGTTGCATGATGCATGTTTTGACTAACATGGGTCAAGTTGTAAAAAACTTATGTCCGAAAATGGTTGCTTGGTCTATTGTTGTGCCGGTGGCTTGGAGTCATGTATGGTCAATGACGAGGAGGACCGGGACTTGGTTAGGAGAACCAAGCTCCAGAACGGTCGTAGATGTCGGGTGAGATGGTTGTACTCAAGCAAGGCGTGAGATGTACAAGAACCATAGAAGGCAAAGTTTGAGCAAAGGCCTTTGTAAGGTATGTGCTCATGCCTCATCAATGATTTGGATTGATGATTGTGCGTATCGTGCGGTGCTACGTAACGGTTTGCTTGTTTGTGATGGTTGTAGGACACCGAAGCTAGGTCATGGTAAGGCGGACTAGATCAGCACTAGGTTAGGAGAACCGAGGTGGTGCCGAAAGATGACTGAGGCTAGCTGGGTGGTTACAAGCTGGGAAGACAAGGAACCAGAGCGGGAGCTACCAGTGATGAACATGACGGGCAACGGCAAGGTGGACCGGGACTAGACTCAGGAAGGAGTTGAGGTCCGAACGAGGCTCAGGGAGGAGCTGAGTTCCTGAACGGTTAAGGAAGCCGGGTGCAGTTATGGTGAGACATATAATGCACCAATTGACTTTGTCCCAGTTGAAAGCGAGGACGGTTCGGTGGGATCCGGATGCGTGAGAGGCGTGACGGGAAGTCATTGGGGCCACACGGATGATGACGGAGCATGAGAGATGTTTCGAGGTGAAGGAATCACCAAAGGTCGATAGAGGGGCATTTTGGGAAATTGCCCTATACTGGAAAAGTGGTAAGTGGTGGTGTGAAAAACCACTTTCTTGGCCTTGGAGAAACCGCGACGCAAGACGGCGCAAGGAGAACCGGTCTAGGTCAAGAGAAGATGAAGACGGTGCTTTGAGAAGCGTGCTTGAGTGAAACCCATTTGTATGTGGGCTTAACGGGTGCCCATTTGGGGTGTCTCTCTAGGACTAGCCTCCACTATAAAAGAGGAGGGTGTTGGTTGTGCACCCTCAACCCTTGTATTCTACAAACCCTAATTTGGGATTTAGGGAGAGAAGAGGAAAGTGGAGAGACTAGGGTTCTTGAGAGATGGATTGATTGGGTGCTCAAGTGTTGAGCTTTGTCCTCCATGGTGGAGTGGCTATAAATAAACATACAATCCCTCTAATCATTCCATGCAATATTTGCCCCAAGATGAGTTCTATCTTGTTCTTGCTCTCTTTGATGCTTTTGAGATTTTTGGTGTTTCTTAGGTTTTTATTTGGGATCTTGCTATGATCTTGCCTGCTGGGACGTGTGGGATATGATCTAAGGTCATCTTGATCATTATCCACCCACGAGCAAGCTTTTGGATCTTAAGTTTGATTTTGCTCGGTTTTGGTGAAAGAAAGGGTGATTTTAAGGGTTTTGCTCTTGAGGGCTTTTGGCTTGCTCTTGAGGTCAGAATTTTGGCAATGATCATCATGATCTTTGATTGGAATAGGTTCCTTACATCCTAGAGAAGGTATGTTTCAAGTTTCATAAAGTTTGGAGTTGTGGATCAAAAGTTGGATCAATTTGCGATTTTGAAATCGTGCTGAAATTCAGTTTCTATGCTGATTTTACTATTCACATCACGATTTGACCACACTATTCACGGTCGACCGCCTTGTTCTGGTCGACCCAGCTGCTTCACCAGTCGACCACCTTTGTTCACCTGGTCAGCGCCACTATTCATCGGTCTGACCAACCAGTGGGGATTTTAGTGAGTGTTGATCCTTTTGTTGCTTGGTTCTTATTTGAATGATTATCTCTTTATAGCTCCATATAGCTATTGGAGTAAAAAAAACCTTGAATGTCTTGAGGCAAATTTTTTTGAAAAGAGGTCGTTTTTGTGTGGCGCATATTCAACCCCCCCTTCTAGTCGCCTCTTCGGTCCAACAAGTGGTATCAGAGCGAGGTTTGCTCTTTTGTGATCTTCACCAATCTTTGAGCATGGCGGCTAGTATGAGGACTTGTGAGCGCTTCTTTGCATCTTGTCGTGGTTCTTTTGCCGTTAATGTTTGTCGTGACAAGAGGCTTGAACGTGCAATGTTTATGTTGTCAGTTGAGGAGGAATTCTCCTACGATATTTGTGGCGATCTCTTTGGTTTTGATTGTCCTAGTTTCAGGGATGAGATACGCTTGGAGCTCGAGGAGGCGGAGCCCATTGACATATGTAGAGTAGCGATGGAAGATGAGCATGATGAAGAGCTTTTTGAGGATGAGCATGATGAAGAGCTTTTCGAGGATGATCATGATGAGTCATGCGAGGATGATCTCCTACTCAAGCTAAGCAAGGTGAGCAAAGAAGAACTCATTGATGGCTTGTTGTCATATGATCTTAAATTGCATGCTCTTAGGAAGGAAATGAAATTAGTAGAAAGAGAGAAGGGTGATTTGTCTCATGAGCTTGCCAAATTGAAAACCTTTATGTATGCTTTTGATTCCTTGCTTGTAGACATGGATAATTTGAATAATTCTCTTGCTTGCCTAAAATCTGAAAATGAATTATTGAAATCAAATGCTTCTATGCCATATGATTCTTGTGTTGCCTTACATTATGAGATTGATAATGCTAAGTTAGAAATAGACAATTTTAGATCCATGGCTAAAAATGATTGTAATTCTTGTGTAGGCATGCTTGCTGAATTTGAGAAGTTAAAATTGACTAATTCTATTCACCTTGAGCAATTAGAGAATGCTAGGACTAAAATTATTGAAATTAAAGCTAGCCCTTGTAGCATGTGCTTAAACTACGAAAAATTGCTTAAGGATGGTTTAGTCTCTTGCAAGAATTGTATTCGTTTAGAAAATGAAATTGATGCTTTGAATTGCATGCTTAATACGAAAGCATCATTAATTTCTTGCACATCTTGTATTGTCTTGAAAAGCGAGGTTGAATCTTTGAAAAAATTGCGCAATGATATGAGCGCCAAATCATGTGAGTCTTGTATTTGCCTCTACTTCGAGATTTTTATTTTCAAGACTTCTCTTACTTCTTTGCATTCAGAGTTGGAGTCCTCTCGTGCTAAACGTGAATCATTTAATGTTGGCATTTGTGCCATTGCTTTGAGTAGATCTTCCTTGGCAAGTGTGACTCTTTGTGACTCTTCTTGTGTTGTCCAAAGGATTTCTAAAGACAAGGGTGTTTCTTCCTCAAATGATACTACATCTTCAAAAGAGAAGTATCATTGCACCTTTTGTAAGAAGGATGGACACATTATTGAGTTTTGCTTTCACCGACTCAAACATGAGCGTTGAGTGCACCGTCGAGCTTTTAGGGACACACATTTCTCATCCCATGGCATGTGTGAGCCTAGTGCAGACACGAGGGCGAGTTATGATGTTGGTTCTTATAGCTTGTCCCAAAGGACTTCTTCTTTGAGCGACAATGGTGCTTTGTCTCTTAGTAAACCTTTACACCATTGCTCATTTTGTGAGAAGGATGGACATCTTGTGGATTTTGTTTCGACGTGCAAAACACATGCGTCGAGCTCATGCTTCTAAGTCTCTTAGTGGGCATAGTCTTTCTCATGACATGCACACTAAAGAGCCTAACATGAGGACTCACTCTATTGATGGCTTCTTTGACACCTTTTCTAGTGGTGTTGGACAGCATCGTGGACTCGGTTTCTATGGTTCTAATTTTGGCCCACGAGCTGCCCCTAGGAAGGATTTCTGCCGTTTCCCAAGAGGTGGACCTCGTTTTATTCATCGAGGTACACCCACGGCGAGAATATGTCAGTTCCTTTGTGACGAGGGTCTGATAATCCTCATTTTATTATTCCCTAATCATGTAATATGACGTCACATGGTATACCCCTTAATGTTATAAGGAAGGAGTAAGTTAGGTGGTCGAAAGCTCTTCTACCACCACCCCTATAGTCGTAAGTATTTCTACGACTATCACGTAATCGTAAGTTCTTCTACAATTACGTCCGGTCGTAAGTCTTTCTACGACTAGTATCCAGTCGTAAGCTTTTTCCTACGACTAGCCCCTGGTCGTGAGTTCTGCTACGACTAGCCCTGCTATGACTTCTTCACCGTTAACTGGGTCCACTCGCTAGTAGGCCCTATTTACTATGGAGATCTGAGCAGTCAAGATACTTAGTTATATCTGAAATAACTACAGATAATTCTCCATTATCTCTGATTGGTAACTGTTAGACAACGTGTGGGGGTTACTACTCCGGTAATTACTCTCATTATTACGTAATAATGAGCATCTATTGACCTGGAACGACAACCGTCCCTACAGCATAGTATAAATAGGTGTCTCTTGGAGATAATAGAGGAGGCTTTTTTGGGAGACAGTCAGTAGCAGTATCAGCGCAAGCCTTTTCACTGATTGTAATCAGGATACCCAATACAAGACACATAGGAGTAGGGTTGTTATTCTCACTGGAGAAGGCCCGAACCTGTATAAAAATTCTAGTGTCTCCTTTGTTTGCGTGATCAATTGTGGAGACCCCCCGAATCAAATAATCTTTTCGTAAGATCGGTTTTAAAACACCGACAGTTGGCGCCGATCGCGGGGAGCTTCTAGTAATTCCTTGTCAACAGTTCTTTCTTTTCTCTTTGATGCTATCATGGCAGGAGAATGGAACGAGGAGAATTGGTTCGACTTGGCCGATTACGCAGACATCGACATGGATACCGGCTTTGACTACGAGCCGAGTATCAAATCATCTGACGGTATTGCCGCCTCTGGAAATCTTCTATTAGATCCCGAAGATTGCATCACAGACAGATCTCAGGAGGGATCCTTATCCCCCACAATAGTACGCCCAGCTGAGGAACCAGCTTCCTCATGGGGCAAGGGTCAACATGACCACCAACAGGGCTGCCCTAGGACAGACTCGCAACACGATGAGAGTTTTTCCTCCAAGTGTTCAGTACCCCTAAGGCAGTACGACTTGGCGAGACAGGTTCTGGAAGCCATCATTCCAGAGCTCCATCGACATCTAATGGTCCTCTTTCTCCGGATAATTCCACAGAGAAGAGGATCGAACACGCTCTTCCTCCAAGTCCAACCATCCCGTCGCAGGACACACCAACAAACGGAGACGGTTATAACCCGGAGTTCCCCTACCTGGAGGGGTTTACTCCAAGTCGCCAGATGGTGTCACTCGACTACTCCTCAAGCGAGGAGGACTCGAGCGAAAGTGGAGGTCATCCACGGGATGTCTTCGTCATTCCCCCTGATAAGAATCATTCTCCCAGAGGAAGGATTGACGATGCTTCCCGATGGTCACACTCTACACCCCTTCGTGGCAATGGCAAGGACACCACCGCTGGCGAACAAGACGAACACTTTAATGAACGTGCTGGACATCCTCAACATTCTCGCACTCCATTAAAACCAACTCAGGGGTTTGATATAGGCATTCTGAGACAACCCGACGAAGAAAAATAGCAGCTCAGAAAAATCTCCGTGAGCGTGCTTATTTCCAGTCGGAGGAAGCTCAAGAGCTCCAGCACATCAACGACTTGCTAGAAAATCTGACCCAAGAGCTCGCTTGAGCGCCGGGGTACGATGGCTTCGCAGAGGAGATCGCCCAAAGGCTTCGCAGCACGATGGCAAAACTCGAGCGTCCTCATCAACAACAACTAGGGAGTCGTAGCAGTATGACTCCATCTTCTGCCAGCTGTTTGGATAACTCATCGCAGACGACATGACCCTCGCTCACGTCGTTCTCCCAATCCGAGGAAGACTCGTTGGACATCTAGAGACTAACCAGCTCCCAGGAGAGGTGATCTCTCACCACTTCAAGAGCGCAATGTACGGCGGCAAGCGGAATACGAGGAGTATTTCCCTCATAAAGCTGGGGCTTATCATAGGTCCAGCCCACCCGTGGCTAGGTATCGTTGAGTACGATCTCCCGGTGACGTTAACCCTTCTTTTTTACAAAGAAGGAGGCAAGAAGTTATTTCTGGATGTCGGGCATTTTCACCGATCTTGGCGGTTCATTGGCCGTCGTTTTGACAATGAATATGGAGAAATTCGATGGAACCCAAAATCCCATCGAATTCCTCGGATCTACACTATAGCTATCCGGCGATAGTAGGAGAGCACGTCATGGTAAATTACCCGATTGTACTCGAAGGATCGGCTCGATCATGGCTTTTAAACCAGCCATTCGAATCGATCTACTCGTGGCAGCACCTTTGCGATCTTTTGCAAGTGAACTTCCAGGGCACCTACAATCACCCTGGAAAGGAGGATGACCTGCACCGGATAAGACAGAATGACCATGAAACTCTACGCCAATTCATCAGGCGCTTCAGTTAGGTTCGAAATTCTATTCCGAAAGTTTCTGACTCATTCGTGATCAGGGCTTTCAAGCGAGGAGTCATGGGAGAAGAATAACGAGAGGACATCGCTTTACATCCTCCTCGCCACCGTCGCGAACTCTTGAGATGGCGATGATCTGCGATTGCTACTGAAGTAGTCGAGTGGAATAACACTATCGATCATGAAGATAATATCCCACAGGAGGTAGGAGAAAGTGGTAAGAAAAAGGATAAAAAGGCTAGAAAATCCAAGAGCAAGGCCAAGAGACACAAATCTCCTACCGTCGGTTCTAAGGAAGTCCTCGCCGTAAGCGATAAGGAGACGCGCAACCCCAAGCGAGAATCTCGATCGAGGTAAAGGTAGCGCCAAGATCGAAAGAACAACAAACCCGGTGGTGTCCTTTCCACAAAAAAGAAGGGCATGACCGTCTTAACTGCCGAGTTTTTCTACGAAAACTCGAAGACTATTACTCTGGCAAGGGGCCACTTCCTACTCTTGAACAGTTAGGCCAAACAAGTGGACGGAAGGAGTCAGATGACGAGGAGGAGATGCCGTTCCAGGATCCGCAACACACCATCGATCACATCTATGGAGGATCATCGGCATATGAGTCACGGAGACAGCTAAAAGCTATCGAGCGCGAGGTAAACACAATCGACTCACCTCTCGTCAATAAATTACCGAACTGGTCGGAAGTCACCATTACTTTCGAGAAAGGTGATTGTTCAATCCATTCGACTAGACCAGGTCGGTTCCCGATCGTGGTCGAACCCACCATCAACAATTGTCGAGTAAATCGAGTTTTAGTTGATGGTGGAAGCTCGTTAAACATACTGTTTACGAGTACCCTGGACGAGATGCAGGTACCCACGACAAAGGTAAGGCCGATATGATATTCATTTCATAGAATTGTACCAGGGTCTTCGGCCAAACCGATTGGCCAAGTTTCTCTTTCTTTAACATTTGGCTCACCAAGCAATTTCAGGATAGAGAAGGTCTCCTTTGATGTGGTCGATTTCGATACGATATATAATGCCATACTCGGACGACCTACTTTGGCAAAATTCTTAATAGCTACTCATTATGGGTATCAATGTCTTAAGATGTCAGGTCCCAAAGGAGTAATCACAATATATTGTGACAAGAAGATGGCGCACTCTTGCGACCGTCGTTCCCTCGAAATGATTGGACAACTACCAACTAGAGCGAAAGTCGACCTTCGACTAGCAAGTCGAAGCCTAAAAGTCGCACCAAAGCGAGCGACCGAGGTCAAAGAGGTTCCTACGGGCGCGGAGGAGCCCTCGAAGATTGTTTGCATAGGGATTCTTCCGACCCCAAATAGGAAGATTCCATCATCACTTTTCTCCGAGCAAACGCAGATGTCTTCGCGTGGCAAGCATCCGACATGCCCGGAATCCCTAGGGATGTGATCGAGCACAGGCTAGCCTTACGGCCTGATAAATTACCGATAAAGCGAGATTCTGAGAGATTTGCCCCTAATCGATGAGATGCTATTAGGTCAGAATTGGACAAGTTGCTTAAAGCAGGCTTCATAAGAGAAGTCAACCACCCAGAATGGTTGGCCAACCCTGTAATGGTTAGAAAGTCGAACGGCAAATGGCGTATGTGCGTAAACTTTACTGATCTTAATAAAGCTTGTCCAAAAGATGATTTCCCTTTACATCGTATCGATCGGCTAGTTGACTCTACTGTAGGATGTGAGATGTTGAGTTTTCTAGATGCATACTCTGGTTACCACCAGATCAATATGTATCGAGAATATGAAGAGAAGACCGCATTTATTACACCATTTGGAATATTTTGCTATGTCAAAATGCCATTCGGTTTAAAAATCTGGGACTTCTTTTTTGATGCAAATGACTTTACTCCTCAACTAGGCGAAACTTGGAGGCCTCGTTGATGATCTAGTCGTAAAGCGACAAGCGGATCAATCATATCACGACTTGCGGAAACATTCGACAACGTCAAAAAGTCCACTTGAAGATTAATCCCGAGAAGTGTGTGTTCGGGGTCTCTTCAGGAAAATTACTTGGATTCTTGGTCTCTGCACGAGGAATCGAAGCAAATCCTGAAAAGATAGAAGCCATCACTCAGATGCGCTCCCGATCACGAAAAAAGAAGTCCAGAAACTCACAGGATGCATGGCGGCATTAAGTCGTTTCATTGCACGTCTGGGAGAGAAAGGACCGCCTTTCATCAAACTTCTAAGGAAATATGAGGGCTTCGAGTGGTCGAAAGAGGCTAACATAGCCTTTGAGGAAGTAAAGAGGTATCTTACGAGTGCTCCTGTTCTGGTTTCCCCGAAACCAGGAGAGACGCTCTTAATTTATCTAGCTGCCATGCCACGAGCGATGAGCGCGATCGGTCGTAGAGCGTGAGCATTACCAGCGACGATTTACTCGTTAGCTGAAGTTTTACACGGACCTAAGGAGCGTTACCCTTAGGTTCAAAAACTTTTAGATGCCCTCCTCATGTCTTCGAGGAAACTACGACATTATTTTCAGGTGCATAAACTAGCTGTGTCATCTGAGTTTCCCTTGGGAGTGATCCTACAAAATAGGAAAACAGCGGGACGCATGGCAAAATGGTCAGTCGAACTTGGGGAGTTCGACATCCATTTCGTGTCCCGAACGACCATTAAATCACAGATCTTGATAGACTTTGTCGCTGAATGGACAAATCCTGAACCTATTCAGGATCCCCAGTACAATTCCCACGACCAGTGGACGATGTACTTTGACGGGTCACTTACGATAAGTGGCTCGGAGGCTGGGGTGGTCCTGGAATCTCCTACCAGAGAGACTTTAAAGTATGCCATACAATTAAACTTTCGGGCCACTAATAGCGTGGTAGAGTGCGAAGGTTTGCTAGCTAGCATACGAGCGCAAAGCGCTCTCGATTCGACGACTACTTGTGAGAGGAGACTCTCAACTAGTTGTGAATCATGTCGGAAAAGAGTACGGTGCTCTAATCCAACTATGTCGGTACTTATCGGAAGTTCAAAGTTAGAAAAGCACTTTTGGGCTTTGAGGTACAATTTATCCCTCGAAAGAATAATTTCTCATGGACCAACTGGCTCAAATCGGCTTCCTCGATCCTTAGTACCGAAAGGGGTTTCTGGAGCAACTTCAAGCCGTCTCTAGTTGAAGAACTAGATCGCCTCCTATAGAAATAGCCCCTCTGAAGTGCGAAGATACCGGATGACACCCATCTACAAGTATCTTGGATGGGTTCCGTGCGACAAATCTCAAGTAGATCGACTATCCCGAAAGGCCAAAATGTATACTTTGGTCGAAGGTGTCCGTTATAAAAGAGGAACTCAAGGGGTACTCATGCGATGTATTTCGTAGAGCGAAGGATTAAAACTCCTTCATGACATACACGGAGGCATCTGTGGAACTCATGCTTATTACAGAAATCTGGTCGGTAAAGCCTTTCGATAAGGTTTTTATTGACCAACGGCCCTCTACGATGCCAAGGAGTTGGTCAAAAAGTGTGTACAGTGTCAGTTTCATAGCAGGCAAATACACCAACCGGCTCGAGCATTGCAAACAATTCCTCTGTCTTGGCCTTTTGCACAGGGTCTTGATATCCTAGGACCGTTACTCGAGCTCGGTGGATTCGAATTCCTTTTGTGGCTATTGACACGTTCACAAAATGGATAGAAGCGAACTGTGGCGGGATAACAATGGAAGCGACAAAGCGGCTCGAGAAAGGCGGGTAGTCCGCACGAAGGCGATTTTCCCGCTTCCAAGTTGCCTCATCCTCGGAATGATTTGACCACTAAACTTTAAGGAACTTGATGGCACGATTCCTTGTTCTTCATTCGATTCTTCAAGAATACGAATAGAATGCTCGCGTAGGTTAAATCTCCTTGCACATCGAAATTTTCCAACGGAGTTTCTCAGTTAGAACAGGAGGCACTTCTTCAAGTGGGACACATAGAACACATCATGTACCCCCTCAAGTGTAGTGGCAACTCCAACCTGTGAGCAACGGCTCCCATCTTCTCGATAATGCGATAAGGCCCAACATATCGAGGAGCTAACTTACCCTTAACGCAAACGCGATGGCCCTTCAAGGAGAGACTTTGAGATAAACAAAGTCATTGGGTTCAAAGCTCAACTCATGGCGAAGGCGATGCGCATAGCTCTTTTGTGCGGATTGGGCGTGCACAAATGATTGCGAACAAGTGAACTTGACTCGGCCTCGTTGATCAAATCGGCCAAGAAGCGCCTCTCACGGTCTCGATCGAGTTCAACGGGGTTGCACTTTCTCCCATACAAGGCCTCAATAGGTGCCATGCCAAGGCGGCTTGCGGTGTTGTTGTAGGAGAAGTCGGCAAGCAGCAGAGCACTTCTCCCAGCTTCTTCCAGAGAGGAACACAAGCACGAGCATGTCTTCCAAAACATGGTTGACTCTCTCGTCGGCCATCGGTTTGGGGATGATGCGTTGAGCTAAAAGAAAGACGAGTCCCCATAGCCTCTTACAAACTATGCCAGCGAGAGATGAAGAGAACCACGATCCGACACGATCGTTCTTGGCACACCATGCAAACTCACGATGTGGGATATGTAGATATCCGCCAATCGGCCCACATCAATCTTAGCTCGCACTGGGAAAAAACGGGCTACTTTCATCAGCCGATCAATGATGACCCATAAGGCATCCTTCCGTGAAGAAGTACGGGGCAACGCAGTGATGAAATCCATGCCGACGGAATCCCATTTCCACTCAGGCACTGGTAAAGGCTGAAGAAGGCCTGTTGGACGCTGATGCTCGGCCTTAACACGACAACACACGTCGCACTCGGCAACAAACTTTGCGATCTCGCGCTTCATTCGGGTCCACTAGAATCTCTAACAAAGGTCCTGATACATCTTTGTGGCCCCGGGATGAATGGACAAGGGGGAATCATGGGCTTCGCGGAGAATCAAATCCGCAATTCCATGACCTTTGGAACCACAAGCGCTGTTGGAACCACACAACACCATGCTCATCTTACGAGAAGCACTTGGTTGTCCGTTCTTGATGTTACGCTTGATTTGGCCTACACCAACATCCGATTGCTATGCGACCTTGATTTGCTCCACTAAGGTTGGTTGCACAACCAAGGTAGCGAGGAACCGTGCTCATGAAGGGCGGGCTCTTTGCTCCTTGAGCATCAAGGTATTGCAATACACCTTCCGACTAAGTGGATCGGCAACAACATTGGCCTTGCCGGATGGTACTAGATACCCATGTCATAGTTCTTGATCAATTCCAACCATCTTCTTTGCGGAAGTTTAGATATGGTTGGGTGAACAAATACTTCAAACTCTTGTGATCGAATACACTTCACAGCAGTTACCGATTAGGTAATGTCGCCAAATCTTGAGTGCATGAACCACATCAGCTAGTTCCAAGTCATGGGTCGATAATTGAGCTCATGAGGCCTCAAGCTGTTTTTTAATGCATAGGCCACTACCTTGCCTTCCTATATGGGAAGGCATGGCAGAGACCCTCACGAGAGGCATCGCAAAAGATATCGAAGCTCTTGTGGACATCGGAAGAACAAGAAGCTGGGCTGAAGTCAAATGCTTCTTGAGTTCTGAAAACTCTCATCACAAGAAGAGGACCACACAAACTTCTTGTCCTTCTTGAGCAACTCAGTCATCGGCCGCGATCTTGGAGAAGTTCTCGATAAGCGGCGATGGTATCCCGCTAAACAGAAAACTCCACACATCGGTGACCGACTTGGGCTGACCTAAAGAGAGTACATCACCGACCTTGCTAGGATCACGGCTAAGCCTCCGCTGAAATAACATGGCCCAAGAATGCCACTTCCTTCAACTAGAACTCACACTTGCTGAACCGCATCATATTTGGTGCTCACGCATGACTTTCCCAACACAAGCTTCAAAGGCTCGGCATGTTCTTCATCATTTTTTAGTAGATAAGAATATCATCGATGAAGATCACAACAAACTTATCGGA
Source organism: Ampelocalamus luodianensis (assembly GCA_036346255.1). Taxonomy (NCBI): domain Eukaryota; kingdom Viridiplantae; phylum Streptophyta; class Magnoliopsida; order Poales; family Poaceae; genus Ampelocalamus; species Ampelocalamus luodianensis. The sequence continues at coordinate 38,848,637 of CM070629.1, forward strand.
TAATCCATGAATCGAGTTCATAAGATTCATGAATAGAGCGGAGCATTGGTTAAGCCAAAAGACATGGCGGTGTACTCAAATGCAGACCATAACGAGTAGCGAAATCCGTCTTGAATATCTCAGATCTGATCGACTTGATGATACCTAATCTCAAGTCAATCTTGGAGAATACGTGCTCGATAAATTGGTCAAAAAGATCGTCAATGCGGGCAAAGGTTACTTATTCTTCACCGTCACTTCATTAAGCGGACGGTAATCAGCGCTACATGTGCAAGGTCTTGTCCTTCTTCTTCACAAAGATCCTTTGGACAACCCCAAGGAGATGAGCAGGGCGAATGAAACCCTTCTCTTGAAGCTCACCCGGTGCTTTTGGCTCCTCCAACTCATTAGGAGGCATGCGTCACGGTCTCTTGAAATCGGGGTGATGCGGGTAGCCTTTCGATGGCGAACTCGAGTTTCGAATGGAGGCATCCAAGGCAAATCTTGGGAAAACATCGCGAAGTCCTAATAGCAAACAACACAAGCACGGAGCATGTCTTAGAAACTTGGTTGACTCTCTCGTCTAGCCATCGGTTTGGGGATGATACGTTGGTGAAAGAAGATGAGTCTCCATAGCCTCTTGCAAACTATGCCAAAAGCGAGAGATGAAGAAAACCACGATCCGACACGATCGTTCTTGGCACCGTGCAAACTCACGATGTGGGATATGTAGAGATCCGTAATCGACCCACATCAATCTTAGCTCACACTGGGAGAAATGGGCTACTTTCATCAGCCGATCAATGATGACCCATAAGGCATCCTTCCCTGAAGAAGTACAGGGCAACCCAGTGATGAAATCCATGCCGACGGAATCCCACTTCCACTCGGGCACTGGTAAAGGCTGAAGAAGGCCTGTTGGACGCTGATGCTCGGCCTTAACATGACAACACATGTCGCACTCGGCAACAAACTTTGCGATCTCGCGCTTCATTCGGGTCCACTAGAATCTCTAACGAAGGTCCTGATACATCTTTGTGGCCCCGGGTTGAATGAACAAGGGGGAATCATGGGCTTCACGGAGAATCAAATCCCGCAATTCTATGACCTCTGGAACCACAAGGTGCTGTTCGAACCACACAACACCATGCTCATCTTCTGAGAAGCACTTGGTTGTCCCGTTCTTGATGTTCTGCTTGATTTGGCCCACACCAACATGTGATTACTGTGCGACCTTGATTTGCTCCACCAAGGTTGGTTGCACAACCAAGGTAGCGAGGAACCGTGCTCAACAACCTCCAAATTGAGCAGCTGAAATTCTTCATGAGGCGGGCTGCTCCTCCATGAGCATCAAGGTATTGCAATACACCTTCCGACTAAGTGCATCGGCAACAACATTGGCCTTACCGGATGGTGCTGGATACCCATGTCGTAGTCTTTGATCAATTCCAACCATCTTATTTGCACAGAAGTTCAGATCTGGTTGGGTGAACAAATACTTCAAACTCTTGTGATCGAATACACTTCACACGGTTCTGGATTAGGTAATGTCACCAAATCTTGAGTGTATGAACCACGGCAGCCTAGTTCCAAGTCATGGGTCGGATAATTGAGCTCATGAGGCCTCAATGTTTTAATGCATAGGTCGCTACCTTGCCTTCCTACATGAAGCATGGCAGAGACCCTCACGAGAGGCATCGCAAAAGATATCGAAGCTCTTGTGGACATCGGGAAGAACAAGAACTGGGGCTGAAGTCAAATGCTTCTTGAGTTCATGAAAACTCTCATCACAAGAAGAGGACCACACAAACTTCTTGTCCTTCTTGAGCAACTCCGTCATCGGCTTTGCGATCTTAGAGAAGTTCAAGATAAGCGATGATAGTATCCCATAAGCCAGAAAACTCCACACATCGGTGACCGACTTGGGCTGACACGAAGAGAGTACATCATCGACCTTTCTAGGATCACGGCTAAGCCTCGCTGAAATAACATGGCCCAGAATGCCACTTCCTTCAACGAACTACGCACTTGCTCGAACTTCACATACGGTGGTGCTCTCGCGACTTTCCCAACACAAGCTTCAAAGGCTCGGCATGTTCTTCATCATTCTTTGAGTAGATAAGAATATCATCGAGGAAGACCACAACAAACTTATCGGATAATCGATGAATCTGAGTTCGTAAGATTCATGAATAGGCGGGAGCATTGGTTAAGCCAAAAGACATAACGGTGTACTAAATGCAGACCATAACGAGTAGCGAAAAGCCATCTTTGAAATATCTTGGATCTGATCGACTTGATGATACCCCAATCTCAAGTCAATCTTGGAGAATACCAGTGCTCCGGTCAATTGGTCAAAAAGATCGTCAATGCGGGCAAAGGTTACTTGTTATTCACCGTCACTTCATTAAGCGGACGGTAATCAACGCACATGTGCAAGGTCTTGTCCTTCTTCTTCACAAAATCCTTTGACAACCCCAAGGAGATGAGTTAGGCGAATAAAACCCTCCTCTTGAAGCTCACCTAGCTGCTTTTTCAGCTCCTCCAACTCATTAGGAGGCATGCGACACGGTCTCTTGAAATCCGGGTGATGCGGGCAGCAACTTCGATGGCGAACTCACGGTTTCGAACTGAGGCATCCGGACAAATCTTCGGAAAAACATACGCGAAGTCACACACTATTGATACATCCACGAATCTCAAGGTCGGCTTCACTTGGCGCGCAAAGATGTGGCCCTTGCGGTGCGAGCGAGAACCCACCTGTTACTTTGAGGTACTTGTGAGGTATACAACCTTCTGGCACAATCGATTTGCTCCAAATGTTGAGACAACCAATCCATGCCAGAATCACATCCAAACTCGCTTGAGTTGAGTAGGATAAGATTTGCCAAGAATCCACCCTTCGACTTCAATGGAGATATCCAGAATTCTTGACCAACTCTCATTTACAACCCGAGGCGAATAAGCAAAGGAACACCCAAAGGAACAAAGTGAAGATCACTAGTAGCGACAAAAGACTTTGAAATAAATGAATCTGAAGCTCTGAGATTAAACAACAACTGCAGGGCGAGAGTTACCCAACACAACGTTGGGTGCCTCTGTACCTCCTCGGTGAGATGTGGTTGACTCGGCCACTCCCCATACAGGTCTTCTTGATAGTCTTCTAGTCGGGGATGGCTTGCTTCCTTGCCCGCATCCTCCGGTCTTCTTAGGGCAACTATTCGCATAGTGGCCCTTGTTGTGGAGTGGAAGCAAGTGACCTCGATGGCCGGGTTGCGGAGGCCACTTTGCGGAACCAGCAGTGCACATGGTGGCTCACGGCTGCGGGGGCGAGCAGCTGGCGCGCGGCCTCGGTGGTGGTGAAGCACGAGAATGGTCACGGTGTTGGCCCAACATGGGGACAAGAGAGGCTGGCCGTGCGGACCACGGGCCTCCCACTTGCGCTTGTGGGACTCTCGAGCGCTCGCCTTGTGCTCGGCGATGATGGCCTTGTCAACCAAGGTTTGAAAGTCGGGAAAGTCGGCGATCGAGAGCTTGTCTGCAGCTCCTCGGACAAACCCTCTATGAACTTCTCTGCTTGGCCTCATCGGTAGCTACTTCCTCGGAGCATCACAAGGCCAAGTGGTTAAACTCGTGTAAGAACTCTGTCATGGTCCGCGCCTTGCTTGGCGCAAGAAACTCCTACTTCTTGAGCTTCATCAAGCCGCGAGGACATGAGCGACAGGCGATGCAAAACTCCTCCCAAGTGGCGATGTGGCGTGGCTGCATGGGAGAAAGTTTTCCCACCATGAGTCTGCACCCTCTGGCGATGGGATGCAAAAGTGCCCTCTCCTAATCCGGCTTTGAGCAATGTTGAGCTTCCGCTCAACGGGCACGCAACAGTCATCTGCGTCAAGTGGGTCCTCGGGCCAGGAGAAAGTGGGGTGAGTGCGAAGGAACTCGAGAGTCCCCCGGCCGATGCCTACCTCCTCCCACGATCCGAGGCACGAGGAGAGAGTGGAGGTATTCTCGCAATAACCTCCGGGATCGCGTCGATCCATACGATTCCGCTCGATCGGCGAGAACCTCCGACCATGGTCGGAGGAGGCAGAGCTCCTCATCATGACCGGTTGGTGACTCTGCTCTTCATGAGTCCTTCCGACCATCTGTTCCATTGAGATAAGTTAGCAACAAACCGGAGGCGAAGGCAAGGGAAAAAATTAACATATCTAAGAAATGAACTCCAAAGGCTTGAAAACAAGCACAAAATCGATCTGAGACCTCAAGTCACAAGATCAACTTCCGGCACGACTAACTCGTATTGAAAGAATGAGCAATTGGTTAGGAAGGTAAATTTTCATAACACCATTCTAGATTCAACGCAACTAAAGAGCAGGCAAAACCACCTAAGGGAGTGTTAAGATACTTAGCTAACTCATATCACTTATTACCCTTTCATTCCCACAAGTTTTAGTCGAGTTATCTTCTCATTTTCTACCTTATTTACAATTAAGAACCTGCTTTGAGAAATTTATGCTCATTTGTCTAGATTTCGCATTCACCCTTCTAGCTGAAATTTCCTACTCCAATGACTTCTAATCTTCACCAAAAGACAGCCACACTTCAATTTACAACCCTCATGGTTTCCCAAAACCAATTTAACGATAAGCAACTATCTTTTGACAAAGGGAGAGAAACCAACTTTTCAAAACTTGATAGAGCAGAGGTAAGATGAGCAAGCTAAGATAGGCAAGGAGTAAAATATGAGAACTTACTTAAGTCTTTATTAACCATTTGATAGTTTTGAAACTAAATTTTCAAAACATCCTAAAAAGCGACCAAGCTAGGGGTTTCTCAGATCAATATGGCTTGATACCAACTTTGTGAGGACCGGGGTATTTAACTTGTAATTCTTAACGTTCAAATGGTTCTAGTATTACCAATCAAATATTCTAAGCCTCGATGGACGTATGCTTCTCAGAATTGCAGCACACATACATCTTTACAAAATCACGTATCATTTCCATACATCATACAATGCTAAGTCTAGCAAAAGACTTACAATATATAGAGTTATTACAAAAGGGTCGACCGTCCAAATGACATCAAAGTAACATATAACAGCGGAAGCAAAAGAGCCATAAGATGGCGGTAACAAAAGACGACCGATTAGCCACATAACCCACAAGGCAACCGACCGGGCCGCCAAGCTAGTCACACCCACCACAACAAAACTCACAAAAGTCGATCCTTGGGATCCACTTCTCGTCTGCAACAATAGAGCAATGCGATTGAGTACAAAATGTACTACATAAGACTTACAGTAACAAGCCTATACATAGCTACATGTGAGCTGAATCAAAGGAAATGGTTATATAGTTAATTGGACACATAAAGCAATTTTCATTTGCAATAATGTAATAGGTTGAAAGCAATTTGTCAAATCTATTTTTAATCATTGAAATAACAGCGAGACAATAATGAGTAACATAAATAACAACCTAGAGGTGACTAATCCAATAGCCACCACACCATAGCACGAATTACCCATTAGTACCACCCAAGTTCAAGTTTTAATGAAAAGTTATAGTCTAATTCTCACGGGCGATATCGGCGTGTCCATAACCTAGGGCGAGGCTATTGAATAGATTTAACCCTCTAGGGGTGTACCAATGCACCCACACTTGGATCGCTTTTTGTCACATGATTTAGCACACTTCCAAGGTATGCCAGCACTGGCTAAGTCCTACGAGACATTTCCAATATTATATATTAACTCAGAGCAGCTCGTATGGATGAAACCCATACGCTACATTGTAAAGCCGAAAGATAACTACCCACTCGGGGTAAAGCTTTCAGACAACTACAATGCTCCCAACATCTTCCCTCCTACAACCTCTTGCGACTCGGAGCCAACATACGCCAAAGTACTGAGTCAAGAGAGGTCTCATTTCCCTCTATTGTGGTTAGCACACAAAATGCTCAGTACAGTGGCGCAAGTAATTCGGTCCTTGTTGACTCGGGCACCATTCCAGTCACACCCAAAAGCACACCATCATACCGTTGTGCCCAAGTCTAAAACATTTCGTTTTCAGTTTTAGTTTTCTCAATTAAACATAGCACAAAGGCTGAACATAAAGTCATAATAAGTTTTTGTGTGATCAAGGTTATCGACTAAGTCGACAACCACCCAATTCTACCAGTAGCTAAGCATGACTAAGCAACATTGACTCATAAACTACTAAGTGACAAGGGCTCATCCAACGAACCCTAAATCACAGCAAGATAAGCCTAGGCTTAGTAGTAGAGAATAAACATTTTCCTACAGATTATACATCTAACGGGTCAACTAATCGATAATAGTTTAACACAAGATAGCAATGCATACGTAGAATTTGCAAACAACATATTAGACTTCAAAAATAATAGGAGCAATATGATCAAATGATGCTACATCTACTTGCCTTGCTGGTATTTCTCTTGCTACAGAGGTTCACTCTCGGGCTCAGAATTCTTTGAACCTAACGGAAGAACGCGAAAATCCAATAAGAGCAGAAGAACACAAAAAGACTCAAAATTCAAAGTCATCCAAATTCCATGAAATTTAGACAACAGGAAGGTTATGATTTTAAATGAATTTATCAACAAGAATCATTCAATTTGGAATAAGTATGCAAAAGTTATAGCCTAAACAATTTCTTTCAGCTCGAAAATTCAAATTAAATTATTTTCTGTTACTGTTCATGGCATAATGTTCTACAAAGTTTTTGTAACAGCCCTAACTTAGGGTTTGTATTTCAAATGTAAAATTTTGAGGAGAAATAAAAACTTTTGTTGTCTCATCAAATCATTTGGTAGTTTTCCAAATTTTCCCTAGCAATCTCCATTTTCTAGAATTAAATTCTTGTGAATGGAAATTGTTGTCAACAAATTCTTAGCTTTCAAACTTGTGATCATCCTCTGAAATTATTTTCCTATCATCTTGATCATCCTATCTACCTCCTGAATTATTTCACAATTTTTAGATTTTGTTTGCTATTTCAAATGGCCAAGTCAAACCAGTTTAGAAATCTGGTCAAACTTCTGTTCAGCAGCTTGTGAATTTTAGTGGGAGAAATCTAGAGCATAAAAACTCCTGGAAAAATTACACAAGGTGGTCCTCTGTTCCAGTTAGCTTCCATAAAAATTTCGAAATTTTTGGAGCCTGTAGCTATCTCTAAAAATTTCCCAAAACTTCTCTGTCTTTTAAATCGAATTAGAAAACACTTGTTTGTCGGGCCCGAACCACACTTGGGCTCGAGTCCGACCGCACTAATGGACTCGGTCGCACCGCTGTAGCTGCACCGCGTGAGCCGATGGTGTCGGCCGTCCGATGCAGATCGTGCGGCCGCGCGTCGTCGAATCAACCGACTGTCGAATGCATACACCAATCTCGACCATCCATTTCAGATCCAGCGGTCGGTGCGATCTTGATCGAGTCGGACCACGGTTCACACGCGTCGTTCGCGTCGCGCGGTGGAACCTACCTGTCCGCCCTCGTCTTCTCCGCACCTCACCGGAGTTGGCGGCCGTCGCGCATGCTGCCACGCCCGTCCTCGTCGCGCCACCTCGGTGCTTTCGTGTCCGTCGTAAGCATCGCGATGTCTCATCTACCCACGAGCTCATTCATTTCGCCTCTACCCCTCTCTCGCGCCTTCTCCGCTCGTTTTCCTCTTTGGCGGAGAAGAAACCGAAGCAGCGCCACCACCTCCTGCGCAGAGCACTCCGAACTCCCGTCGCGTTCTTCTCTCACCGCGTCCATTTTCCGGTCGAGATCGTTTCATCCACGGAGTCGTTGGGCGACATCTTCGTCTTCGCCTCGGTGACCTGCGTCCTCGTAGCTCTTTGGCGTTCGGTGAGTTTCAAACCTCGGAAGATAGTCCCTTAGAATCGCAATACTTCACTGAGTTTAACCGTAGCCTTCTCTTGTTCTTTGGTACATCACTGAGGTGTGCGGCGCGTTCTTCTCAAGCTCGGTGAAGCGCCGCGCGGCGATTCCGGCGCCTCGGAGCTCCATTGTCGTCGTGGTCGTGGGCTTATCCTTCACCGAGTCAAGCGAAGGTGAGTGCGCACTGCTCAAGCTTCCGTCGCTGTAAGCGTCATCTCGTGAGGCGTATCTTCTTCTCCGCCTCAGTTCGCGCGACTCACCAGCAGCATCCCGTGGGTCGCGTCACACGCCATCGTGTTCGCGAGATCGTTGCGAACCGAAGGTACCACTCTCGCTCGAAACCAGCTGGTTAGCTAGCTCGCTCGCTGCGCGCCATGCGTCCCGATCGCGGCGCGGTGAGCCGCCGGTGGAGTTAGTTTAGCGTTAATCTTGTTTAGTCTGAGTCTCTGACTTGTGGGCCCTATTAGCTAATCCGTTTAGAACCTTTAATCCAGCCCGTTATTTGTTCTCTGAGTCACTGCCATGTGGGTCCATGCTGTCAGTTAGTGGGTATGTAACCCTTGGCGATACGTTTTCTCTGTTTGGAAACGTATTTATCTGTGAGTATATGTTAGAAGTACACTTTGATATGTCAAAGACGTATTCTCTCGAATCGCCTTAGCGTCACCTTCGGTGGGCAATGCATTGCAGTCGGCACCTTTTCTTGGGCCGCCGCCGATGCGGGGGCTAGGTGGTGTGGGTGCAAAATGGAATTAGTGCATTATAGATTTGGAAATGATTTAGTATTTACGGTTTATGTTTTCTGTTGGTGATAATTCAATTAAACTTTTAAAATGCATAACTAATTCAATTTTTATCCAAATCGCATGAAACCGTCTTGTTCATTTTCATTTTAATTGTGCTATTTATTAAAATTAGTCTCATCCTTGTCTCTGTAGCAAAAATCATTAATTAATTAAATGGTGTTTTATGTATTTTTCCAAGTTAGAAAATTCATATCTTTTTCAATAATTGTCCAAATCTAGTAAAACCAACTCTGTAAATTTTCATTTTTAGTGTGCTAATTATCAGGTTAGGTTTTAGATACTGTTTCTGTTCATGAAAAATTGTTAAGTAATTAACTAGTGTTTTCATGTGTATTGTTAGCTTAGAAAGTTCTTAGAAAATTCATAACCACTCAAAATGAATTGTTCTCTGTTTCTAAAATTTTGTTATATCATGCTTAAGCTGATGTGTGAGTTTTAGTATGTTTGTTTGTTGTTGCATGTTTGAGTTTTGTCGGTGTTATTCGTTCTTATTATTTGTTTTGTTCAATCGTTAGGCTTGATATTTGCGGTAACCACGAAACGACCCTCATAACAAATTGAGCAACGGCCAGGCAGCAAGCGGTTTGATCATAATAATCCCGTATTTTAAAGTCTAATATTTTGTTTCATTTTGTATGTATGCATTGCTTAATTTGTGTTAAATTGATTAGTTAAATCAGTGTAGTTGCATATCCTGTAGACAAAATATTGATCTCTACTACCGAGCCTAGGTTATTTCTTTGTGATTAGAGAGTCTGGATGATCTCTTGTCACTTAGTAGATCAGGTCAAATTGCTTAGACATGCTTAGTATCGGTAGAAATGGGCGGTTATCGACTTAGTCGGTAACCTTGATCACAAAATTTTCTATAACTTTATATTTCAGCATTACTTTGTTATGTCTAATGGCAAAACTAAAAATGAAAACAAAATGATTTAGACTTGGGCTGTGGTATGATTGGTGTGATCTGTTAGGTGTGGCTGGAATGGTGCCCGAGTCAACAAGGACCGAACATCTTGTTACCCAGACCAAGCATTTTGCGTGTTAACCACACTAGAGTATATGGGACCTCTCTTGACCTAGTACTTTGGCGTGTATTGGCTCCGGTCGCGGGAGGATGGAGGTGGGAGCATGGTAGTTGTCAAAAGCTTTATCCCGAGTGGGTAGTTGTCTTTCGGCTTTACCATGTAGCGTATGGATTTCTATCCATACGGCGGCTCGTAGTTAATACACAATATTGGAAAAAGTCTCGTAGGACTTAGTGTGTGGCATACCTTGGAGTGTGCTTGGCTTAAAGCGGTGCGAAGTGTGGGTACATTGGTACACCCTGCGGGGTTTAAAACTATTCGAATAGCCTCGTCTAGGTTATGGACACGCTTGGCAAAGTCTTCCAAGAGTTAGACTACAACATTTAAATTAAAACTTGATGGGTGAGTACGAATGCGGGATTCGTGCTATTGTTAATGGTGACTATTGGGATAGTCACTTCTAGGTTGTTTATCTTTACGCTTTTGTTATTATTATCTTTCTTGTTATTTCAATCTTAAAAATGAATTGCAAACTTGCCTTTAAAAGCGTATTACCTTATTGCAAATGAAAATTGGCTTTATGCAAATGAAACATATGGCCTCCACTAAACAAGCTGCATGTAGCATATGAGCAGTGCCGCTAGTTCACACGTCGGTCTTGCGGGTACAAAGACAATCTTTGTACTGGTGCTTTGCTTAATGTTTTGTTGCAGAGGAAGAAGGTGAGCCCCAAGGGCCTCACTACGTGAGTGTGTTGCGTTTCGTGGGCGACTAGTCTTGGCGGTCCGGTCGGATGCCTTGTGGGTTGGGGCACGCTGATTGGCTTTGTTTATAGCCATCTTATGGCACTTTGCTTCAGCCCATCGTTCTTGTTTATTTGTGTATCTTGGCCTATCGGCCTTTGTTTGTAATAACTCTACTATTTGTTTATCTTCCGTTTGGTTGTGTAGTGTTTGGACTCTATGTTTGGAATGGAGTTGATGTCTAAATTTGTGCCGAGGTGTGTATCTTGCTCTGCAGAAGTATACATATCTAGAGGATCGATTTATTCGATTTGTGATGCTAGGACCGGTGGTTGGTTAAGCATTACAAGCCAAATAAGCTGGGGTCCTCTAAAGTTGGTATCGAGCCATTCGACCGTAGCAACAAGCATAGTCGTCCTTAGGATATTTTGGAAAGGCTTATTTGCAAAATATAAAAAGGGTTTATGAAAACCTAGGCAGATTCTCATATTTTACTCCTTACCTATCTTAGCCTTCTAACCTCATCATACTCTAATTTGAGTTTAAAACTTGGTTTCTCTCTTTCCTTTCAAAAGATAGTTACTACCGGTAGAATCAGTCTTTGGGAGAACCATAGAGAATTAGTCTAATTAAAAGTTGTGGGGGTGTAAGGGTAAGATATGTATGAGTTTGCTAAGTGTCTGATTTTTGTCAATTGGTTTTGTAACTTAAAAGTCTTGTGTTTGTTTTGTCTTTGTTAGTGTTATTTGCGATGGGTTGTCGACTTCGTGTTTTCATTTGTTGTTGTGCTTGTCTTAGTGAAAGCAGGATGGCCGGGAGAACACGTGGCGGTGATCAGTGGTCATGATGAGGAGCTTCCCCTCCTCCAGGCCATGGTGAGGTGCTCGCTCGAGATCGAGCGAAACCGCATGGACCACGCGCATCTTGGAGGTTATTGCTAGGAATACCTCCACTCCTGCGATGGTGGCGGCCACCGGACTCGCGAGGACTTGCGAGTTCCTCCGTACCACGACCGCCGACTTTCTCCCGCTCGAGGATCCTCTCGATGCGGATGATTGGCTACGCATGGTTGGCGAAAGCTCAACATAGCTCGATGCGGCGCGGATAAGGCACTCTTCGCGTCCCACCGGCGAGCGCGGCACTCATGGTGGGAGAACTATCTCGCCATGCGCCCGCGGGCATGTGGTCGCGTGGGAGGAGTTCAGTCGACCTTCGTCGGGCCCACATGCCCGGATGGCTACGATGAAGTGAAGAAGAAAGAATTCCTCGCGCTCAAGCAGGGCGCAAATCAGTAACGGAGTATCTATACGAGTTTAATCATACAGCTCGTTATGCTCAGGGAGAGTGGCCTCGAATGAGGCTAAGCGGGAGAAGTTTATGGATGGTTTGTCAGAAGGCTGCGAGACAGTGTCTATTGTGGACTTCCGACTTTGAGGCCTTGGTTGATAAGGCCATTGTTCTTTGAGCACAAGGCAAAAGGCGGTAGGTCGTAAGCGCAAATGGGAGCGCATCGGTCTACTCACACAGCCTCACTCGTCCTGGGTGGGTGGCACTGATGGTCGTTCTTTTGCTCCACCGAGGTGCGAGGCCATGCGCAGGCTCCTGCGTCCACGCGAGCGTGTTTGCCACGTGCTGCGATCGACGACGGCGGCCTCGCAATCGGTGGCCGAGGTTACTTGTTTTCGCTGCCACAACAAGGCCCTCGCCAGCGCTTGCCTCGAGTGTTGCGATGCGCCCCTCGTCCTAATGGAGGACGGGCGCGAGTGGTCACCCACGACGAAGGTTATCGGAGAGACCGAGTGCGGCGTGTCGAGTCAACCACCTTTCGGTGAGAGGCTTAGGAGCGCGGATGTCGTGATGGGTACACTTCTTGTTAACTCGTCCTGCTGCAGTATTATTTGATTACGGAGCATCGCATTCTTTATTTCAAGATCATTTCTGCTGCTAGTGGTCTTCTTTGTGTTCCTTTAGGAGTTCCTTTGCTCATCCGCTCTCAGGGGGTGGAAATGAGGTGATTCTGATGTCGGGATGTTCCTATCATAGTCAAAGGTGGGATTTTGGCAAATCTTATGCCTTTCGATTCGTAGTCTGGATGTGATTCTTGGCATGGATTGGTTGTCCCAACACTTGGGGCAAATCGATTGTGCCAGGAAGATTGTCTATCTCACCCTTGGTGAGCAGGTCAGATTCTACGCGGCCCGGGGCCACATCTTTGTGTATTAGAAGCGAAGCCGACCTTACTGGTCGAGGATGTTCCATAGTATCGACTTTGTGGATGTCTTTCTGAAGATTTGCACGGATGCCTCGGTTCGAGATCTGGAGTTGTCATCGAGTTCTTGCGATGCCCGATTTAGAAAGCGCGTATCGGATGCCTCCCAATGAGCTAGAAGAATTGAAGAAGCAGCTTGGTGAGCTCCAAGCAAAGGGTTTCATCCGTCCCAGTTCATCTCCTTGGGGTTGTCCGGTGATCTTTGTGAAGAAGAAGGACAAGACTTTGCGCATGTGTGTTGATTACCGTCCTCTCAATGAGGTGACGGTGAAGAACAAATATCCCTTGCCCGCATCGATGATCTGTTCGATCGATTGGTGGAGCCAGTGTTCTCCAAAATTGATTTGAGAATGGGATATCATCAGGTCAGGATCGAGATCGGAGGATATTCAAGCGGCTTTCACTACTCGTTATAGTGCATGCAGTACACGAGTCATATCTTTCGGTTTAACCAATGCTCACCTTGTTCATGAACCTTATGAATTCGGTATTCATGGAGTATTTGGATAAATTTGTGGTGGTCTTTATTGATGATATTCTTATCTATTCCAAGCCGAAAGCCATGACATCTTTGAGCATCGAAGATTGTTTTGGGCAAATTGGGAGCACAGTGTATCTGAGTTCAGCAAATGCGAGTTAGTTGAAGGAAGTGGCATTCTTGGGCCATGTTCTTTCGGTGGAGGCATAGGCGTGGATCCCAACAAGGTCGGCGGACGTTCTATCTTAGGGCCAGCCAGTCGATCAGCGATGTGCGGAGTTTTCTTGGTTTAGCGGGCTACTACGCGCTTCATCGAGAACTTCTCCAAGATCGCAAAGCCGATGTTGAATTGCTCAAGAAGGACAAGAAGTTTGTGTGGTCCTCTGCTTGTGATGAGAGCTTTGGAGCTCAAGCGGCATTGACTTGACGAGTCCTTACCCTTCTGATATCCACAAGAGCTTGATATTGTTGCATTGCCTCTGTCGAGGACTCAGTGTGTTCTTATCACGAGGAAGGCAAAAAGATTGCCTATGCATCGGGGCGATTGAGACCTCATGAGCTCAACTATCCCACCCATGATTTAGAGCTTCTTGTTTGTGGTTCATGCACTCAAGATTTGGCGGCATTATCGATCGGTAACCGGCTGTGAGGTGTATTCAGGCCACAAGAGTTTGAAATACTTGTTCACTCGGCGGATCTGAACCTCGAGCGGAGGAGATGGCTAGGAATTGATCAAAGATTATGACATGGGTATTCGAGTATCATCTGGCAAGGCCAATGTAGTTCTTTGATGCATAGCGAAAGGTGTATTGCAACACCCCGATGATCCAAGCTGACAACTTTGCACTTCTTGCGGGAATTTCAGCGTCTCAACAGGTTTGGTTGAGCATGGTTCCCTTCTCGCCTTGGTTGTGCAACCAACCTTGGTGGATCAAATCAAGTCGACCAGCGATCGAATGTTGGTGTGGGTAAAATCAAGCGAACATCAAGAATGGATCGACCAAGTGTTTCCACGGAAGATGAGCACGGTGTTGTATGGTTTGGGCAGCGTCTTGTGGTTCCAAAGGTCCCGAGTTGCGGGATTTGATTCTTTAGGAGGCCCATGATTCGCCTTTGTCCATCATCCCGGGCCACCAAAATGTACCAAGATCTGCGTCGAGAAATTGCGGTGGACTCGCATGAAGCGAGATTGCGGGTTCGTTGCGGATGTGACATATGTTGTCGTGTCAGGCCGAGCATCGGCGTCAGTAGTCTTCTTCACCTTTACCTATACGAGTGGAAGTGGGATTACGTAGGCATGGATTTCATCACTGGGCGCCCGCTCATCTAAGGAAATGGCGCCATTTGGGTTGTCATTGGAGGCTAACTAAAGTGGCGCATTTTCTTCGGTCAAGTAAGCTCGTGTGGAACCTCTGGCCGAGCTCTATGTGTCAAGGATTGTGAGCTTGCATGGTGTACCCAAGGCGATTGTGTCGGCCAGTGGGCTATTGTTTACCTCTCGGTTTTGGCATAGTGCGGGAGGCCATGGAACTCGTCTTACTTTGACGGCCTATCATCCTCAAGCTGATGAATGGACGGGAGCGCGTCAGCAGTGCTTGAAGATATGCTCCGTGCTGTGTTCTTTCCTATGGAAAGAAGCGGGAGAAAAAGTTTGCCGCTGCGAGTTCTCTTACAACAACGACTTCGAGGCTAATCTCGGTATGGCACCATTTGAGGCTTTGTATGGGCGCGACTGAAACCGTTAGAACTGGTGGCCGGTGAAAGGCGGTTCTTTGGTCGATTCCATCAATGAGTGAGAACCAAGTGCGATTGATTCGTGAGCACTTGCGCGTAGCTCAGTCCGAGCGAAGAGCTATGCGGTCGGCGTCGCCGTGGTGAGTTTCGGCCAATGACTTTGTGTATCTCAAAGTTTCACCTTTGAAGGACACCGTCGTTCCGGTGTCAGGGCAACCGGCTCCTCGGTATGTCGGGCCTTATCGCGTCATCAAGAAAGTGGGAGCCGTTGCATACGATTGGAGTTGCGGCTACACTTGAGGGTGCATGATGTTTTCCATGTGCGCAATTGAAGAAGTGCCTCAGTGTTCGGTTGAGAAACACCATTGGAAAATATCGATGTGCAGAAGATCTGTCTATCGTGGCGCCCGTTCGTATCCTCGAAGAAAGCTGAGCAGAACAAGGAATCGTGTGATCAAGTTCCTTAAAGTTGGTGGTCAAACCACTCAGAGGATGAAGCCACTTGGGAGGCGGGAAGATCGTCTCGACGAGTACCCATCCTTCTTCTCCCGGTGATCGAATCTCGGGCGAGATTCCTGTGAGGAGAGATTTGTAACAACCCTAACTTAGGGTTTGTATTTCAAATGTAAAATTTTGAGGAGAAATAAAAACTTTTGTTGTCTCATCAAATCATTTAGTAGTTTTCAAATTTTCCCTAGCAATCTCCATTTTCTAAATTAAATTCTTGTGAATGGAAATTGTTGTCAACAAATTCTTAGCTTTCAAACTTGTGATCATCCTCTGAAATTATTTTTCCTATCATCTTGATCATCCTATCTACCTCCTGAATTATTTCACAATTTTTAGATTTTGTTTGCTATTTCAAATGGCCAAGTCAAACCAGTTTAGAAATCTGGTCAAACTTCTGTTCAGCAGCTTGTGAATTTTAGTAGGAGAAATCTAGAGCATAAAAACTCCTGGAAAATTACACAGGTGGTCCTCTGTTCCAGTTAGCTTCCATAAAAATTTCAAAATTTTTGGAGCCTGAGCTATCTCTAAAAATTTCCCAAAACTTCTCTGTCTTTTAAATCGAATTACAGCTCTTTGTTTGTCCGGGCCGAACCACGCTTGGGCTCGAGTCGACCGCACTAATGGACTCCGTCGCACCGCCTCGAGCTGCACGCGTGAGCCCGATGGCTGTCGGCGTCCGATGTAGATTATGCGGCCGGCGTCGTCGAATCAACGACTGTCCGAATGCGCCACCAATCTCGGCCGTCCATTTGGATCCAACGGTCGGTGCGATCATCGATCGAGTCGACCACGGTTCACACACCGCCGTCCGTCGTTGTGGTGGACCCTACCTGTCAGTCGCCCTCGTCTTCTCCGCACCTCACGGAGTTGCGGCGTCTTGTCGCTGCGCTTGCTTACGTCCTCGTCGCTGCCACCTCGGTGTTTCGTGTCGTCTGTAAAGCATCGCCGGTGTCTCATCTACCCAGAGCTCATTCATTTCGCCTCTACCCCTCTCTCGCCTTCTCGCTCGTTTCCTCTTTCGGCGGAGAAGAAACCGAGCCGGCGCCACCACCTCGCGCGCCGCTAGAGCACTCCCGAACTCCCCGTCGCGTTCTTCTCTCACACGCGCGTCCATTTCCCCGGTCGAGCTCGTTTCATCCACGGAGTCGTTGGGGCGACATCTTCGTCTTCGCCTCGTGGCCTCGTCCTCGTAGCTCTTTGGCGTTCTAGTGAGTTTCAAACCTCGGAAGATAGTCCCTTAGAATCGCAATACTTCACTTGAGTTTAACCGTAGCCTTCTCTTGTTCTTTGGTACATCACTGAGAGGTGCGTGCGCGTTCTTCTCAAGCTCGGTGAAGCGCTTGGCAGGCGAGCGCCGGCTCCTCGGGCTCCATTATGCGTGGTCGTGGGCTTATCCTTCCGAGTCAAGCGGCGTGGTGCGCACCGCTCGAAGCTTCGCGTCGCGCTGTAGCGTCATCTCCGCGAGGCCGTATCTTCTTCTCCGCCTCAGTCACGCGCCGACTCACGCCGGCATCCCCGTGGTCGCGTCCGCCCGCCATCGTGTTCGCGATCGTTGCGAACCGAAGGTACCACTCTCTCGCCCGAAACCCACTGGTTAGCTAGATCACTGCGCGGCAGCGCGCCGTCAGTGTCGCGCGGTGAGCTGCGGTGGAGTTAGTTTAGCGTTAATCTTGTTTAGTGCGAGTCTACGACTTGTGGGCCTGTTGGCTAATCCCGTTTAGAACCTTTAATCCAGCCCGTTATTTGTTCTGCAGTCACGCCATGTGGGTCCATGCTGCATCGATTAGTGGGTATGTAACCCTTGGCGTCACGTTTTCTCACGGAAGCGTATTTATCTGTGAGTATATGTTAGAAGTACACTTTGATATGTCAAAGCGTATTCTCGAATCGCCCGACGTCACCTTCAAGGCAATACCATTACAGTCGACACCTTTTCATTGGGCCATCGATGTGAGGCTAGGTGGTGTGGAGTGCGAAATGGAATTAGTGCATTATAGATTTGGAAATGATTTAGTATTTACGGTTTATGTTTCTGTTGGTGATAATTCAATTAAACTTGTAAAATGCATAACTAATTCAATTTTTATCCAAATCGCATGAAACCAGTGCTGTTCATTTTCATTTTAATTGTGCTATTTATTAAAATTAGTCTCAACCTTGTCTCTGTAGCAAAAATCTGTTAATTAATTAAATGGTGTTTTATGTATTTTCCAAGTTAGAAAATTCATATCTTTTCAATAATTGTCCAAATCCGAGTAAAACCAACTCATGAAATTTTCATTTTAGTGTGCTAATTATCAGGTTAGGTTTTAGATACTGTTTCTGTTCATGAAAAATTGTTAAGTAATTAACTAGTGTTTTCATGTGTATTATTAGCAAAAGTTCTTAGAAAATTCATAACCACTCAAAATGAATTGTTCTCTGTTTCTAAAATTTTGTTATATCATGCTTAAGCTGCTGTGTGAGTTTTAGTATGTTTGTTTGTTGTTGCATGTTTGAGTTTTGTCGGTTATTATTAGTTTCTTATTATTTGTTTTGTTCAATCGTTGAGGCTTCGATATTTCGGTAACCACGAGCGACCCTCGCATAACAAATTGAGCAACAACGACCAGTGTGCAGCGTTTGATCATAATAATCCCGTATTTTAAAGTCTAATATTTTGTTTGTTGTATGTATGCATTGCTTAATTTGTGTTAAATTGATTAGTTAAATCAATGGCGCATATCACACGTAGACAAAATATTGATCTCTACTACCGAGCCTAGGTTATTTCTTGTGATTAGAGGTGTTGGATGATCTCTTGTCACTTAGTAGATCCAGGTCAAATTGCTTAGACATGCTTAGTATCGGTAGAAATGGGCGGTTATCGACTTAGTCGGTAACCTTGATCACCTAAAATTTTCTATAACTTTATATTTGGCATTCTTGCTATGTCTAATGGCAAAACTAAAAATGAAAACAAAAATGATTTAGACTTGGGCTGTGGTATGATTGGTGTGATCTGTTGGGTGTGTTGGAATGGTGCAGTCAACAAGGACCGAACATCTTGTTACAACAGACCAAGCATTTTGCGTAACTAACCACACTAGAGTATATGGGACCTCTCTTGACCTAGTACTTTGGCGTGTATTGGCTCACGGTGCGGAGGATGGAGGTGGGAGCATGGTAGTTGTCGAAAAGCTTTATCACGAGTGGGTAGTTGTCTTTCGGCTTTACCATGTAGCGTATGGATTTCTATCCATACGGCGGCTCGTATGGTTAATACACAATATTGGAAAAGTCTCGTAGGACTTAGCAGGCTGTGCGACATACCTTCCAAGTGTGCTTGGCTTAAAGGCGATCAAAGTGTGGGTACATTGGTACACCCTGCGGGGTTTAAAACTATTCGAATAGCCTCGTCCTAGGTTATGGACACGCTTGGCAAAGTCTTCCAGAGTTAGACTACAACATTTAAATTAAAACTTGATGGGTGAGTGCGAATGCGGGATTAGTGCTATTGTTGTGGTGACTATTGGGATAGTCACTTCTAGGTTGTTTATCTTTAGCTTTTGTTATTATTATCTTTCTGTTATTTCAATCTTAAAAATGAATTGCAAACTTGCCTTTAAAACTCTTGTATTACCTTATTGCAAATGAAAATTGGCTTTATGCAAATGAAACATATGGCCTCCACTAAACAAGCTGCATGTAGCATATGAGCAGTGCCGCTAGTTCACCACGTCGATCTTGCGGGTACAAAGACAATCTTTGTACTCGGGTGCTTTGCTTAATGTTTTGTTGCAGAGGAAGAAGGTGAGCCCCAAGGGCCTCACTTACGTGAAGTGTGTTCCGATTCGTGGGCGACTAGTCTTGGCGGTCGGTCGGATGCCTTGTGGGTTGGGGGCACGATTGGCTTTGTTTATAGCCATCTTATGGCACTTTTGCTTCATTTATCGTTCTTGTTTATTTGTGTATCTTGGCCTATCGGCCTTTGTTTATAATAACTCTACTATTTGTTTATCTTCCGTTTGATTGTGTAGTGTTTGGACTCTATGTTTGGAATGGAGTTGATGTCTAAATTTGTGCAAGAGAATTGTGTATCTTTGCTTTTACGAAGTATACATATCTCGAGATCGATTTATTCGATTTGTGATGCTAGGACCAGTGGTTGGTTAAGCATTACAAGCCAAATCATTGGGGTCCTCTGATTTTAGAACCTGAAATTTTTATGGTATGTAGAACATGGCATTCTAAAAAAAAAAAATTTTTTTTTTTAAAAAAAAATTTTTTTTGGGAAAAAAAAAATTTTTTCCAACCCTTTCCCTTTTTTTCCCCCGGGTTTTTAAAAAAAAACCTTTTTTCCCTTCTTTTTTTTTCCAAATTTTCCCCCTTTTTTTTCTGGGAAAAACCCCCCCGGGGGTTTCCCAAATTTAAACCAAATTTTTTCAATTTTTTTTAAAAATTTTTTTTTTTAAATTTTTTGGTTTTTTTTTAAAAAATTTTTTCCCTTTTTTCCCCCAAAAAAAAAAAAGGGGGGCCCAAAACCTTTTCCCTTTGGAATTTTTTTTTTAAAAAAAAAAAAAAAATCCTTAAAAATTTTAAAACCGGGGTTCCCAAAAAACTTTAAAAAAAAAAAAAGGGGAAAACCCTAAAAAAAGGGTTTTTTTTGGGAATTTTAAAAACCCCCCTCCCCCCCAATTAAAAAAAAAAAACCCCCCCCCCCCCCAAAAAAAAAATTTAAAAAATTTTTTTTAAAAACCCCCCTTTTTTTTAAAACCCCTTTTCCCCAAAAAAAAAAAATTTTTTTTTTTTCCCAAAAAAACAAATTTGGGGAAAAGTTTTGGGGGTTTTTTTAAAAACCCCCCCCTTTCCCCAAAAAAAGGGGGGGGGGGGCCCCCCCCCCCCCCTTTTTTTTTTTTTCCCCCCCCCAAAAAATTTTTTTTTTTTGGGGGCCCTTTAAATTTCCCCTTTTCCCCGCTTGGTTTTTTTAAAAAAAAAAAAACCCCCCCCCTTTCCCCCAAAAATTTCCCTTTTGGGTTTTTCCCCCCCTTTTCCCCCCCTTTTTTTTAAAAAGGGGGGGGCCCCCCCAAAACCCCCCTTGGGCCCCCCGGGGGAAAACCCCCCCCCCCTTTTTTAAAAATTTAACCTAACCCTTTTGGTTTTAATTTAACCCCCCGGGGCCGGTTTTGGGGGCCCCCCAAATTGGGGGGCCCCTTTCCCCCCCCCCCTTTTTTTTCCCGGGGCCGGGGCCCCCCGGGCCCCCCGGGTTTTGGCCCCCCGGGAAAATTTTTTCCCCCCCCCCCCCCCCCCCCTTTTTCCCCCCCCTTTTTTTTGGGGGGGCCAAAGGGGGCCCACCCCTTTTCCCCTAAACCCCGGTTTTCCCTTCCCCCCCCGGCCCGGGCCCCCCCGGGCCTTTTTGGGGTTTTTTTTCCCCTCCCCTTTTTTTTTAAAAAAAAAACCCCCTTTTTTTTCCCCGGTTTTGGGTTTTTTTTGGGGGGGGGCCCCCTTTTTCAAACCGGGGGGGGGTTTTTTTTCCCTTTGGTTTTTAAAGGGGGGGCCCCCCCCCCTTGGGGGGGGTTTTTTTTACCCCCCCACCCCCCCAACCTTTTTTTTCCCCCCCCTTTTTAAAATTTTTTTTTTTTTTTTCCCCCCAATTAAATTTTTGGGGGGGGTTTTAATTTTTTTTTTGGGGGGCCCCCTTTTTTTTTTTTTTTGGCCCTTTTTTTTAAAAACCCCCTTGGGCCCTTTGGCAAAAGGGGTTTAAATTAATTTTTTTTTTGGGTTTTTTAAAAAAAATTTTTTTTCCAAAAAAAAAAAAAATTTTTCCCTTTTTTGGGGGTTTTAAATTTTTTTTTTGGGGGGGTTAAAAAAAATTTTTTTTTTTTGGTTTTTTTTTTTTTTTAAAAAAATTTTAAAAATTTAAAAAAAAAAATTTTTTTTGGTTTTTTAAAATTTTTTTTGGTTTTATTAAAATTTTTTTCCCCCAAAAAATTTTTTAAAATTTTTTTTTTTTGGGTTTTTTTCAAATTTTTTTTTTTTTTTTTTTTAATTATTTTTGGGGTTTTAAAATTTTTTGAAAATTTTGGGAAAACCTGGGTTTTTTTAAAATTAAAGAAAAAAAAAAAATTTTTTTTTTCCCAAAAATTTTAAAGGCTTTTTTTTTTTAAAATGTTTTTTTGGGTTTTTTTTAAATTTTTTTGGGGAATTCCCAAAAATTTTTTTTTTTTTCCCCCAAAAAATTTTTTGGGGGGCCCCCCGGGTTTTTAAAAATTTTAAATTTTAAAAAAAATTTTGGGGTTTTTTTTGGTTAAAATTTTTAAAAAATTTTTTTTTTTAATTTTTAAAAAAAAAAAATTTAAAAAAAATTTTTTTTGGGAAAAATTTTTGGGTTTTTGGGTTTTTAAAATTTTTAAAAAAAAATTTGGGGTTTTTAAATTTGGGTTTTAAAAAAAAAGGGGTTTTTTAGGCTTTTTAAAAAAAAAAAAATGGGGGTTGGGGAAAAGGGTTTTTGGGGGGGTTTTGGTTTCCCGGGAAAACTTTTTCCCCCAAATTTTGGGTTAAATAAAAAAAATTTTTTCCCGGGGGTTTTCCCCCGGGGGGGGGTTTGGGGCTTAAAAGGGTTTTAAAGGGGAAAAAAAAAAACCCCCCGGGGGGGGAAAAAAAGGGTTTCCAAGGGTTTTTTAAATTTTAAAAAAATTTAATTGGTACCCCTTTTTTGAAAGGTTTTGGGGGGGCCCCCCAAAAAAAATTTTTTTGGCCGATAGATACGCCATTGCATACAAGTAGTCGAGTGGAATAACACTATCGATCATGAAGATAATATCCCACGTGAGGTAGGAGAAAGTGGTAAGAAAAAGGATAAAAGGCTAGAAAATCCAAGAGCAAGGCCAAGAGACACAAATCTCCTACCGCGGTTCTAAGGAAGTCCCGGCCGTAAGCGATAAGGAGCCGCGCAACCCTGCGTAATCTCGATCGAGGTAAAGGTAGCGCCAAGATCGAAAGAACAACAAACCCGGTGGTGTCCTTTCCACAAAAAGAAGGGCATGACCGTTTTAATCGCCGAAGTTTTTCTACGAAACTCAAGACTATTACTCGGCAAGGCCACTTCCTACTCTTGAACAGCTTAGGCCAAACAAGTGGACTAAGGAGTCGATGACGAGAGAGGAGATGCTGCCCAGATCCGCAACACACCATCGATCACATCTATGGAGGATCATCGCATATGAGTCACGGAGATGCTAAAAGCTATCGAGCGAGGTAAACACAATCGACTCACCTCTCACAATAAATTACCGAACTGGCCTAAGTCACCATTACTTTCGAGAAAGGTGATTGTTCAATCCATTCGACTAGACCGTGTCGGTTCCCGATCAGAATCGAACCCACCATCAACAATTGTCGAGTAAATCGAGTTTTAGTTGATGGTGGAAGTCGTTAAACATACTGCTTACGTAGTACTCGGACGAGATGCGTGTACCCACGACAAAGGTAAGGGCCGATATGATATTCATTTCATAGAATTGTACTGTGGTCTTCGCCAAACCGACACAAGTTTCTTTTCTTTAACATTTGGCTCACCAAGCAATTTCAGGATAGAGAAGGTCTCCTTTGATGTGGTCGATTTCGATACGATATATAATGCCATACTTGACGACTACTTTGGCAAAAATTTAATAGCTACTCATTATGGGTATCAATGTCTTAAGATGTCAGTCCCAAAGGAGTAATCACAATATATTGTGACAAGAAGATGGCGCACTCTTGCGACCGCTGCCTCGAAATGATTGGACAACTACCAACTAGAGATTTGAAGTCACTTTCGACTAGCAAGTCGGGCTTCAAAGTCGCACCAAAGCCAACGACTGTGTCAAAGAGGTTCCTCCGGACGCGAGGAGCCCTCAAGATTGTTTGCATAGGGATTCTTCCGACCCAAATAGGAAGATTCCATCATCACTTTTCTCCGAGCAAACGCAGATGTCTTCGTGGCAAGCATCCGACATGCCCTAATCCCTAGGGATGTGATCGAGCACGTGCTAGCCTTACTACCGATAAATTACCATAAAATGGTTACGAGATTTGCCCCTAATCGATGAGATGCTATTAGGTCGAATTGGACAAGTTGCTAAAGCGTGCTTCATAAGAGAAGTCAACCACCCGTAATGGTTGGCCAACCTCAGAATGGTTAGAAAGTCGAACGGCAAATGGCGATAAAAGCGTAAACTTTATCGATCTTAATAAAGCTTGTCCAAAAGATGATTTCCTTTACATCGATCGATCGGCTAGTTGACTCTCATGTAGGATGAGATGTTGAGTTTTCTAGATGCATACTGGTTACCACCATCAATATGTATCGAGAATATGAAGAGAAGACCGCATTTATTACACCATTTGGAATATTTTGCTATGTCAAAATGCCATTCGGTTTAAAAATACTGACTTCTTTTTCGCTTGATGCAATGATTTACTCCTCAACTAGGCCGAAACTTGGAGGCCTACGTTGATGATCTAGTCGTAAAAAGCAGCAAACGGATCAATCATATCACAGACTTGCAGGAAACATTCGACAACGTCAAAAAAGTCCACTTGAAGATTAATCCCAGAAGTGTGTGTCGGTCTCTTCAGAAAATTACTTGGATTCTTGGTCTCGCACGAGGAATCAAGCAAATCTGAAAAGATAGAAGCCATCACTCGATGCGCCCCGATCACGAAAAGAAGTCCAAACTCACAGATGCATGGCGGCATTAAGTCGCTTCATTGCACGTCCGGGAGAGAAAGGACCGCTTTCATCAAACTTCTAAGGAAATATGAGGGCTTCGGGAGTGGTCGAAAGAGGCTAACATAGCCTTTGAGGAAGTAAAGAGGTATCTTACGTGTGCCTGCTCGTTTCCCAAACCGTGAGAGACGCCTTAATTTATCTAGTCGCCATGCCACAGTGCAATGAGCGCAAAGATCGGTCGTAGAACGAGAACGCATAACCACCTCGCTTACTACGTTAGCGGTTTTACACGGACCTAAGGAGCGTTACCCTTAGGTTCAAAAACTTTTAGATGCCCTCCTCATGTCTTCGAGGAAACTACGACATTATTTTCAGGTGCATAAACTAGCTGTGTCATCTGAGTTTCCCTTGGGAGTGATCCTACAAAATAGGAAAACAATGGGACGCATGGTAATGGTCAGTCGAACTTGGGGAGTTCGACATCCATTTCGTGTCCCGAACGACCATTAAATCACAGATCTTGATAGACTTTGTCGCTGAATGGACAAATCCTGAACCTATTCAGGATCCCCAGAACAATTCCCACGACCAGTGGACGATGTACTTTGACGGGTCACTTACGATAAGTGGCTTGAGGTCGGGTGGTCCCGAATCTCCTACCAGAGAGACTTTAAAGTATGCCATACAATTAAACTTTCAGGCCACTAATAACGTGGTAGAGTACGAAGGTTTGCTAGCTAGCATACGAGCCGCAAAAGCGCTCTCGATTCGACGACTACTTGTGAGAGGAGACTCTCAACTAGTTGTGAATCATGTCGAAAAGAGTACCAAAGGTGCTCTAATCCAACTATGTCCCGGTACTTATCGGAAGTTCAAAAGTTAGAAAAGCACTTTTTGGGCTTTGAGGTACAATTTATCCTCAAAGAATAATTTCTCAGCACCAACTGCTCGTCTCAAGCTTCCTCCCGATCCTTAGTACCGAAAGGGGTTTTTCTGGAGCAACTTCAGAAGCCGTCTCTAGTTGAAGAACTAGATACGCCTCCTATAGAAATAGCCCCTCTAGAGTACGAAGATACCTGGATGACACCCATCTACAAGTATCTTCAGATGGGTTCCGTACCCGACAAATCTCGAAGTAGATCGACTATCCCGAAAGGCCAAAATG
Organism: Ampelocalamus luodianensis; assembly: GCA_036346255.1. NCBI lineage: Eukaryota > Viridiplantae > Streptophyta > Magnoliopsida > Poales > Poaceae > Ampelocalamus > Ampelocalamus luodianensis. The sequence goes on from CM070629.1 coordinate 38,873,950, forward strand.
TATACTTTGGTCGAAGGTGTCCGTTATAAAAGAGGAACTCAAGGGGTACTCATGCGATGTATTTCGTAGAGCGAAGGATTAAAACTCCTTCATGACATACACGGAGGCATCTGTGGAACTCATGCTTATTACGTAAACTGGCTCTGGCAAAGCCTTTCGACAGGTTTTTATTGACCAACGGCCCTCACGATGCCAAGGAGTTGGTCAAAAGTGTGTACAAGTGTCGGGCTTCATAGCAGCAAATACACCAACCGGCTCTGCATTGCAAACAATTCCTCTGTCTTGGCCTTTTGCGACACTGGGTCTTGATATCCTAGGACCGTTACTCGAGTCGTGTGGATTCGAATTCCTTTTGTGGCTATTGACACGTTCACAAAATGGATAGAAGCCAACTCGTGGATCGATAACAATGGAAGCAAAGAAACGCTCGTAAAGACGTAGTCCGCACGGCAGCGATTTTCCCGCTTCCAAGTTGCCTCATCCTCGGAATGATTTGACCACTAAACTTTAAGGAACTTGATGGCACGATTCCTTGTTCTTCATTCAGATTCTTCAAGAATACGAATAGAATGCTCGCGGTAGGTTAAATCTCCTTGCACATCGAAATTTTCCAACGGAGTTTCCTCGGTTAGAACACGGAGGCACTTCTTCAAGTGGGACACATAGAACACATCATGTACCCCCTCAAGTGTAGCTGGCAACTCCAACCTGTAGGCAACAGCTCCCATCTTCTCGATAATGCGATAAGGCCCAACATATCGAGGAGCTAACTTACCCTTAACGCCGAAACGCTGATGGCCCTTCAAGGGAGAGACTTTGAGATAAACAAAGTCATTGGGTTCAAAGCTCAACTCATGACGAAGACGATCTGCATAGCTCTTTTGTCTGGATTGGGCCGTGCACAAATGATTGCGAACAAGCTGAACTTGACTCTCGGCCTCGTTGATCAAATTCGGGCCAAGAACCGCCTCTCACCGGCTCTCGATCGGGTTCAACGGGTTCGCACTTTCTCCCATACAAGGCCTCAATAGGTGCCATGCCAAGACCGCTTGCACGTTGTTGTAGGAGAATTCGGCAAACGACAGGCACTTCTCCCAGTTCTTCCCACAGAGAGGAACACAAGCACGGAGCATGTCTTCCAAAACATGGTTGACTCTCTCCGTCTGGCCATCAGTTTGGGGATGGTACGTTGAGCTAAAAGAAAGACGAGTCCCCATAGCCTCTTACAAACTATGCCAAAAGCGAGAGATGAAGAGAGAACCACGATCCGACACGATCGTTCTTGGCACACCATGCAAACTCACGATGTGGGATATGTAGATATCCGCCAATCGGCCCACATCAATCTTAGCTCGCACTGGGAAAAAACGGGCTACTTTCATCAGCCGATCAATGATGACCCATAAGGCATCCTTCCGTGAAGAAGTACGGGGCAACGCAGTGATGAAATCCATGCCGACGGAATCCCATTTCCACTCGTGCACCGTAAAGGTGAAGAAGGCTCGTTGACGCCGATGCTCGGCCTTAACACGACAACACACGTCGCACTCGGCAACAAACTTTGCGATCTCGCGCTTCATTCGGGTCCACTAGAATCTCTAACAAAGGTCCTGATACATCTTTGTGGCCCCGGGATGAATGGACAAGGGGGAATCATGGGCTTCGCGGAGAATCAAATCCCGCAATTCCATGACCTTTGGAACCACAAGGCGCTGTTGGAACCACACAACACCATGCTCATCTTCTGAGAAGCACTTGGTTGTCCCGTTCTTGATGTTCTGCTTGATTTGGCCTACACCAACATCCGATTGCTGTGCGACCTTGATTTGCTCCACTAAGGTTGGTTGCACAACCAAGGTAGCGAGGGAACCGTGCTCATGAAGGGCGGGCTGCTGCTCCTTGAGCATCAAGGTATTGCAATACACCTTCCGACTAAGTGGATCGGCAACAACATTGGCCTTGCCCGGATGGTACTAGATACCCATGTCATAGTTCTTGATCAATTCCAACCATCTTCTTTGCCAGAAGTTTAGATATGGTTGGGTGAACAAATACTTCAAACTCTTGTGATCCGAATACACTTCACAACGGTTACCGATTAGGTAATGTCGCCAAATCTTGAGTGCATGAACCACATCAGCTAGTTCCAAGTCATGGGTCAGATAATTGAGCTCATGAGGCCTCAACTGTTTTAATGCATAGGCCACTACCTTGCCTTCCTATATGGGAACGCAACCGAGACCCTCACGAGAGGCATCGCAAAAGATATCGAAGCTCTTGTGGACATCGGGAAGAACAAGAACTGGGGCTGAAGTCAAATGCTTCTTGAGTTCCTGAAAACTCTCATCACAAGAAGAGGACCACACAAACTTCTTGTCCTTCTTGAGCAACTCCGTCATCGGCTTCGCGATCTTGGAGAAGTTCTCGATAAAGCGACGATGGTATCCCGCTAAACCGAGAAAACTCCACATCGGTGACCGACTTGGCCTGACCTAAAGAGAGTACATCACCGACCTTGCTAGGATCCACGGCTAAGCCTCCCGCTGAAATAACATGGCCCAAGAATGCCACTTCCTTCAACTAGAACTCACACTTGCTGAACTTCATGATACACTGGTGCTCACGCAGCTTTCCCAACACAAGCTTCAAAGGCTCAGCATGTTCTTCATCATTTTTTTAGTAGATAAGAATATCATCGATGAAGATCACAACAAACTTATCCGATAATCCATGAATACCGAGTTCATAAGATTCATGAATAGGCAGAGCATTGGTTAAGCCAAAAGACATGACTGGTGTACTGCATGCACTATAACGAGTAGCGAATCCGCCTTCGAATATCTCCAGATCTGATCCCGACTTGATGATACCCTAATCTCAAGTCAATCTTGGAGAATACCCGTGCTCAAAGAAATTGGTCAAAAGATCGCCAATGCGGGCAAAGGTTACTTATTCTTCACCGCCACTTCATTGCTTGACGGTAATCAACGACATGTGCAAGGTCTTGTCCTTCTTCTTCACAAAGATCACCGACAACCCCAAGGAGATGAGCAAGGACGAATGAAACCCTTCTCTTGAAGCTCACCCACTGCCAGCTCCTCCAACTCATTAGGAGGCATGCGATACGGTCTCTTCGAAATCGGGGTGGTACCGGGTAGCAACTCGATGACGAACCTGTGTTTCGAATCGAGGCATCCAAGGCAAATCTTCGGGAAAACATACGCGAAGTCCTAATAGCAAACAACACAAGCACTGAGCATGTCTTCCAAACTTGGTTGACTCTCACGCCTAGCCATCGCTTGGGGATGGTACGTTGAGCTGAAAGAAAGATGAGTCTCCATAGCCTCTTGCAAACTATGCCAAAAGCGAGAGATGAAGAGAAAACCACGATCCGACACGATCGTTCTTGGCACACCGTGCAAACTCACGATGTGGGATATGTAGAGATCCGCCAATCGACCCACATCAATCTTAGCTCACACTGGGAGAAATGGGCTACTTTCATCAGCCGATCAATGATGACCCATAAGGCATCCTTCCCTGAAGAAGTACAGGGCAACCCAGTGATGAAATCCATGCCGACGGAATCCCACTTCCACTCGGGCACTGGTAAAGGCTGAAGAAGGCCTGTTGGACGCTGATGCTCGGCCTTAACATGACAACACATGTCGCACTCGGCAACAAACTTTGCGATCTCGCGCTTCATTCGGGTCCACTAGAATCTCTAACGAAGGTCCTGATACATCTTTGTGGCCCCGGGTTGAATGAACAAGGGGGAATCATGGGCTTCACGGAGAATCAAATCCCGCAATTCTATGACCTCTGGAACCACAAGGTGTCGTTTCGAACCACACAACACCATGCTCATCTTCTGAGAAGCACTTGGTTGTCCCGTTCTTGATGTTCTGCTTGATTTGGCCCACACCAACATGTGATTACTGTGCGACCTTGATTTGCTCCACCAAGGTTGGTTGCACAACCAAGGTAGCGAGGGAACCGTGCTCAACAACCTCCAAATTGAGCCGCTGAAATTCTTCATGACGGGCTGCTCCTCCATGAGCATCAAGGTATTGCAATACACCTTCCGACTAAGTGCATCGGCAACAACATTGGCCTTACCCGATGGTATCGATACCCATGTCGAGTCTTTGATCAATTCCAACCATCTTATTTGCCTGAAGTTCAGATCTGGTTGGGTGAACAAATACTTCAAACTCTTGTGATCCGAATACACTTCACAACGGTTACCGATTAGGTAATGTCACCAAATCTTGAGTGTATGAACCACAGCAGCTAGTTCCAAGTCATGGGTCAGATAATTGAGCTCATGAGGCCTCAACTGTTTTAATGCATAGGTCGCTACCTTGCCTTCCTACATGAGAACGCAACCGAGACCCTCACGAGAGGCATCGCAAAAGATATCGAAGCTCTTGTGGACATCGGGAAGAACAAGAACTGGGGCTGAAGTCAAATGCTTCTTGAGTTCATGAAAACTCTCATCACAAGAAGAGGACCACACAAACTTCTTGTCCTTCTTGAGCAACTCCGTCATCGGCTTTGCGATCTTAGAGAAGTTCAAGATAAAGCGATGATAGTATCCCGCCAAACCGAGAAAACTCCACACATCAGTGACCGACTTGGGCTGACCTGAAGAGAGTACATCACTGACCTTTCTAGGATCCACGGCTAAGCCTCCCGCTGAAATAACATGGCCCAAGAATGCCACTTCCTTCAACTGTAACTCGCACTTGTCGAACTTCACATACAAACTGGTGCTCACGCAGCCTTCCCAACACAAGCTTCAAAGGCTCAGCATGTTCTTCATCATTCTTTGAGTAGATAAGAATATCATCGAGGAAGACCACAACAAACTTATCCAGATAATCGATGAATACTGAGTTCGTAAGATTCATGAATAGGGCAGGAGCATTGGTTAAGCCAAAAGACATAACGGTGTACTCGTACAGACCATAACGAGTAGCGAAAGCCATCTTTGAAATATCTTCGGATCTGATCCTGACTTGATGATACCCCAATCTCAAGTCAATCTTGAGAATACCCGCGTTCCGTCAATTGGTCAAAAGATCACAATGCGGGCAAAGGTTACTTGTTATTCACCGTCACTTCATTAAGCTTGACGGTAATCAACGACATGTGCAAGGTCTTGTCCTTCTTCTTCACAAAGATCACCGACAACCCCAAGGAGATGAGTTAGGCGAATAAAACCCTCCTCTTGAAGCTCACCTAGCTGCTTTTTCAGCTCCTCCAACTCATTAGGAGGCATGCGACACGGTCTCTTCGAAATCCGGGTGGTACCGGGCAGCAACTCGATGACGAACTCCTGGTTTCGAACTGGAGGCATCCCAGACAAATCTTCGGGAAAAACATACGCGAAGTCACACACTATTGATACATCCTGAATCTCCAAGGTCGGCTTCACTTCGAGCGCGCAAAGATGTGGCCCTTGCAGCTGCGACGAGAACCCACCCTGTTCGCCTGAGGTACTTGTGAGGTATACAACCTTCCTGGCACAATCGATTTGCTCCAAATGTTGAGACAACCAATCCATGCCAAGAATCACATCCAAACTCGCCGAGTTGAGTAGGATAAGATTTGCCAAGAATCCCACCCCTTCGACTTCAATGGAGATATCCCAGAATTCTTGACCAACTCTCATTTCTGAACCCGGAGAGCGAATAAGCAAAGGAACACCCAAAGGAACAAAGTGAAGATCACTAGTAGCAGCAAAAGACTTTGAAATAAATGAATGCGAAGCTCCTGAATTAAACAACACTGCAGCAGGGCGAGAGTTACCCAACACAACGTTGGGTGCCTCCCGCACTTCCTCACCGAGATGTGGTTGACTCGGCCACCCCCACGCCCGGTCTTCTTGATAGTCTTCTAGTCGTGGATGACCGCTTCCTTGCCCGCATCCTCCGCTTTCTTAGGCAACTATTCGCATAGTGGCCCTTGTTGTGGAGTGGAAGCAAGTGACCTTGTGAGCCGGGTTATGAGGCCACTTTGCGGAACCGCAGTGCACATGGTCTGAAACACGCCCCGGGGACGAGCAACCGCGCCAACGGCCTGGTGGTGGTGAAGCTCGAGAATGGTCCACCGGTGTTGGCCCAACATGGGGACAAGAGAGGCTGGCCTGCAGGCACTTCTGGCCTCCCACTTGCGCTGTGGGACTCTCCCAGCCTCGCCTTGTGCTCGGCGATGATGGCCTTGTCAACCAAGGTTTGAAAGTCGAAAGTCGACGATCGAGAGCTTGTCCCGCAGCCTCCTGACAAACCTCTATGAACTTCTCCCGCTTGGCCTCATCGTAGCTACTTCTCCTGAGCATACCGAGCCAAGTGGTTAAACTCGTAAGAACTGTCATGGTCCGCACCTGCTTGAGCGCAAGAAACTCCTACTTCTTGAGCTTCATCAAACCGGCAGGACATGAGCCCGACGGAAAGCAGTGCAAAACTCCTCCCAAGTGACGATGTGGCCAGCGGGCTGCATGGAGAGAAAGTTTTCCCACCATGAGAGTGCTGCACCCTCTAGCTGATGGGATGCAAAAGTGCCCTCTCCTAATCCTCGGCACCGAGCAATGTTGAGCTTCGCCAACCGCACGCAACCACCATCAAGGCAAGTGGGTCCTCGACCGGGAGAAAGTGGGGGGCTGGGTGCGAAGGAACTCCGAGAGTCCCCCCCCGACTGATGCCTACCTCCTCCCCCTGATCCAGAGGCACCAGAGAGAGTGGAGGTATTCTCGCATAACCTCCGGATCCGCTCGATCCATACGATTCCGCCGACCGAAAGGAACCTCACCATGGTCGGAGGAGACGGAAGCTCCTCATCATGACCAGCTGGCTGACTCTGCCTGCTGCGAGTCCTTCCAGCCATCCTGTTCCATTGAGATAAGTTAGCAACAAACCCGAGATCAAGGCAAGGGAAAAATTAACATATCTAAGAAATGAACTCCAAAGGCTTGAAAACAAGCACAAAATCAGCACGAGACCTCAAGTCACAAGATCAACTTCCCAAGACGACTAACTCGATTGAAAGAATGAGCAATTGGTTAGGAAGGTAAATTTTCATAACACCATTCTAGATTCAACGCAGCTAAAGAGCAGGGCAAAACCACCTAAGGGAGTGTTAAGATACTTAGCTAACTCATATCACTTATTACCCTTTCATTCCCACAAGTTTTAGTCGAGTTATCTTCTCATTTTCTACCTTATTTACAATTAAGAACCTGCTGCCCAGAAATTTATGCTCGCTGTCTAGATTTCGCATTCACCCTTCTAGCTGAAATTTCCTACTCCAACAGCTTCTAATCTTCACCAAAAGACAGCCACACTTCAATTTACAACCCTCATGGTTTTCCCAAAACCAATTTAACCGATAAGCAACTATCTTTTGACAAAGGGAGAGAGGGAAACCAACTTTTCAAAACTTGATAGAACAGGGTAAGATGAGCAAGCTAAGATAGGCAAGGAGTAAAATATGAGAACTTACTTAAGTCTTTATTAACCATTTGATAGTTTTGAAACTAAATTTTTCAAAACATCCTAAAGGCGACCAAGCTAGGGGTTTCTATAATAATATGGCACTCGATACCAACTTTGTGAGGACCCGGTATTTAACTTGTAATTTTAACGCTCAAATGGTTCTAGTATTACCAATCAAATATTCTAAGCCTCGATGGACGATGCTTCGTAATTGCAGCACACATACATCTTTACAAAATCACGATCATTTCCATACATCATACAATGCTAAGTCTAGCAAAAGACTTACAATATATAGAGTTATTACAAAAGGGTCGACTGGCCCAAATGACATCAAAGTAACATATAACAATGAAGCAAAAGAGCCATAAGATGGCGGTAATAAAAGACGACCGACAGCCACATAACCCACAAGGCAACCGACCGGCCGCCAAGCTAGTCACACCCACCACAACAAAACTCACAAAAGTCGATCCTTGGGATCCACTTCCGTCGCAACAATAGAGCAATGCGCTTGAGTACAAAATGTACTCGCAAGACTTACGAGTAACAAGCCCATACATAGCTACATGTGAGCTGAATCAAAGGAAATGGTTATATGGTTAATTGGACACATAAAGCAATTTTCATTTGCAATAATGTAATAGGTTGAAAGCAATTTGTCAAATCTATTTTTAATCATTGAAATAACAGCGAGACAATAATGAGTAACATAAATAACAACCTAGAGGTGACTAATCCAATAGCCACCACACCATAGCACGAATTACCCATTCGTACCACCCAAGTTCAAGTTTTAATGAAAAAGTTATAGTCTAATTCTCACGGGGCGTATCTGAGCGTGTCCATAACCTAGGACGAGGCTATTCGAATAGATTTAACCCTCTAGGGGTGTACCAATGCACCCACACTTCAGATCGCCTTTTTGTCACATGATTTAGCACACTTCCAAAGGTATGCCAGCACGGCTAAGTCCTACGAGACATTTCCAATATTATATATTAACTACGAGCCGCTCGTATGGATAGAAACCCATACGCTACATTGTAAAGCCGAAAGATAACTACCCACTCGGGGTAAAGCTTTCAGACAACTACAATGCTCCCAACATCTTCCCTCCTACAACCTCTTGCGACTCGGAGCCAACATACGCCAAAGTACTGAGTCAAGAGAGGTCTCATTTCCCTCTATTGTGGTTAGCACACAAAATGCTCAAGATACATGGCGCAAGTAATTGGTCCTTGTTGACTCTGCACCATTCCGCCACACCTAAAAGCACACCATCATACCACAGCCCAAGTCTAAAACATTTCGTTTTCAGTTTTAGTTTTCAATTAAACATAGCACAAAGGCTGAACATAAAGTCATAATAAGTTTTTGTGATCAAGGTTATCGACTAAGTCGACAACCACCCAATTCTACCAAGAGCTGCATGACTAAGCAACATTGACTCATAAACTACTAAGTGACAAGGGCTCATCCAACGAACCCTAAATCACAGCAAGATAAGCCTAGGCTTAGTAGTAGAGAATAAACATTTTCCTACAGATTATACATCTAACGGGTCAACTAATCGATAATAGTTTAACACAAGATAGCAATGCATACGTAGAATTTGCAAACAACATATTAGACTTCAAAAATAATAGGAGCAATATGATCAAATGATGCTACATCTACTTGCCTTGCTGGTATTTCTCTTGCTACAGAGGTTCACTCTCGGGCTCAACGAATTCTTCGGAACCTAACGGAAGAACGCGAAAATCCAATAAGAACGAAGAACACAAAAAAAGACTCAAAATTCAAAGTCATCCAAATTCCATGAAATTTAGACAACAGGAAGGTTATGATTTTAAATGAATTTATCAACAAGAATCATTCAATTTGGAATAAGTATGCAAAAGTTATAGCCTAAACAATTTCTTTCAGCTCGAAAATTCAAATTAAATTATTTTCTGTTACTGTTCATGGCATAATGTTCTACAAAGTTTTTGTAACAGCCCTAACTTAGGGTTTGTATTTCAAATGTAAAATTTTGAGGAGAAATAAAAACTTTTGTTGTCTCATCAAATCATTTGGTAGTTTTCCAAATTTTCCCTAGCAATCTCCATTTTCTAGAATTAAATTCTTGTGAATGGAAATTGTTGTCAGCAAATTCTTAGCTTTCAAACTTGTGATCATCCTCTGAAATTATTTTTCCTATCATCTTGATCATCCTATCTACCTCCCTGAATTATTTCACAATTTTTAGATTTTGTTTGCTATTTCAAATGGCCAAGTCAAACCAGTTTAGAAATCTGGTCAAACTTCTGTTCAGCAGCTTGTGAATTTTAGTGGGAGAAATCTAGAGCATAAAAACTCCTGGAAAAATTACACAAGGTGGTCCTCTGTTCCAGTTAGCTTCCATAAAATTTCTGAAATTTTTGGAGCCCTGTAGCTATCTCTAAAAATTTCCCAAAACTTCTCTCGTTTTTAAATCGAATTCAAAACACCGCTTGTCGTGCCCGAACCACACTTGGGCTCGAGTCCGATCAAGACTAATGGACTCGGTCGCACCGCCTAGCTGCACCGCTGTGAGTCCGATGGTATCGCACCGTCCGATGCAGATCGGCGCGCCGCTGCAGCGCCGAATCAACCGACTCGTCCGAATGCATACACCAATCTCACCATCCATTTCAGATCCAACGGCCGGCGGCGAGCATCGATCGAGTCGCACCACCGGTTCACACCGCTGGTCCGCCGGGCCGATGTGGAACCTACCGCCGTCCGCTCGCCTTCTCCGCACTCACCGAGTTGGCGCCGCGGCGCGCATGCTTGCCACGCCCTCGCCGCGCCACCTCGGTGCTGTTCGTGTCCGTCAGAAGCATCGCCTGTCTCATCTACCCACCGAGCTCATTCATTTCGCTCTACCTCTCTCGCGCTTTCTCCGCTGCTTTCCTCTTCGCCGAGAAGAAACCGAGGGCGCCACCACCCGCTGCCGCTGAGCACTCCCGAACTCCCCGTCCGTCTTCTCTCCACACGCGCCCATTTTCCCGGCCCGAGATCGTTTCATCCACGGAGTCGCGGGGGCGACATTCGCCTTCGCTCCCAACCTCGCCCTCGTAGCTTGGCGCTCGTGAGTTTCAAACCTCGAAGATAGTCCCTTAGAATCGCAATACTTCACCGAAGTTTAACCGTAGCCTTCTCTTGTTCTTTGGTACATCATCGAGGCCGTGCGCGTTTTTTTTCCAAGCTCGGTGAAGCGCCGCAGCGATTCCGGCCGCCGAGCTCCATTGTCGCCGTGGTCGGGCTTATCCTTCCCGAGTCAAGGCGGCCGCGCGCACTCGCCAAGCTTCCGCCGTCAGAGCGCCATCTCCGCGAGGCCGATTCTTCTTCTCCGCCTCGCTCGCCGCCACCACCGCCAGCATCCTCGCGGTCGCGCCACCGCCATCGTGTTCGCGAGATCGCTATAACCCGGGTACCACTCTTCTCGCCGTAAACCCATCGGTTAGCTAGATCACCCGCGCGCCGCGCCGCCGCTCCTGGCGCGCGCGGTGAGCCGGTGGAGTTAGTTTAGCGTTAATCTTGTTTAGTCCGAGTCTCGACTTGTGGGCCCTATTGGCTAATCCCGCGAGAACCTTTAATCCACTTCGTTATTTGTTCTCGAGTCACCGCCATGTGGGTCCATGCCGCGCTAGTGGGTATGTAACCCTTGGCGATACGCTTTCTCCGCTTGGAAACGATTATCCGTGAGTATATGTTAGAAGTACACTTTGATATGTCAAAGACGATTTTCGCACGCCACGCCACCTTCTGCGGCAACTGCTCGTCAAGACCTTTACCGCCCTGCCGCTAAGGTGGGCTAGCGGTGTGGGTGCAAATGGAATTAGTGCATTATAGATTTCGAAATGATTTAGTATTTCGGTTTATGTTTTCTCGTTGAGTCGATAATTCAATTAAACTTTTAAAATGCATAACTAATTCAATTTTTATCCAAATCGCATGAAACCAAGGTCGTTTCATTTTCATTTTAATTGTGCTATTTATTAAAATTAGTCTCATCCTTGTCTCTCAGCAAAAATCTGTTAATTAATTAAATGGTGTTTTATGTATTTTTCCAAGTTAGAAAATTCATATCTTTTCAATAATTGTCCAAATCTAGTAAAACCAACTCAGAAATTTTCATTTTTAGTGTGCTAATTATCAGGTTAGGTTTTAGATACTGTTTCTGCTCATGAAAAATTGTTAAGTAATTAACTAGTGTTTTCATGTGTATTGTTAGCTTAGAAAGTTCTTAGAAAATTCATAACCACTCAAAATGAATTGTTCTCTGCTTCTAAAATTTTGTTATATCATGCTTAAGCCGATGTGTGAGTTTTAGTATGTTTGTTTGTTGTTGCATGTTTGAGTTTTGTCGGTGTTATTCGCTCTATTCATTGCTTTGTTCAATCGTTAGGCTTCGATATTTGCGGTAACCCGAGAACGACTCCGAACAAATTGAGCAACAAAGAACAGAAAAGCGCTTGATCATAATAATCCCAGATTTTAAAGTCTAATATTTTGTTTCAAATTGTATGTATGCATTGCTTAATTTGTGTTAAATTGATTAGTTAAATCTGTGAGTCGCATATCCTGTAGACAAAATATTGATCTCTACTACCCGAGCCTAGGTTATTTGTCGTGATTAGAGGTCGGATGATCTCTTGTCACTTAGTAGATCCGGTCAAATTGCTTAGACATGCTTAGTATCGGTAGAAATGGGCGGTTATCGACTTAGTCAGTAACCTTGATCACACAAAATTTTCTATAACTTTATATTTCAAAGATTATCATATGTCTAATGGCAAAACTAAAAATGAAAACAAAAATGATTTAGACTTGGGCACAACGGTATGATTGGTGTGATCTGTTGGGTGTGATCGAATGGTGCCCGAGTCAACAAGGACCGAACATCTTGTTACATCGAACTAAGCATTTTGCGTGTTAACCACACTAGAGTATATGGGACCTCTCTGACCTAGTACTTTGGCGTGTATTGGCTCCGGTCGCAGGAGGGATGGAGGTGGGAGCATGGTAGTTGTCCAAAAGCTTTATCCCGAGTGGGTAGTTGTCTTTTCGCTTTACCATGTAAGCGTATGGATTTCTATCCATACGAGCGGCTCGTAGTTAATACACAATATTGGAAAAAGTCTCGTGAGGACTTAGTCGTGGCTTCGCATACCTTCGGAAGTGTGCTTGGCTTAAAGGGTCCAAGTGTGGGTACATTGGTACACCCGCAGGTTTAAAACTATTCGAATAGCCTCGCCCTAGGTTATGGACACGCTTGGCAAAGTCTTCCAAGAGTTAGACTACAACATTTAAATTAAAACTTGATGGGTGGTACTAACTGGGATTCGTATATTGTTGTGGTGACTATTGGGATAGTCACTTCTAGGTTGTTTATCTTTCGCTTTGTTATTATTATCTTTATGTTATTTCAATCTTAAAAATGAATTGCAAACTTGCCTTTAAAATCAGATTACCTTATTGCAAATGAAAATTGGCTTTATGCAAATGAAACATATGGTTTCCACTAAACAAGCTCGCATGTAGCATATGAATGTGTCCGCTAGTTCACACGCTGTTTTGCGGGTACAAAGACAATCTTTGTACTCGTGTGCTTTGCTTAATGTTTTGTTGCAGAGGAAGAAGGTGAGCCCCAAGGGCCTCACTCGTGAGTCAGGTTGCCGCTTTCGTGATCGACTAGTCTTGGCGGTCCGGCCGATGCCTTGTGGGTTGGGGGGCACGCTGATTGGCTTTGTTTATAGCCATCTTATGGCACTTTGCTTCACTGCTGCTCTTGTTTATTTGTGTATCTTGGCCTATCGGCCTTTGTTTGTAATAACTCTACTATTTGTTTATCTTCCGCTTGGTTGTGTAGTGTTTGGACTCTATGTTTGGAATGGAGTTGATGTCTAAATTTGTACCGAGGTGTGTATACCGCTCGAAGTATACATATCTCGAGGATCAGCTTTATTCGATTTGTGATGCTAGGACCGTGGTTGGTTAGCATTACAAGCCAAATAAACTGGGTCCTCACAAAGTTGGTATCGTGAGCCATTCGACCGTAGCAACCCAAGCATAGTCGCCCTTAGGATATTTTGGAAAGGCTTATTTGCAAAATATAAAAGGGTTTATGAAAACCTAGGCGATTCTCATATTTTACTCCTTACCTATCTTAGCCTTCTAACCTCATCATACTCTAATTTGAGTTTAAAACTTGGTTTCTCTCTTTCCTTTCAAAAGATAGTTACTACCTAGAGAATCAGTCTTTGGGAGAACCATAGAGAATTAGTCTAATTAAAAGTTGTGGGGGTGTAGGGTAAGATATGTATGAGTTTGCTAAGTGTCCGATTTTTGTCAATTGGTTTTGTAACTTAAAAGTCTTGTGTTTGTTTTGTGTCATAGTGTTATTTGCGAGGTTGTCGACTTCGTGTTTTCCTACGTTGTTAACTTGTCTTAGTGAAACAGATGGCCGGAGAACACGTGGCGCCAAGCCAGTGGTCATGATGAGGAGCTTTCTCCTCCGACCATGGTCGAGGTGCTCGCCGATCGAGCGAAACCGCATGGACCGACGCGCATCTTGGAGGTTATTGCTAGGAATACCTCCACTCCCGCCGTGGTGGCGCCACCGCACTCGCGGGGACTTGCAGAGTTCCTCCGCATACGCCGCCGACTTTCTCCCGCTCCGAGGATCCTCTCGATGCGGATGATTGGCTACGCATGGTTGAGCGAAGCTCAACATAGCTCGCTGCCGCACGCAGGATAAGGCACTCTTCGCCCCACCACCTGAGGGCGCAAAGACTCATGGTGGGAGAACTATTCGCCATGCAGCCCGCGGGCCATGTGGTCGCTGGGAGGAGTTCAGTCCGCCTTCGTCGGGCCCACATCCCATGGCCCGATGAAGTCAAGAAGAAAGAATTCTCGCGCCAAGCAAGGGCGCAAATCTGAACGGAGTATCTATACGAAGTTTAATCATCCGCTCGTTATGCTCGGGGAGGTGGCCTCGATGAGGCTAAGCAGAGAAGTTTATGGATGGTTTGTCCGAGGAGCCGCAGACAGCCGTCTATTGTGGACTTCCGACTTTCGTGCCTTGGTTGATAAGGCCATTGTTGCCGAGCACAAGGCAAAGGCGCTGGTGAGTCCCGTAAGCGCAAATGGGAGGCGCGACGCCTACTCACACCACCTCACTGCCCTGGCCGGGCCGCACTAGCGGTCTGCTTCTTTGCTCCACCGTGCCGAGGCTATCCGCATCAGCCTCTCGCCCACCGCAGCCGAGCCACGCACGCGCCGCGATCAACAGCAGGCGGCTCTCCGCAATCCGGCGGCCGAGGTTACTTGTTTTCGCCGCCACAACAAGGGCCACTACGCCAACGCTGCCCTCGAGTGTTGCGCCGCCGCCCTAATGGAGGACGCGCGGGAGTGGTCACCCACCGACCGTAAGGTTATCCAGAAGACCTGTGGTGCGAGCAATGGTCGAGTCAACCACCTTTCACCGAGGAGGCTTAGGAGGCGCCGGATGTCGTGGATGGGTACACTTCTTGTTAACTCGTCCCGCTGCAGATATTTGACTCGAGCATCGATTCTTTTATTTCAAGATCATTTGTGCTGCTAGTGGTCTTCACCGTGTTCCTTTGGGAGTTCCTTTGCTCATCCGCCTCCGGTCGGAAATGAGGGTCGATTTATGTTGTCTGGATGTTCCTATCATAGTCAAAGGAGGGATTTTTGGCAAATCTTATTCTCGCCTCGGCCAATGAGTCCGATGTGATTCTTGGCATGGATTGGTTGTCCCAACACTTGGGGCAAATCGATTGTGCCAGAAGATTGTCTATCTCACCACTCTTCAGCGAACAGTCTGATTCTCGCGCAGCCAGGGGCCACATCTTTGTGTATTAGAAGCTTAAGCCACCTACATGCATTCAGGATGTTCCCATAGTATCCGACTTTGTGGATGTCTTTCCAAGATTTGCCCGGATGCCTCCGCTCGAGATCCGAGTTTGTCATCGAAGTTGTTGCCCTGCATCGCCCGATTTCAAGGCGCCAGACGGATGCCTCCCAATGAGCTAGAAGAATTGAAGAAGCAGCTTGGTGAGCTCCAAGCAAAGGGTTTCATCCGTCCCAGCCATCTCCTTGGGGTTGTCCGTGATCTTTGTGAAGAAGAAGGACAAGACTTTGCGCATGTGTGTTGATTACCGCCCTCTCAATGAGGTGACGGTGAAGAACAAATATCCTTGCCCGCATCGATGATCTGCTCGACGCTTGATCGGAGCCTGTGTGTTCTCCAAAATTGATTTGAGAATGGGATATCATCGGTCGATCGATCGAGGATATTCAAGACGGCCACTACTCGTTATGGTCTGCATTTGAGTACACCGTCATGTCTTTCGTTTAACCAATGCTCCAAACTTTGTTCATGAACCTTATGAATTCGTATTCATGGAGTATTTGGATAAATTTGTGGTGGTCTTTATTGATGATATTCTTATCTATTCCAAGATCAAGCACGCGATGCCGAGCATCCAAGATTGTTTTGGGCAAATTATGGAGCACCACCGTATGCGGTTCAAAGAAATGCGAGTTCGTTGAAGGAAGTGGCATTCTTGGGCCATGTTCTTCAAATGGAGGCATAGTCGTGGATCCCAGAAGGTCACGACGTTCTATCTTGGGGCCACCCAAGTCGGGCCACCGATGTGCGGAGTTTTCTTGGTTTAGCGGGCTACTACCGCCTTCATCGAGAACTTCTCCAAGATCGCAGCCGATGACCGAATTGCTCAAGAAGGACAAGAAGTTTGTGTGGTCCTCGCTGTGATGAGAGCTGTGAGCTCAAACAACATTGACTTCACCCGGGCCCTACCCTTCCGATATCCACAAGAGCTTCGATATTTATTATGATGCCTCTCGCCGGGGACTCTACTGTGTTCTTATGCAGAAGGCAAGGCGCTTGCCTATGCATCCGTGCAGCTTGAGACCTCATGAGCTCAACTATCCCACCCATGATTTAGAGCTTGTCACGTGGTTCATGCACTCAAGATTTGGCGCATTATCCGACGCAGAATCACTGTGAGGTGTATTCCACCACAAGAGTTTGAAATACTTGTTCACTCAACAGATCTGAACCTCAGCAGGAGATGGCTAGAATTGATCAAAGATTATGACATGGGTATTCAAGATCATCGGCAAGGCCAATGTGGTTGCCGATGCACTTAGCCGAAAGGTGTATTGCAACACCGATGATCCAAGAGCAAGAACCCGCACTTCTTGCACTTCAGCGCCTCAACTTGGGTTTGGTTGAGCATGGTTCCTTGTCGCCTTGGTTGTGCAACCAACCTTGGTGGATCAAATCAAGCCAAGACAGCCGATGTTGGTGTGGGTAAAATCGCGTAACATCAAGAATGGATCACCAAGTGTTTCACGTAAGATGAGCACGTGTTGTATGGTTTGGGCAGCGCCTTGTGGTTCCAAAGGTCCCAGAGTTATGGATTTGATTCTTTAGAGGCCCATGATTCGCCTTTGTCCATCCATCCCGGCCACCAAATGTACCAAGATCTGCGCGAATTTCGTGGACTCGCATGAAGCGAGATTGCCGTGTTCGCTGCCGATGTGACATATGTTGTCGTGTCAAGGCCGAGCATCGCCCAAACAGTCTTCTTCACCTTTACCTATACCAGAGTGGAAGTGGATCAGAGGCATGGATTTCATCACTGGCCGCCTCGCCATCTAAGGGAAATGACGCCATTTGGGTTGTCATCGACAAAGCTAACTAAAGTGGCGATTTTCTTCCGGCCAAGAGTAAGTCTGTGGAACCTCTAGCCGAGCTCTATGTGTCAAGGATTGTGAGCTTGCATGGTGTACCCAAGACGATTGTGTCTCGACCGTGGAGCGCTGCTTACCTCTCGGTTTTGGCATAGTCCGCAGGAGGCCATGGGAACTGCCTTACTTTCAAAGACGGCCTATCATCCTCAAATCGATGGTCGACGGAGCGCACAACCGTGTGCTTGAAGATATGCTCAGGTTCGTGTTCTTTCCTATGGAAAGAATCGAGAAGAGTTTGCCGCTGCCGAGTTCTCTTACAACAACACTTCTGTGCTAGTCTCGTATGGCACCATTTGAGGCTTTGTATGGACGGCGCGCAGAACACCGTTGAACCGGTCGTAAATCGTGAAAGGCGCTTGGTCCGATTCCATCAATGAGGCCGAACCAAGTGCGCTTGATTCGTGAGCACTTGCGCCGTAGCTCACCCGTGCGTAAGAGCTATGCGATCGGGCCGCCGTGAGCTGAGTTTCCAGCCCAATGACTTTGTGTATCTCAAAGTTTCACTTTGAAGGGACACCGCTGCTTCGTGTCAAGGGCAAACCGCTCCTGCATGCTCGGGCCTTATCGCGCCATCAAGAAAGTGGAGCCGCTGCATACCGCTTGAGTTGCCTACTACACTTGAGGGGGTGCATGATGTTTTCCATGTGTCGCAATTGAAGAAGTGCCTCCGTGTTCCAATTGAGGAAACACCATTGGAAAATATCGATGTGCAAGAAGATCTCGCCCTATCGTGAGCGCCTGCTCAGATCCTCAAGAAGCTGAACGCAGAACAAGGAATCGTGTGATCAAGTTCCTAAAGTTCAAAGTGGTCAAACCACTCCGAGGATGAAGCCACTTGGGAGCGGGAAGATCGCCTCCAGCAGCAGTACCCATCCTTCTTCTCCAGTTGATCGTAATCTCTGGCAGATTCCCGTAAGGGGGAGATTTGTAACAGCCCTAACTTAGGGTTTGTATTTCAAATGTAAAATTTTGAGGAGAAATAAAAACTTTTGTTGTCTCATCAAATCATTTGGTAGTTTTCCAAATTTTCCCTAGCAATCTCCATTTTCTAGAATTAAATTCTTGTGAATGGAAATTGTTGTCAGCAAATTCTTAGCTTTCAAACTTGTGATCATCCTCTGAAATTATTTTTCCTATCATCTTGATCATCCTATCTACCTCCCTGAATTATTTCACAATTTTTAGATTTTGTTTGCTATTTCAAATGGCCAAGTCAAACCAGTTTAGAAATCTGGTCAAACTTCTGTTCAGCAGCTTGTGAATTTTAGTGGAGAAATCTAGAGCATAAAAACTCCTGGAAAATTACACAAGGTGGTCCTCTGTTCCAGTTAGCTTCCATAAAAATTTCAAAATTTTTGGAGCCCTGAGCTATCTCTAAAATTTCCCAAAACTTCTCTCTCTTTTAAATCGAATTGAAACACTGCTTGTCGGGCCCGAACCACACTTGGGCTCGAGTCCGACCGCACTAATGGACTCGGTCGCACCGCCTAGCTGCACCGCTGTGAGCCCGGCGGTCGTCACCGTCCGATGTAGATTGTGCGGCCGCGGCGCCGAATCAACCGACCGTCCGAATGCATACACCAATCTCACCGCCCATTTCGTGATCCAACGGCCGGCGGCGACATCGACGAGTCGACCACGGTTCACACCGCCATTCGCCGATGTGTGGACCCTACCGCCGTCCGCCTCGTTTTCTCCGCGACTCACCGGAGTTCGCGGCGCGGCGCGCATGCTTGCCACGCCCTCGCCGCCGCCACCCTGTTTTCGTGTCCGCTCAGAAGCATCGCCGTGTCTCATCTACCCACCGAGCTCATTCATTTCGCCTACCTCTCGCGCCTTCTCCGCTGCTTTCCTCTTTCGCCGAGAAGAAACCGAGGGCGCCACCACCTCGCCGCCGCTGAGCACTCCCGAACTCCCGCCGCGTTCTTCTCCACACCGCGCCCATTTTCCCGGCCCGAGCTCGCTTCATCCACGGAGTCGTTGAGGCGACATTCGCCTTCGCCTCCGGCATTTCGCCCCTCGTAGCTCTTTGGCGTTCTAGTGAGTTTCAAACCTCGAAGATAGTCCCTTAGAATCGCAATACTTCACCGAAGTTTAACCGTAGCCTTCTTGTTCTTTGGTACATCATCGAGGCCGTGG
The DNA here is from genome assembly GCA_036346255.1 of Ampelocalamus luodianensis. Classification (NCBI taxonomy): domain Eukaryota; kingdom Viridiplantae; phylum Streptophyta; class Magnoliopsida; order Poales; family Poaceae; genus Ampelocalamus; species Ampelocalamus luodianensis. The sequence continues at coordinate 38,893,416 of CM070629.1, forward strand.
CGCGCGTTTCTCAAGCTCGGCTCGAAGCGCCGCAGCGATTCCGGCCGCCGAGCTCCATTGTCGCCGTGGTCGGGCTTATCCTTCCGGAGTCAAGGCGGCCGGCGCGCACTCGCCAAGCTTCCGCCGCTCAGAAGGCCATCTCCGCGAGGCCGATCTTCTTCTCCGCCTGCTCGCCGCTACCACCGCCGCATCCCCGTGGTCCGCCACCGCCATCGTGTTCGCGAGATCGCGCGAACCCAAGGTACCACTCTTCTCGCCGTAAACCCACCGTTAGCTAGATCACCGCGCGCCGCGCCGCCCCAGCAGCGCCGGTGAGCCGCGGTGGAGTTAGTTTAGCGTTAATCTTGTTTAGTCTCGAGTCTCGACTTGTGGGCCTCTGGCTAATCCCGCTTAGAGAACCTTTAATCCACCTCGCTATTTGTTCTCCGAGTCACCGCCATGTGGGTCCATGCTGCCGCTAGTGGGTATGTAACCCTTGGCGACACGCTTTCTCCGCTGGGAAACGATTTATCCGTGAGTATATGTTAGAAGTACACTTTGATATGTCAAAGACGATTCTAATACGCCACGCCACCTTCTACGCGCAACTGCTCGTCAAGACTTTATCGCCCACCGCTGGTGGGCTAGTCGGCTGTGGTGCGAAATGGAATTAGTGCATTATAGATTTCGGAAATGATTTAGTATTTCGGTTTATGTTTTCGTTGAGTCGATAATTCAATTAAACTTGTAAAATGCATAACTAATTCAATTTTTATCCAAATCGCATGAAACCAAGTATTGTTCATTTTCATTTTAATTGTGCTATTTATTAAAATTAGTCTCAACCTTGTCTCTGTAGCAAAATCTGTTAATTAATTAAATGGTGTTTTATGTATTTTTCCAAGTTAGAAAATTCATATCTTTTCAATAATTGTCCAAATCCAGAAACCAACTCAGAAATTTTCATTTTAGTGTGCTAATTATCAGGTTAGGTTTTAGATACTGTTTCTGCTCATGAAAAATTGTTAAGTAATTAACTAGTGTTTTCATGTGTATTGTTAGCTTAAAAGTTCTTAGAAAATTCATAACCACTCAAAATGAATTGTTCTCTGCTTCTAAAATTTTGTTATATCATGCTTAAGCTGCTGTGTGAGTTTTAGTATGTTTGTTTGTTGTTGCATGTTTGAGTTTTGTCGGTATTATTCGCTCTTATTCGCTTTGTTCAATCGTTAGCTTCGATATTTGCATGTAACCTCGAGAACGACTCCGCAACAAATTGAGCAACAGCAGAGCTGTGCAAGCAGCTTGATCATAATAATCCCAGATTTTAAAGTCTAATATTTTGTTTCAAATTGATGTATGCATTGCTTAATTTGTGTTAAATTGATTAGTTAAACCAGAGTGCATATCCTGTAGACAAAATATTGATCTCTACTACCGAGCCTAGGTTATTTGTCGTGATTAGAGGTCGCCTGGATGATCTCTGTCACTTAGTAGATCCGGTCAAATTGCTTAGACATGCTTAGTATCAGAGAAATGGGCTGTTATCGACTTAGTCAGAACCTTGATCACACAAAATTTTCTATAACTTTATATTTCGCATTATCGCTATGTCTAATGGCAAAACTAAAATGAAAACAAAATGATTTAGACTTGGGCACAACGGTATGATTGGTGTGATCCTGGGTGTGATCGAATGGTGCCCGAGTCAACAAGGACCGAACATCTTGTTACATCAACTAAGCATTTTGGCGTAAGCTAACCACACTAGAGTATATGGACCTCTCTTGACCTAGTACTTTGGCGTGTATTGGCTCCGGTCGCAGGAGGGATGGAGGTGGGAGCATGGTAGTTGTCCAAAAGCTTTATCCCGAGTGGGTAGTTGTCTTTCGGCTTTACCATGTAAGCGTATGGATTTCTATCCATACGAGCGCCAGTAGTTAATACACAATATTGGAAAAAGTCTCAGAGGACTTAGTCAGGCCGGCATACCTTCTAAGTGTGCTTGGCTTAAAGGCGGTCCAAGTGTGGGTACATTGGTACACCCCGCAGGTTTAAAACTATTCGAATAGCCTCGCCCCAGGTTATGGACACGCTTGGCAAAGTCTTCCAAGAGTTAGACTACAACATTTAAATTAAAACTTGATGGGTGGTACGAACTCGGGATTCGTGTTATTGTTGTGGTGACTATTGGGATAGTCACTTCTAGGTTGTTTATCTTTCGCTTTTGTTATTATTATCTTTACTGTTATTTCAATCTTAAAAATGAATTGCAAACTTGCCTTTAAAACTATCAGATACCTTATTGCAAATGAAAATTGGCTTTATGCAAATGAAACATATGGTTCCACTAAACAAGCCTCGCATGTAGCATATGAACAGTCCCCTAGTTCACACGCTCGCCTTTATGTGTACAAAGACAATCTTTGTACTCGTGTGCTTTGCTTAATGTTTTTGTTGCAGAGGAAGAAGGTGAGCCCCAAGGGCCTCACTTCGTGAGTCGTGTTGCCGCTTCGTGACGACTAGTCTTGGCGGTCCTGGCCGATGCCTTGTGGGTTGGGGGCACGATTGGCTTTGTTTATAGCCATCTTATGGCACTTTTGCTTCACGTCGTCTTGTTTATTTGTGTATCTTGGCCTATCGGCCTTTGTTTGTAATAACTCTACTATTTGTTTATCTTCCGTTTGGTTGTGTAGTGTTTGGACTCTATGTTTGGAATGGAGTTGATGTCTAAATTTGTACCGAGGTGTGTATATCGTCGAAGTATACATATCTCGAGGATCGCTTATTCGATTTGTGATGCTAGGACCAGGTGGTTGGTTAAGCATTACAAGCCAAATAAACTGGGGTCCTCACAGTTTTAGAACCTGAAATTTTTATGGTATGTAGAACATGGCATTCTAAGAACAGCAAGACTGGATTTACTTCATTTGGAGTTAAATTGAATTACTTATGATTTTTCTATGTTGTGAAACTAGGGCATAACATTTTTCAGAGGCCAAGACATGAATAAAACCTATTCTATACTAAATCATATTAACAGATGGATTTAACAAATTTTAGTTTGCTCAATTTGGAGCTACAGAGAATTACTTATGCATTTTCTAAGTTTTATTGAATTTCTAGAACAATAATTAATGCTAAAGCAAGTTAATACAATCTACACAACTTTCTGTACAGAATAGTACCTAAATACATTTTTGGATTAAAGTGCAGTTAAAGAGAAATTTAACACAATTTGAATCGCCCAAAAAGGAGCTAAAATGAATTAGTTATGCATTTTTGAAATTTAAGGCAATTAACAGTTTGCAAACAAAAGTTTTCGGGCTTTTATGGAAAACCAGCTCAATAGGGGAGGTCGGGGCCGTAGATCAGAGATCGTATGGCTCCAGCACACGGGCGCACAGTGCTCGCACATGCGCGCATTGAGGAGGTCTACAACGTCAGATCTAGATCTGACGGTCCAAATCTACAAGGGGAGGTCCTAAGGGGTAGGTCTTAGAGAGGAGGTCTGGGAGGGCCAAGATCTACCAGAGGAGGTCCTGGATGGCCAAGATCAAGACTGGGGAGGTCCGAACAGCTAAAATCTTTACGACGGAAGGTCTCAACGGTCAAGATCAAAACTGAAGGAGGTCTCGATGGCTAAGATTTCACAGGGAGGTCCTAATGGTCGAAATCTAAACGGAGGGAGGTCTTGACGGTCACGATCTCCACGGGGAGGTCCCGAACGATCAAGATCCACCCTGGGGTGGTCCTAGAGGTTCAAATCTGCGGGGAGCGAGGTCCTGAGGTTTTCTTTACGAAAGAACAGGGGTGGTCTTTTGCAAGGAGGACCCTAAGAGTGGTCCCGAGGGTGGTTTTTTTTTAAAAAAAAATGACTACAGGGGTGGTCTGATGCACAGGGGTGATCCTAGCGGCCAAGATTAAAACCACGGAGGTCTTTATGGCTACGATCTAAGCAGGGGGGAGGTCCTGGCAACTAATGTTTTCACAGAAGGAGATCATACGGTTAAGATCTAACCCAAAGAGGTCTTTAACGGTTGAGATCAAAACTGAGAGGTCTTGAAGTTTGTCTAACTTACGATAACAGACAAGACTCTCCGCTTGACCGTCGGCGACTCGGCCAGACAAAGACCAACCAGTGGTAAAATGTTCGCAATACTATTGCGAACACTTTGAGGGTACTCTCGACGGTGGAGCTGGCCTAAAACAACGGCGAGCCAGAGAGGGGCGGAAGAGCAAGTACGGCTAAAACCAAAAACTGTGAAAAGCTCCGCGACGGTCTACAGTAGCAGGTGCTCAAGCACTACGGGACTAACGCGATGGTACCTGGGCACAGATGAGGTTCAAGGAGGTCTGAGGAGTCCTCGCGCGGAGACTAGCGCCGAATCGAGGAGGAAACCAAAGATGGTGCGGCTCGAGCAAAAGGAAAGCCACCAAAGGTCAAAAGAGCTCCACTAGGACTCACAGGAGGTCCATGAGCAAGCAATTGACCAGAGAATGCACTTACCGGAGTTGGGGAAGAAGTGAAGGATTTCGGCCGCAAAGACGCAAAACTCAAATTTAGGCTGCTCCTGCGAAGGCAACCCAAAATTAAGTTAGCGCATCACCAACATGATGAGGTGGTCCAGGCGATGCAAAAAGAAAATCTAGGGGACCAATGGAGCATCGACGACGATGAGGAGCTCGAGCAATCGAAAATGGCTGAAAACCGGGCTCTCGGTGATTTGCGCACAAACACACAGAGAGGATCTAGGACAACAGAGAGGTGCTAAAGAGGAGCCAAGGGAGGAGCTCGGAGGCCCTCAAATAGCTCATGGTCAACGGCTGCGCGAGCACGAGCCCTAATGGTGGACAAGACCAAAAGTCGGTCTGGCGTAACGAAGGCGACGGAGCAAAGTGCAAAAGGCTATCTGGCAAACACTCGACACGCTACAAAAACAGGCTCGGAGCCATTGAGGGGCCCCACGAGGTGACCAGAGCCTACCCCGCTCTCCCCGCCATGACACGCGCACGCACGCAGGCGCGAGGAGGAAGAAGAAGAACAGAGGAGGTGGTCGGGAGGTCGGATCTGCTAGATTTGTGATGGACGGTTGGGATTGCTCAAGACCTCCGAAGGTCCAACACGACACGAGAGGTCTAAGGCGTTGGATCGAGATCCAACGGCTGAAACACACGCGTCTAAACGACCACACCCGGTGCAGTTTGGTGGTCTGGCTCGACCCTGAGCCCGAGTCTGACTCAGGCCCGATTGGTTTGACTAGGGTTTTAAAATTATAATAGAAACTTTGGGGGATTGTTTGAGGTAGCAACCTAACTCCAAAAATTTGAAATTTTTATAGGAGCTTACTAACCTTAGGTTGACCTTGTATAAAATTTTTAGAGGTTTTGATGCAGTGCATTTAGCTCCGTAAATGTTGCAAGGTTCTCGAGCTAGGTTTGACCCAAAGTCAAATCTGTTTGACTGACTCTTAAAATATTCAAACAATTTCTAAAAATTATGAAATTTTTCAGAGGGGTCACACACTAACCCTAGAGCTTAGGAAAATATTTCCATGGGACAATCACAAGGTTAGACAAGAAGTTTTTAATAGGGTCAAGATTTAGGTCAAAAGAGGCTTGTGGTTTTGTATTTGCATAATTCTTTTACAAGAATTTTTCGAACATACATGAAACACTAAATGCAAGAAAAGTTTTAATTTCTACACATTTTCTTACATTTGAAATACAATCCAAGACTTGGGATGTTACAAATCTTCCTTCTTACGAGAATCTCGTCCCAGATTCCGCTTACTTGAGAAGAAAGACGAGTAGTCCGCACGAAGACGATCTTCCCGCTCCCAAGTTGCCTCATCCTCTGAATGATTTGACCACTGAACTTTAAGGAACTTGATGGCATGATTCCTTGTTCTTCGCTCGATTTTTCAAGAATACAAATAGAATGCTCATGTAGGTCAAATCTCCTTGCACATCGAAATTTTCCAACGGAGTTTCTCTGTTAGAACACGAGGCACTTCTTCAAGTGGGACACATGGAACACATCATGTATCCTCAAGTGTAGCTAGCAACTCCAACCTGTAGCCAACAGCTGCCACCTTCTCGATAATGCGATAAGGCCCAACATATCGAGGAGCTAACTTGCCCTTAACGCCGAAACGCTGATGGCCCTTCAAGGGAGAGACTTTGAGATAAACAAAGTCATTGGGCTCAAAGCTCAAGTCACGACAAAGACGATCCGCATAGCTATTTTGTCTGGATTGGGTCGTGCGCAAATGATTGTGAACAAGCTGAACTTGACTCTCGGCCTCGTTGATCAAATCTGGGCCGAAGAACTGCCTCTCGCCGGTCTCTGACCAGTTCAACGGGGTTCTACACTTTCTCTCATACAAGGCCTCAAAAGGTGTCATGCCAAGACTGGCTTGCAGCTGTTGTTGTAGGAGAATTCGGCAAACAACAAGCACTTCTCCCAGTTCTTCCCATAGGAAGGAACACAAGCACGGAGCATGTCTTCCAAAACTTGGTTGACTCTCTCCGTCTGGCCATCAGTTTGGGGATGGTACATTGAGCTAAAAGAAAGACGAGTCCCCATAGCCTCTTGCAAACTATGCCAAAAGTGGGAGATGAAGAGAGAACCACGATCCGACACGATCGTTCTTGGCACACCATGCAAACTCACGATGTGGGATATGTAGAGATCCGCCAATCGGCCCACATCAATCTTAGCTCGCACTGGGAAAAAATGGGCTACTTTCATCAGCCGATCAATGATGACCCATAAGGCATCCTTCCCTGAAGAAGTACGGGGCAACCCAATGATGAAATCCATGCCGACGGAATCCCACTTCCACTCGCACCGTAAAGGTCAAGAAGGCCTGTTGGACGTTGATGCTCGGCCTTAACATGACAACACACGTCGCACTCGGCAACAAACTTTGCGATCTTGCGCTTCATTCGGGTCCACTAGAATCTCTAACGAAGGTCCTGATACATCTTTGTGGCCCCAAGATGAATGGACAAGGGGGAATCATGGGCTTCGCGGAGAATCAAATCCCGCAATTCCATGACCTTTGGAACCACAAGGCGCTGTTTGAACCACACAATACCATGCTCATCTTCTGAGATCCACTTGGTTGTCCCGTTCTTGATGTTCTGCTTGATTTGGCCTACACCAACATCCGATTGCTGTGCGACCTTGATTTCCTCCACCAAGGTTGGTTGCACAACCAAGGTAGCGAGGGAACCGTGCTCAACAACCTCCAAATTGAGCCGCTAAAATTCTTCATGAAGGGCGGGCTGCTGCTCCTTGAGCATCAAGGTATTGCAATAAACCTTCTGACGAAGTGCATCGGTAACAACATTGGCCTTACCCGGATAGTACTGGATACCCATGTCGTAGTCCTTGATCAATTCCAACCATCTTCTTTGCCTGAAGTTCAGATCTGGTTGGGTGAACAAATACTTCAAACTCTTGTGATCCGAATACACTTCACAACGGTTACCGATTAGGTAATGTCGCAAAATCTTGAGTGCATGAACCACAGCAGCTAGTTCCAAGTCATGGGTCAGATAATTGAGCTCATGAGGCCTCAACTGTTTTAATGCATAGGCCGCTACCTTGCCTTCCTGCATGAGAACGCAACCGAGACCCTCACGAGAGGCATCGCAAAAGATATCGAAGCTCTTGTGGACATCGGGAAGAACAAGAAATGGGCCAAGTCAAATGCTTCTTGAGTTCCTGAAAACTCTCATCACAAGAAGAGGACCACACAAACTTCTTGTCCTTCTTGAGCAACTCCGACATCGGCTTCACGATCTTGGAGAAGTTCTCGACAAAGCGACGATAGTATCCCGCTAAACCGAGAAAACTCCACACATCGGTGACCGACTTGAGCTGACCTGAAGAGAGTACATCACTGACCTTGCTAGGATCCACGGCTAAGCCTCCCGCTGAAATAACATGGCCCAAGAATGCCACTTCCTTCAACTAACTCGCACTTGTCGAACTTCGTGATACAAACGGTGCTCATGCACTTTCCCAACACAAGCTTCAAAGGCTCAGCATGTTCTTCATCATTCTTTGAGTAGATAACAATATCATCGATGAAGACCACAACAAACTTATCCAGATAATCCATGAATACTGAGTTCATAAGATTCATGAATAGGGCAGGAGCATTGGTTAAGCCAAAAGACATGACGGTGTACTCGTACAGACCATAACGAGTAGCGAAAGTCGTCTTCGGAATATCTTCGGATCTGATCCTGACTTGATGACAACCCAATCTCAAGTCAATCTTGAGAATACCGTTCGCCAATTGGTCAAAAAGATCACAATGCGGGCAAAGGTTACTTGTTCTTCACCGTCACTTCATTAAGCGGACGGTAATCAACGCACATGTGCAAGGTCTTGTCTTTCTTCTTCACAAAGATCACTGGACGACCCCAAGGAGATGAGCTAGGACGAATGAAACCCTTCTGTTAAGCGAGTCCTTCCAGCCATCCTGTTCCACTGAGATAAGTTAGCAACAAACCCGAGACTGAAGGCAAGGGAAGCAATTAACATATCTAAGAAATGAACTCCAAACGCTTGAAAACAAGCACAAAATTAGTACAAGACCTCAAGTCACAAGATCAACTTCCCGGCACGACTAACTCGTATTGAAAGAATGAGCAATTGGTTAGGAAGGTAAAGTTTCAGAACACCATTCTAGATTCAACGCAGCTAAAGAGCAGGGCAAAACCACCTAAGGGAGTGTTAAGATACTTAGCTAACTCATATCACTTCTTACCCTTTCATTCCCACAAGTTTTAGTCGAGTTATCTTCTCATTTTCTACCTTATTTACAATTAAGAACTTGCTGCCCAGAAATTTATGCTCGCTGTCTAGATTTCGCATTCACCCTTCTAGCTGAAATTTCCTACTCCAACGGCTTCTAATCTTCACCAAAACCCGCATGGTTTTCCCAAAACCAATTTAACCGATAAGCAACTATCTTTTGACAAAGGGAGAGAGGGAAATTAGCTTTTCAAAACTTGATAGAACACGGTAAGATGAGCAAGCTAAGATAGGCAAGGAGTAAAATCTGAGAACTTACTTAAGTCTTTATTAACCATTTGATAGTTTTGAAACTAAATTTTTCAAAACATCCTAAAGGCGACCAAGCTAGGGGTTTCTACGGTCAATATGGCTACCGATACCAACTTTATGAGGACCCGGTATTTAACCTGTAATTTTAACGCTCAAATGGTTCTAGTATTACCAATCAAATATTCTAAGCCTCGATGGACATATGCTTCTCGTAATTGCAAAGACACATACATCTTTACAAAATCATGCATCATTTCCATACATCATACAATGTTTAGTCTAGCAAAAGACTTACAATATATAGAGTTATTACAAAAGAGTCGACCGGCCAAATGACATCAAAGTAACATATAACAGCGGAAGCAAAAGAGCCGTAAGATGGCGATAACAAAAGACGACCGGTTAGCCACATAACCCACAAGGCAACCGACCGGGCCGCTAAGCTAGTCACACCCACCGCAACAAAACTCACAAAAGTCGATCCCTTGGGGATCCACTTCCTCCTCTGCAACAATCGAGCAATGCAGTTCAGTACAAAAATGTACTCGCAAGACTTACGAGTAAGAAGCCTGTACATAGCTACATGTGAGATGAATCAAAGGAAATGGTTATATGGTTAATTGGACACATAAAGCAATTTTCATTTGCAATAATGTAATAGGTTGAAAGCAATTTGTCAAATCTATTTTTAATCATTGAAATAACAACGAGACAATAATGAGTAACATAAAGTACAACCTAGAGGGGACTAATCCAATAGCCACCACAACATAGCACGAATTACCCATTCGTACCACCCAAGTTCAAGTTTTAATGAAAAGGTTATAGTCTAATTTTCACGGGCGATCCGAGCGTGTCCATAACCTAGATGAGGCTATTCGAATAGATTTAACCTCTGAGGGGTGTACCAATGTATCCACACTTGCATCGCTTTTGCCACATGATTTAGCACACTTCCAAAGGTATGTCGGCACGGCTAAGTCCTACGAGACGTTTCCAATATTGTATATTAACTATGAGCCGCTCGTATGGATAGAAACTCATACGATATATTGTAAAGCCGAAAGACAACTACCCACTCAGGGTAAAGCTTTGACAACTACAATGCTCCCAACATCTTCCTTCCTACAACCTCCCGCGACTGGAGCCAACACACACCAAAGTACTAAGTCAAGAGAGGTCCCATTTCCTCACTCGTGGTTAGCACACAAAATGCTCAAGACAAAGGGCGCAAGTAATTTGGTCCTTGTTGACTCGGGCACCATTCCAAACACACCCAAAAGCACACCATCATACCACAGCCCAAGACTAAAATATTTTGTTTTCAGTTTTAGTTTTCTCAATTAAACGTAGCACAAAGGCTGAACATAAAGTCATAATAAGTTTTTGTGTAATCAAGGTTATCGACTAAGTCGACAACCACCCAATTCTACCGGTAGCTAAGCATGACTAAACAACATTAACTCGTAAACTACTGAGTGACAAGGGCTCATCCAACGAACCCTAAATCACAGCAAGATAAGCCTAGGCTTAGTAGTAGAGGATAAATATTTGCCTACAGATTATACATCTAATGGGTCAACTAATCGACAATAGTTTAACACAAGATAACAATGCATGCGTAGAATTTGCAAACAACATATTAGACTTTGAAAATAATAGAGCAATATGATCAAATGATGCTACATCTACTTGCCTTGCCGGTATTTCTCTTGCTACCGAGGTTCACTCTGCTCAACGAATTCTTCAAACCTAACGCAAGAACGAAAATCCAATAAGAACGAAGAACACCGAAAAAGACTCAAAATTCAAATCATCCAAATTCCATGAAATCTAGACAGAGGAAGGTTATGATTTTAAATGAATTTATCAACAAGAATCATTCAATTGGGAATAAGTATGCAAAAGTTATAGCCTAAACAATTTCTTTTAATGGAAAATTTAAATTAAATTGTTTTCTCACATCGTTTATGGCACAATTTTTTAGAAAGTTTTAGAACTCAGAAATTTTTATGGTATGTAGAACATGGCATTCTAAGAACAAGAAGACTAGATTTACTTCATTTGGAGTTAAATTGAATTACTTCCCCGGGGGGGCCCCTTTCCCCAAAAAAGGGGAAAACCGGGGGCCAAAAAAATTTTTTTTAAAAAAGGGAGTTTGGGGAACCTTTTTAATTTTTTAAAAAAAAAAATTTTTTTTTTTTTTTTTTTTTTGGGGGGCCCCCCTTTTTTGGGGTTTTTTTCCCCCCGGGGTGGGTTTTTTGGGGGTTTTTTTGGGAAATTTTAATTGGGAAAAGGGGGTTTTTTTTTTTTCCCCCCCTTGGGCCCCCAAGAGGAAAATTTTTGGGGGGGGGGCCCCCCCCTTTAAAATTTTGGGGGTTTCCTTTTTTTTAAAAAAAATTTTTTCCCCCCCCAAAATTTTTGGAAAAAACCCCCCCCCCTTTTTCCATTTTAAATTTTTTGGGGGGGGGGGAAAAAGGGGGTTTTCCCCGGGGGGGCCCCCCCGGGCCCAATTTCCCCGGGCCAAATTTTCCCCAAATTTGGTTTTTTTTTGGAAACCAATTGGGAAACCCCCCCCCGGGGGGCGAGGAGCCAAGGGAGGAGCTCGGAGGCCGTCAAATAGCTCGGCATCAACGGTTGCCCGAGGACAAGCCCTAATGGCGGACAAGACCAAAAGCTGGTCGGGGCAGAACGGAGGCGACAGGAGCATGTGAGAACAAAAAGGCTACTGGGCTAAACACTAACACGCACTGAAAAACGGGGCTCGGAGCCATTGAGGGGCCCCACGAGGTGACCAGAGCCTACCCTACTCTCCCCGCCATGGCGCACGCGCGTACGGCGCGAGGAGGAAGAAGAAGAAGAACAGAGGAGGAGGTCGAGGAGGTCTTGATCGGTTAGATTTGAGACAGACGGTTGGGATTGCTCAAGACCTCCAGAGGTCCAACACGGCACGGGAGGTTTGAGGCGTTGGATCGAGATCCAACGGCTGAAACACATGCGTCCAAACGACCGCGCCCGGTGCAGTTAGGTGGTCTGGCTCGACCCTGAGCCCGAGTCTGACTCAAGCCCGATTGGTTTGACTAGGGTTTTAAAATTAGAATAGAAACTTTGGGGGATTGTTTGAGGTAGCAAACTAACTCCAAAAATTCTAAAATTTTTATAAGAGCTTTCTAACCTTAGAGTTGACCTTTTATAAAATTTTCAGAGGTTTTGATGTAGTGCATTTTTCTCCAGAAATGTTGCAAGGTTCTAAGCTAAGGTTTGACCCAAAGTCAAACTGGTTTGACTGACCTCTTAAAATATTCAAACAATTTCTAGAAATTGTAAAAATTTTCAGAGGGGTCACACACTAACCCTAGAGCTTAGGAAAAATATTTTCAAGGGATAATCACAAGTTTAGACAAGAAGTTTTTAACAGGGTCAAGATTTAGGTCAAAAGAGGCTTATGGTTTTGTATTTACATAATTCTTTTACAAGAATTTTTCAGAACATACATGAAACACTAAATGCAAGAAAAGTTTTAATTTCTACATATTTTCTTACATTTGAAATACAAGCCAAGACTTAGGATGTTACAGATCCCTTCAAGCACATGATACTAGCGAATAGTTGTAAATAACTCTTCCCAAGTAATGTTCTGTGGGATTTCATTAGCAGCATATAAATTCTCCCACTATTCAGCAGTAATGCCTTCAATCTGATTGGTAGCATAGAGAACCTTCTCACGATCATTCATTGAGTAATCAGCAACTTCCTTTCTATCACACGAAGCCAATCGTCAGCCGCCACTAGCAAAACGCTTTCAGAAAAGGTCGGTAGGCGAGTCCTAATGGACTCTGCTAGCTTAGACTTTTCATGGTGACCATGAGCAACTGGTGTTGTATTGTTTTTAGTCAGGTTGTTGTTCATGTTCTGCATCCGATTCATCATGGTGTACATCAGCTGAGTCTGAGCGGCCATGAATGCTCCAAAATTATGCAAGTCCAAAGGGGTGCTTGAGGTGGAACTGCTCCTGTAGGTGACTATTCATTTCCATCTGCTCCTTGGCTCCATTGGTTCCGGATCCACTGGTAGTTGCATTGTGAGTCCTAACCATCTAACGGAAGCTCCAAGGGATTAAATAAGATAGAAAAGCACAAGGTAAGGCAAAACTTAAGCAGGGGTAGGTTAAACCCAACAAAACACAACACAAATAACTCAATTGAAGCAAACTATATAATATTAATATATAAGGTCTTAGCATGGCTGCAAACAAATTTCTAGGGGCTCTTGCAGCACATAGTACACATAGGAAAATGAGAAGCAAACCTAACAAGCAATCTAACGCCTAAAGGGTGACACTCCTAATTTTAAGCTGATGTGGCTCTCACACTTTAAGCCTCAACTAGCTAAGCCTGAACTCCCGGCTTCCTCACTATCTAAGGTAACATCCACAACCACGATGGTGCTCTACTTCACAATAGACTAGCGTGTGAGCTAGCATCCTCGCGACCTGATCCTGGTGACCTAAAGCTAGTGCTGGTGCTGGTGAGGCTGGCGTAGGTGCAACAGGTGACTTCAGCAAAGGCGCTGGCGACTCCGGATCTTCTAGTATCGACTCGAGCGAATCCTGGTCGTACAAAGCCTCCTAGTTCCTCTCGTGTGACTTCCAAGGCTTTCTCTTGAGCAGCAACGAACTAGGCAAGGTGGACGACCGTAGCATCTTCTTCTTTGTCGATGGTGGGGTAGCGAGCTGGGCGATCCACCGCTGGGGCGCGAGGGTGTAGATGAAACATCATATCCTTCAGCTCACAGGCATGGATGCGACATAAGCGAAGCATCACTAGACACGATGTCTCCTGGTTACCATCCTCAGTAGCTCTCCTAGCACTGAAGTACATCGGACGACTGGCCTTGGTCTACTCTCGGGTGTAGATCATCATCTTGGTACGCATGCCTTGAACATATCCATTCGTGATCCAGTTGGTACTCTGGTAGAGTGGACGATTGTACCCTCCAAGCATTTGCACCAACTTCCAAAGTTCAGTAGCGAAGCCTGCAAGGTGCTCTCCATAGGTCTGAAGCTTTGTCATCTAACAAAGACAAGCAAAAGGTAAGAACCTGTAACACCCCAACTCACATAGAGACTGGGATGCTACTAAAAAAATACATTAAACCAATTTGAACTAAGACCAAATACAAATTTTCAGCAGAGCCTCCCTTGTATAGTTAACTATACCGAAGTTCCGACAATTAACCATAGCAATTAACAATAAATTCCATATTCAAGTTCATTCAAGCATGCAAGATAATCTAAATAACATAAACAAATCATACTATTCTCATCATTACAATTAATCTGAAACTCAAGACCATCCTTAAGTGATTCTCAAGCAGTTCATTTATTATTGGAATAAAACTAATGGCAAACGCCTTAAGATTGTGAGGTACTGAGTGCATCCAACGCCTAATCCCTCCCATGCATGTTGTTCTGCGGATGTACCTAAAACATATAAAAGCAAGAGTGAGCCCAAAGACTCAAAGAAGTATCAACAAGGTTAAAGCAAAGATCACGCTTATAGCATCAACACTCCACAACATCATTACATTAATCAAAGCTTTCATACTTATGGAATGCGACCAAATGCAATGCACCTTTTGAACTTTATCTCTTTTCGCATTTTACCGGTGATGCGGGGTATACATCCGTCGATGTATACCCTTGCCTGTGCCCTCTGGCACAGGGACCAAGAGCCTATACACCACATGTATAGGGACCTTTGCCCACATTCCGCGAATGTGGGGACCTCAAGCCCGTCATTGCATGACGGGGACCTCAACAAAGTATACTTAGTCACCACGTGACCAAGACCCAAACATGCACAAAACATGCATATGCACTATGACATCATCTTTCATACATACTAATTCAACGTGTACACAATAACATGTAAGCATTAACATCATACGAAGGAAACTTTAACCATAACTTGCATTCATCAAGATAGATGGAAGCTCATCACATTAACATCTATGCATAGCTATTACGAGCAGGACACAACACAATTTCAGCATACAATCATAAATATGCAATAACCCGAATATTTGCATTCATCAAGATAGATGGAAGCTCATCACATTAACATCTATGCATAGCTATTACGAGCAGGACACAACACAATTTCAGCATACAATCATAAATATGCAATAACCCGAATACTTGCATTCATCAAGATAGATGGAATCCCATCACATTAACATCTATGCATAGCTATTACGAGCAGGACACAACACAATTTTAGCATACAATCATAAATATGCAATAACCCAAATACTTGCCTCAACTTTGCGAGAACGGTGGATGCGAAGTGGGTGCTTCCCCTAGGATCACGCTCCACCTGAACATAAAGATAACCCCAATCTAAGGCCAACATACTGGACTAAAAACATAAGTAACATCACAATTGAACTCGATAAACTCCTAAGCGTTTTCTAATCTTCTAATTTCTAGCGATCGATTTGGTGCCCACTGCGGCCAGTCAACTTCTAAAATACATAACTTTCTGCTCAGGAGTCCAAATAAGATTATCTTATACTTTCTGAAAAGGTAATTACATTACCTAAATAAAATTAGTTGGGGAGCCCTTTTGATTTGCCATTTACTGCCCCTAGCAAGCCAATCTATCAGATATCAGAATTCACGTTGGGTTCTTTGGACAGTACACTAAAACCACCATAACTTTTGCTAAGAAAGTCCAAATCTTGCGTTCTTTATCTCTATGAAAAGGTATGAAAATTACCTACATTTTTTGTTATATCTAGATCCTCTGATTTCGTCTTTAACTAATGGTTTAACCCTGTTTCCTACAGACTGTCCAAAAACTGACAGATCAACAGGACAGGGACACTAAAAAATTCATATCTTTTGATCCGTAAGTCGGAATCCGGTGATCTTGGCGGCCGCTGAAAGCTAAGAGAATTATCTAAATATCTCTAGGAGATGGGATCTCCATATTCTGACTCTAAGGATACGAAAACTGCCCGCAAAATCTCTAGACAGAAAGCAATCTAGAACCGACATTGCTAAGATACACAAATCTATGACTTTAACGAACGATGAACAGGGGTTACCTTTGGAGAACCCGCTGTAGAACACGATGAACATCACCAGATCTTTCTCCTTCCCTTCTCCCGCTTCTTCTCCCTTTCTTCCTCTACCTTCCTCCCTCTTCTTGCTTGGTCGGCGGCACACAAGAACAGTAGGGCTGCGCCTCGGAGGAGATGGCAGCAAGGGCCAAGGGGGCAGCATCGTAGCACCGCAAGATCAGAGCAATGACGGTGGCATCGTAGCAGGTCCGAGGTATCGTGAGCAGATTAGGGTTTTGCCCTCTCCCACTTGTAGCTGGCTGCTCCCTCTCCCACCTTGGGCCAAAATCAAGTGGGCCAAAAGCCCCGGCCCAGGTTGTCTACCCTTTGCAGAAATCCCCCTCTAATCCTCTATTAAATCGCTTTGCTAATTGCTCCTTCTCTCTAATTTATTTCTTTTCAGCAAATTAAATTTGGGGTATTACAGAACCAATTTAAAACAAGCATAGAAAAGAATTTCGGCAATAGGCAAATCAAGAGAGACAAGAAGAGTTAAGCAATTCATTAATCTTTCAAGTTAATTTTTTGTTGTATAAAATAGTTTTGAATTTCTTAAGGACGGCCAATCTAACTAAGATCAAGACCTACAGTCAGTATGACTCTGATACCACCTCTGTCGGGACCCAAATATGCAAATCTGGACCCTCTGTGTATACTGTACTGCCAAGATCACACTAGTGCACACAGTGTCAATATAGATGAATATCATTACACACATAGCGAATATAAGAATAATCGACTAATTTAAATAGTAAATAATGGTTGTGACCTTATAGTCGAGTTTACACTTATTAAACCACGCAAGACTGAGCACTAAATAAATAAACAACAGCGAAACGAAAGCAACTTCAACGGGTACACATCAACTTGCCACAGGCAACCAATTGAGATCAAGGCCTAGGGATCAACCTCCTCGTGAAACTCCCCTCAAAAGCAGGCGAAGAATCCTCCACTTCAACTGAATGATGATTATAGCAAGAATCAGTACTCCAAGTACTCAGCAAGTTGTACCACATAATGCAATTATAGATGAAGGCTTATTTCAAAGGAAATGACTTCTATGGTTGTTTTTCAAAAAAACAATAATTGAATTTGAATATGAATAATAGATTGAAAACATAATTTAAATAAAATAGCAGTAATAATTTAACAAGTATTTCACAAATCTCACATATCATAATCAATTCTTTCACACAACCATATGAGTTAAATCACACAGCTATCCCTCTCAATTCTTTTTATGAAAATTTACCCCTCGTGTGAAATCCCCGAGCATGTCTATGACCGCGGATGCGGCTATTCGATTAGATTGTTTAACACTCTACAGAGCAAGTAAGGCTTTTGAGTTAAGGAGGTTTGCATGGGAGAAGAAAATTGATGGGTGACTGAATGGGAATTGCATTTTTTTAATTTTCGAATTACTCCTCACAGGTTACTATTCAAGTTCCAATGGCACCAGACACTGTTTGTAGTCCGAACAATTTCTTTGATTTTCGAATTTAAACAAAAGCAATAAATCAACAGATTTTTAGAAAATAGCAAATAGCGTCCAAAAATTCTAGAAAAATTCACAAAAATACCTTGAATTATTTTGAACTTAATAAAAAAAATTCCAACCTAAGGTTGGCCTTTATTTTTGAACAGTAATTATTTTTGTTTTTAAAAAATAGTAAAAAGCTTTTAAAATTCTAGAAATTTATTAAAATTTATTTTTCACTTTAAATCCAATAAAAACTCATAAAACTTAATAAATTTTATTCTTGACTTTTAAAATCTTATCAATTTAAGAAAACCAATAAACACTATTGAAACTCAAAAAATCCAATAAAAGAATAACTTTATTAATTTTTATTTTGGTAATAGAACTTTGGGATGTTACAAACTACCCCCCTTAAAAGGAATCTCGTCCCCTAGATTCGGAGAGGCTAGAAAGAAAGAAGACAGACAAAAGATAAATGAATTGAGAGATAGAAAGTCTATCTTCAAGTTGGCTTTACATCCAGAGGTTTTGAGTTTGTCCGAAGTTTTGAAGTGTCGACTCATCTTTTAAGTTCCAGGCACATCGATAGGTGAGGAGTCCAATGGATTGTTAGAGAAGAGGAAAATAGCAAAGGGTGAGAAAGAAAGCTATGAGGGAAGAAGTCTACCCATTTAAAGCAAATGTTGTACACAAGATCAAAAGATCTATATACGACGTACCAAAAGAAAACATACCATACAAGTTAAGAAACAATACAACGTTCTACTGGATCGATACTCGTAAGCTGGTGAAACGACTCAATATACAGAATGAGTCTTAGCACACTTAAGCTATATGGCTTGGCTGACAAAACGATCTTCGGTATATCTTGTCCATTGTCCTTGGATGGTGGAGACGACGATACTTTCTCGATGGCTCCATGTCTTGTAGTCTTGAACATAAGGGTTAAGAAACGTGTTGACCATCTATAGAAATGTATAAGGGAAAGGGGATCCATTTAACATTGTAAAATTGTGAGGGGAGAATTAGGTAACAAAGAATCACCAGGAAGAAGCTAGAGATAGACATATGACCAAGATGAGGAGAGAACAATTTATTTTTCTTGTTATATAAAATAAGTTTTAAAGTTTTTCAACTAACGGCCATTCTAACTAGGTCACGACCTACAGTCGATATGGCTCTGATACCAATTTGTCAGAACCCGGGATTAACATCCCAGATCCTCTGTGCAGCTAGTTCACACAGTAAACAAATATGGTAACAAATTCATATCACAGCTTTATTAATAATCAACAGAATTTATTACAAAGAGGCTTACAAGCCAGCAATAAAGAACACAGCGGAAGACGAAGAAGTAGTAGGGTCTAGCAATCCGCCACAGGCAATCGACTGGGGTAGCGGCCTAGTCGTCGAGATCCACATCGGTAGCGAAGTCCTTCTCCTCTGAAATTTTGTTTGCACAAAGCAAGTATGAGAATAACTTCCATCCTCGCAAGTTACACCCGTCAAATAACAGAATGACATGCATACATGGATGTAACAAAGGATGGCTTATTTGTTGATTTGCATAAAGCAGCATTTTCTTCAAATACTCGTACTAAGTTCCAAAGCAGTTACTCTATAACTGAAATTCATTTTATAAATTTTCAATTTTA
Source organism: Ampelocalamus luodianensis (assembly GCA_036346255.1). Taxonomy (NCBI): domain Eukaryota; kingdom Viridiplantae; phylum Streptophyta; class Magnoliopsida; order Poales; family Poaceae; genus Ampelocalamus; species Ampelocalamus luodianensis. The sequence goes on from CM070629.1 coordinate 38,912,743, forward strand.
TAGTCAGATAACATTCACACAAGAATGGTGAAGGATACCCTCCTATCACATGGCTTCCTGCCCAATTTCCATTTGGATAAACCAGTTTTGAAGAGGTCTTTTTCAAACAAAACCAAAGTCTAACTTTGAGTGACTTTGCCAGCATGTCCATGACCGTGGACACGGCTATTCGAATAGTTTTACACTCTGCAGAGGTTGTACAACTTTACCCACAAGACACGACTTCTCTAGTTTGTTCGGCATCCGTCGATACCACCGCTTACTACCTTGGGTAAGCAGTCTAGAGCACATGACAAGGCCTTTACAAAGCGTCATTCCACCGTAGTTACCCCTCGCTAAGGTTTTGTCACCCCCTTTGGAATAAAGACCTCCGGGTTTGGGCCCCCTCTTGCGCTAGGTGGGACTAACATAAGTCGTAACATGACTACCCATTGCATCTGTAGGGAACGAACACGGTGGAACATTACGAATTAATTAGCCAGGGCCTACTCCCCACACTGAGGACATGTGGTGGTACGGTGGTGGCATAGCAAGATGCGGCTCGAAGACTGGTCCTTAATTGACTTGGGCAACTTTCCAACAAACCCATAGGCCTCAACCTACCCAGTTGAGCTAGAGGAGACCCGCTTATTTGGCTTGTAATGCTTAACCAACCACCGGTCCTAGCATCACAAATCAAATAAATCGATCCTCGAGATATGTATACTTCCTGTAAAGCAAGATACGCACCTCGTTACAAAATTAGACATCAACTCCATTCAAAACATAGAGTCCAAACATTACACTACAAACGGAAGATAAACAAATAGTAACAATATTACGTACATAGGCCGATTGTGCCACAAGATACACAAATAGACAAGAACGACAATGAAGCAAAAGTGCCATAAGATGGCTATAAACAAAGCCAATCAAGTGTGCCTTCAACCCACAAGGCATCCGACCGACCGCCAAGACTAGTCGTCACCCACGGCGACAAAGACACTCACGTAAGTGAGGCCCCGAGGCTCACCTTCCTCCTCCGCAACCAAAAACATCAAACAAAGCACCGAGTACAAAGATTGTCTTTGTACCGCAAGACCGACGTGTGAACTAGCGCACTGCTCATATGCTACATGCAGCTTATTTGGTGGAGGTCATATGTTTCATTTGCATAAAGCCAATTCTCATTTGCAATAAGGTAATACAGCTTTAAAGGCAAGTTTGCAATTCATTTTAAGATTGAAATAACAAGAAAGATAATAATAACAAAAGCGAAAGATAAACAACCTAGAAGTGACTATCCCAATAGTCACCATTAACAATAGCACGAATCCCGCATTCGTACTCACCCATCAAGTTTTAATTTAAATGTTGTAGTCTAACTCTTGAAAAGCTTACCCAAGCGTGTCCATCACCTAGGACGAGGCTATTCGAATAGTTTTTAACCCCGCAGGTGTACCATCGCATCCACACTTGCATCGCCTTTAAGCCAAAGCACACTTCGAAGGTATGTTGCACAACTAAGTCCTACGAGACTTTTTCAAATATTATGTATTAACTACGAGCCGCTCATATGGATAGAAACCCATACGCTACATGGTAAAGCCGAAAAGACAACTACCCACTCAGATAAAGCTTTTCTGACAACTACCATGCTCCCACCTCCATCCCTCCCGCGACCTCCTCGCGACCCGAGCCAATACACGCCAAAGTACTAGGTCAAGAGAGGTCCCATATACTCTAGTGTGGTTAGCACACGAAATGCCTGGATAAAAATTCACTCACAAGATGTTCGGTCCTTAATTGACCGGGCACCTTTCAAATACACCCAAAAGATCACACCAATCTTACCATTGTGCCCGCCCAAATCATTTTTGTTTTCATTTTTAGTTTTGCAATTAAACATAGCAGAAATGTGAAACATAAAGTTGTAGTAAATTTTGTGTGATCAAGGTTACCGACTAAAGTCGATAATCGCCCAGCTTCTACCGATACTAAGCATGTCTAAGCGGTGAAATCGTATCTACTAAGTGACAAGAAATCATCCAATGATCTCTAATCACAAAGAAATAACCTAGGCTCGGGTAGTAGAGATCAATATTTGTCTACAGGATATGCACTACGGATTTAACTAATCCATTTTAACACAAATTAAGCAATGCATACATACAATTGAAACAAAATATTAGAATTTAGCATCGGGATTATCATGATCAAAGCGCTTGCCTGGCCGCCGTTGCTCAATATGGTGCGGAGGATCGTCCTCGTGGTTGCCGCAAATATCGAAGCTTCAACGATCGAACATAACAAAGAAATAAGAACGAATAACACCGACAAAACTCAAACATTCAACAACATCAAACAAGCCAAAACTCACACAGCAGCCTAAGCATGAAATAACAGAATTTTAGAAACAGAGAACAAATCATTTTAAGTTATTAGCAATTTTCTATGAATTTTCTAAGCTAAAAACACAACAAGTCACTAGTTAATTACTTAACAAATTTTCATGAACAGAACCAGTGTATAAAATCTATCCTAATAGTTAGCATACTGAAAATGAAATTTTACAGAATTGGGTTCATTTAATTTGGACAATTATTGGAAGAGATATGCATTTTCTAATTTAGAAGATACATAAGACATCATTTTATTAGCTAACAGATTTTTGCTACAGAGACATGGGTGAAGTTAATTTTATCAAATAGCACACTTAAAATGAAAATTAACAAAGACTGGTTTCATACAATTTGGATAAAAATTGAATTAGTTATGCATTTTCTAAGTTTAAATGAATTAACAAAGGCAATGTAAAACATATTACGTAAATACTAAAGCATTAAATCCTTTTTCTACCGCCACCAAGAAGCCCCACCATCGACGGGCCCGCGAACGACCAGACAAACAAGACTCGCCTAAAGTGACGTCGAAGGCGTATTCAAAGAATACGCCTTGGCTCACTAAGGTGCAAACCCAAAACACCCTCACGAGAAATACGCTCCCATCGAGAAAACGATAACCGTAACTACACAAACCTAATCGACAACATGGACCCACATGGTAGTGACTCGAGAACAAATAACGGGCCGGATTAAAGGATTTCTAAACGCGATTAACCAAAGAGGGCCCACCAATCGAGACTCACTAGAACAGGTTAGCGCTAACTAAGCTTCGGCGGCTCACCGCAAGACGCGACGGGACGGCGGCGCGCGCCGCATGTGTGATCTAGCAAACCAATGAGTTTCAAGACGAGTGAGTGGTACCTCAAGGTTCGCAAAGACTCACGAACCCGGTCTGCGGTGACGCGAGCCCAATGGTCGACGGAGATGAGCTCACGACGGCCGGAGGCGGAGAAGAAAGTACGGTGCTCGCGAGAAGATGCTACGCACTTCGGCAGCTTCGAGAAGGTGCGCCACGATCGCGGAGACACCAGAACGATAAGCCCACGATTTTGATGATGGAGGAGGACGGTGGCGCCGGAATTGACACGCGCGCTTTACCGAAGTTTGAGAAGAAAGCGACGCACGCCTCGGTGATGCACCAAAGAGCGAAACAAGGTCACGGTAGACTCAAAGACTGGTGATGCGATCCTAAGGGACCAAGTGACGAACCGAAACTCACCGAGCGCCAATAAGCTTGCAGAGCCGAGATCACCGGAGGCGGAGACGACGGCGGCTCCGGATGATTCATCGGTGCTACGAGCTCTGAACGCAAAATGGATGCGCGAGGAGAGTGGATCACGCGTGCGGTCTCGGGCTCGAGGGCGGCGCTAACACGGAGGCGTTGCCTCGGGTTCTTCTCCGCCGGAAAGGAAATTTGGGCGGAGAAAACACGAGAATGGACGCGAAGGGTAGTGGATGGGCTCGGTGGTAGATGAGATCCCGGCGATGCTTCACGGCCGACACGAGGACAAAAAGGTGGCGGCGACGAGGACGTGGCAAGCATGCGCGACGGCCGTGAGCCCGGTGAGGTGCGGAGAAGACGAGGTCGATCGGCGTGTGGGACCCACATGTCGGCCGACAGAGCAAAGCGGTGCGAGCCGAGGTTCTACTCGATCGGAAAGATGCCGACCGCTGGATCCGAGATGGACGGTCGAGATTGATGTATGCATTCGGACAGTCGGTTGCGCATGCGACGTGGATCGCTCGATTTGCATCGGACGGTCACGATCGATTGGACTCGCGGCGGTGCAGCTAAGCGGTGCGACCGAGTCAAGTGGTGCGTCTGGTTTGAGTCGGACTGGTTCGAGCCCGACAAGCAAAGCTGTTTTCGATTTTTGATTTTAAAAGCTAAGAGAGTTTAGGGAATTTTTAGAGATAGATCCCGAGCTCCAAAAATTCCGAAATTTTTATGGTAGCTACTTGAGATAGAGAAAAACACTGCATAAATTGTCCAGAACTTTTTATGCACTGAAAAGTTCTGCAGAAAATTCTCAAGCATGCTGACCTAGGATTTGACCAGATTTTCAACTAGTTTGACTTGGCCATTTGAAATAGCAAATAAAATCTAAAAATTGTGAAATAATTCAGGAGGTAGATAGGATGATCAAGATGATAGGAAAAATAATTTCAGAGGATGATCATAAGTTTGAAAGCTAAGAATTGATAACAACAATTTCCAATCACAAGAATTAAATTCTAAAATTGAAATTGCTAGGAAAATTGTAGAAACTTTCAAATGATTTGAAGAGACAACAAAAGTTTTTATTTCGTCAAAATTTTACATTTGAAATACAAACCCTAAGTTAGGGCTGTTACAAATCTCCCCCTTACAGAATCTCGCATCGAGATTCTCGATCACCGGGAGAAGAAGGACTGTAATCTGCCGGAGACGATCTTCCCGCTCCCAAGTGGCTTCATCCTCGAGTGGTTTGACCATTGAACTTTAAGGAACTTGATCACACGGTTCCTTGTCCCTGCGTTCACTTCTTCGAGGATACGAACGGGCGCCACGATAAGACAGATCTTCCCGCACATCGATATTTTCCAAGGCGCTTCTCCACAGAACACGAAGGCACTTCTTCAATTGCGACACGTGGAAAACATCATGCACCCTTCGAGTGTAGCGGCAATTCTAACTTGTATGCAACAGCTCCCACTCTCTTGATGATGCGACACGCCCGACATATCGAGGAGCCGGTTGCCCTTGACATCAAACGACGATGTCCTTCGAGGTGAGACTTTGAGATACACAAAGTCATTGGTGAAACTCAACTCACGGCGACGCCGACCGCATAGCTCTTACGCTCGATCGAGCTACGCGCAAGTGCTCACGAATCAACTACACTTGACTTTCGGCTTCATTGATGGAATCGGGCCAAAGAACCGCCTCACCGCCGACCGGCTCAATGGTGTTCGCAGCCGCCCATACAAAGCCTCAAACGGTGCCATGCCGAGACTAGCTCGAAGTCGTTGTTGTAGGAGAACCTGCAAGCGGTAGGCACTTCTCCCAATTCTTCCCATAGGAAAGAACACAAGCACGAGCATATCTTCAAGAACTTGGTTGACCCGCTCCGTCGACCATCATCCCGAGGATGATAGGTCGGTGAAGAAAGACGGGTCCCCATGGCTTCCTCGTAAATCGTGCCATAGCCGAGAAGTGAAAAGAGAGCCACGATCCGACACAATCGCTCGTGGCACACCATGCAAGCTCACAATGCGAGATATAGAGATCCGCCAATCGATCGACACCGAGAGTGGTGGCATCGCGTGAAGTGCGCTACCTTCGTCAATCGATCGATAACAACCCGGATAGCATCCTTCCCCAAGAAGCACGGCGCATCACCGGTGATAAAATCCATGCCTACGTAATCCCACTTCCACTCGTATAGGCAAGGGCCGAGGAGACCGCCGACGCCGATGCTCGGCCTTGACGCGACAACATATGTCACATCCGCCACGAACACGCAATCTCGCGCTTCATGCGAGTCCACCGTAATCTCGACGCAGATCTTGGTACATTTTAGTGGCCCCGGATGGATGGACAAAGGCGTAATCATGGGCCTCTGAAGAATCAAATCCCGCAACTCGGGACCTTTGGGACCACAAGACGCCGCCCAAACCACACAACACCGTGCTCATCTTCTCGTGAAACACTTGGCTGATCCATTCTCGATGTTTCGCTTGATTTTACCCACGCCATCATCGATTGTTGTGGTCGCCTTGATCCGATCCACCAAGGTTGGTTGCACAACCAAGGCAAAGAAGGGAACCATGCTCAACCAAACCCAAGTTGAGACATTTGGAATTTCGCAAGAAGCGCAGTTCTCGCTCTTGGATCATCAAAGTATTGCAATACACCTTTCGACTAAGTGCATCAAGAACCACATTGGCCTTGCCGGTGATATCAATACCCATGTCATAATCTTTGATTAATTCCAACCATCTCCTCTGCTCGAGGTTCAAATCGCCGAGTAAATAAGTATTTCAAACTCTTATGATCTAATACACCTCACAATGGTTTCGATCAAATAATGCCGCCAAATCTTGAGTGCATGAACTACCGCAGACAAGCTCTAAATCATGGGTGGGATAGTTGAGCTCATGAGGCCTCAATTGCTCGGATGCATAGGCAACCGCTTTGCCTTCCCGCATAAGAACACATCCGAAGTCCCCGACGAGAGGCATCGCAATAAATATCGAAGCTCTTGTGGATATCGGGAAGAGTAAGGACTGAGTGAAGTCAATCGCCGCTTGAGCTCTCAAAGCTCTCATCACAAGCGAGGACCATACAAACTTCTTGTCCTTCTTAAGCAATTCAGGTCATCGGCTTTGCGATCTTGGAGAAGTTCTCGATAAAGCGCGATAGTAGCCCGCTAAACCAAGAAAACTCCGCACATCGCTGGTGACTTGGGTGGCCCCAAGATAGAACATCATCGACTTTCTTTGGGATCTACAACTATTCCTCCACTGAAAGAACATGGCCCAAAAATGCCACTTCCTTCAACTGAACTCACATTTGCCGAACTTAGATACACCGATGCTCCGCAACTTGCCCAAAACAATCTTGGATGCTCAAGATGCTCGCCTTGGCCTTGGAATAGATAAGAATGTCATCAATAAAACCACCACAAATTTGTCCAAATACTCCATGAATACGAATTCATAAGGTTCATGAACAACGCTGGAGCATTGGTCAAACCGAAAGACATGACGGTGTACTCGTCATGAGCCATAACGAGTAGTGAAAGCCGTCTTGAATATCCTCACTCGATCCGACTTGATGATAGCCCGATCTCAGATCAATCTTGGAGAACACCGAGCTCCGGACAACCGGTCAAAAGATCATCAATGCGGGCGGAGGATATTTGTTCTTCACCGTCACTTCATTGAGAGGACGGAGTCAACACACATACGCAAAGTCTTGTCCTTCTTCTTCACAAAGATCACCGGACAACCCCAAGGAGATGAACTGGACGGATGAAACCCTTTGCTTGGAGCTCACCAAGCGCTTCTTCAATTCTTCTAGCTCATTGGGAGGCATCCGATACGGCGCTTCAAATCGGAGCGATGCACGGCAGCAACTCGATGGCAAACTCAGATCTCGAACCGAGGCATCCTGTGCAAATCTTCGTGAAAGACATCCACAAAGTCGATACTATGGGAACATCTTGAATTTGCAAGGTCGGCTTTGCTTCTAATGCACATAGACACGGCCCTGAAGCCGTGGCGAAACCCGACTTGCTCACCCGAAGGGTGGTAAGATAGACAATCTTCCGCACAATCGATTTGCCCCAAGTGTTGGGACAACCAATCCATGCCAAGAATCACATCCGCACTCATTGAATCGCGAGCGTAATGAGATTTGCCAAAAATCCCACTCCTTCAACTATGATAGGAACATCCCGACATCAGAATCGCTCTCATTTCCGACCCGAGAGCGGATGAGTAAAGGAACTTCCAAAGGAACACGTGAAGACCACTAGCAGCAGCAAATGATCTTGAAATAAAAGAATGCGATGCTCGAATCAAATAATACCGCATGGGACGAGAATTAACAAGAAGTATACCAATCACAACATCCGGCGCCCCGAGCCTCCTCGGTGAAAGGTGGTTCACTCGACCACGCCGCACTCGGTCTTCGAATAATCTTAGTCGTCGCGGGTGACCGCCCCGCCGCGTCCTCCATTAGGACGAGGCTCTGCGAACACTCGAGGCGAGCATTCGCATAATGGCCCTTGTTGTGGCAATAAAACAAGTCACCTCGCCGCCGGATTGCGGAGGCCGCTCGCTGGCTTGGATCGCAGCGCACGTGGGTCAAACACGCTGCGGTGGGCGAGGAGCTGGTGCAGATGGTCTCGGCGCCGGTGGAGCAAAAGAACGGGCCATCGTGCCGCCCACCGAGGACGAACGAGGTGGTGTGAGTAGACCGATGCGCCCCATTTGCGCTGCGGGACTCGCCAGCGCTTTGCCTTATGCTCGCAACAATGGCCTTATCTACCAAGGCACGAAAGTCCGAGAAGTCCACAATGGATAGCTTGTCCTGCGGCTCCTGACAAGCCATCCATAAATTTCTCTGCTAGCCTCATCCGAGGCCACCTCCCGAGCATAACGAGCCGATGATTGAACTCGCATGCATGTGCTCAAGTCACGCATTTGCGCCCTTGCTTGAGCGCGAGGAACTCCTTTTCTTCACTTCATCGAGCCATCCGGGATGTGGGCCCGACGAAAAGCGACCGGAACTCCTCCCACGCGACCACATGGCCCGCGGCCGCATGGCAAGATAGTTCTCCCACCATGAGAGTGCGCCTCAAGCCGGTGGGACGCGAAGAGTGCCTTGTCCTGCGCTCGCATCGAGCTATGTTGAGCTTCCGCCAACCATGCGCAACCAATCATCCGCATCGAGAGGGTCCTCGAGCGGGAGAAAGTCGGCGGGCGGTACGGAGGAACTCGCAAGTCCCCGCGAGTCGGTGGCCGCCACCACCGGCAGGAGTGGAGGTATTCCTAGCAATAACCTCCAAGATGCGCTGTCGGTCCATGCGGTTTCGCTCGACCGAGCGAGAACCTCACCATGGTTGGAGGAGGAAGCTCTCATCATGACCACCTGCTGCCGCAGCGTTCTCCCGCCATCCTGTTTCACTAAGACAAGTTAACAATAGCCGGAAAACACGAAGTCAACATCCTACTGCAAATAACTTACTAACAGCACAAAACAAACACAAGACTTTTAAGTTACAAAACCAATTGACAAAAATCGACACTTAGCAAACTCACATATATCTTACCCTTATACCCCACAATTTTTAATTAGACTAATTCTCTATGGTTTTCCCAAAGACCGATTCTACTAGGTAGCAACTATCTTTTGAAAGGAAAGAGGAACCCCAAGTTTTAAACTCAAATTAGAGTAAGATGAGAGTAGAATGCCAAGATAGGTAAGGAGTAAAATCTGAGAATCTGCCTAGGTTTTCATAAACCCTTTTTACACTTTCAAATTAAGCTTTTTCAAAATATCCTAAAGACGACTATGCTTGGGTTGCTACGGTCGAATGGCTCGATACCAACTTTGAGGACCCAGTTTATTTGGCTTGTAATGCTTAACCAACCACCGGTCCTAGCATCACAAATCAAATAAATCGATCCTCGAGATATGTATACTTCCCGAAAGCAAGATACGCACCTCGTTACAAAATTAGACATCAACTCCATTCAAAACATAGAGTCCAAACATTACACTACAAACGGAAGATAAACAAATAGTAACAATATTACGTACATAGGCCGATGTGCCACAAGATACACAAATAGACAAGAACGACAATGAAGCAAAGTGCCATAAGATGGCTATAAACAAAGCCAATCGGTGTGCCTTCAACCCACAAGGCATCGACCGACCGCCAAGACTAGTCGTCACCCACGGCGACAAAGACACTGACTCACGAAGTGAGGCCCCGAGGCTCACCTTCCTCCTCTCGCAACCAAAACATCAAGCAAAGCACCCGAGTACAAAGATTGTCTTTGTACTCGCAAGATCGACGTGTGAACTAGCGCACTGCTCATATGCTACATGCAGCTTATTTGGTGGAGGTCATATGTTTCATTTGCATAAAGCCAATTTTCATTTGCAATAAGGTATACTGATTTTAAAGGCAAGTTTGCAATTCATTTTAAGATTGAAATAACAAGAAAGATAATAATAACAAAAGCGAAAGATAAACAACCTAGAAGTGACTATCCCAATAGTCACCATTAACAATAGCACTAATCCGATTAGCATCACCCATCAAGTTTTAATTTAAATGTTGTAGTCTAACTCTTGAAAAGCTTACCCAAGCGTGTCCATCACCTAGGACGAGGCAATTGAATAGTTTTTAACCTGCGCAGGGTGTACCACTGCATCCACACTTCGCATCGCCTTTAAGCCAAAGCACACTTAGAAGGTATCTTCGCACAACTAAGTCCTACGAGACTTTTCCAATATTATGTATTAACTACGAGCCGCTCGTATGGATAGAAACCCATACGCTTACATGGTAAAGCCGAAAAGACAACTACCCACTCGGGATAAAGCTTTTCTGACAACTACCATGCTCCCACCTCCATCCCTCCCGCGACCTCCCGCGACTGAGCCAATACACGCCAAAGTACTAGGTCAAGAGAGGTCCCATATACTCTAGTGTGGTTAGCACGAAATGCCCTGGATAAAAATTCACTCACAAGATGTTCGGTCCTTAATTGACGGGCACCTTTCGATACACCCAAAAGATCACACCAATCTTACCATTGTGCGCGCCCAAATCATTTTTGTTTTCATTTTTAGTTTTGCAATTAAACATAGCAGAAATGTGAAACATAAAGTTGTAGTAAATTTTGTGTGATCAAGGTTACCGACTAAAGTCGATAACCGCCTCAGATTCTACCGATACTAAGCATGTCTAAGCAAATGAAATCGTATCTACTAAGTGACAAGAAATCATCCAATGATCTCTAATCACAAAGAAATAACCTAGGCTCGGTAGTAGAGATCAATATTTGTCTACAGGATATGCAACACGGATTTAACTAATCCATTTTAACACAAATTAAGCAATGCATACATACAATTTGAAACAAAATATTAGAATTTAAAGTCTTTGGGATTATCATGATCAAACCGCTTGCTGGTGGTTGTTGCTCAATATGGTGCGGAGGATCGTCCTCAAGGTTGCCGCAAATATCGAAGCCTAACGATCGAACATAATGACAAATAAGAACGAATAACACCGACAAAACTCAAACATTCAACAACATCAAACAAGCCAAAACTCACACAAGAGCCTAAGCATGAAATAACAGAATTTTAGAAACAGAGAACAAATCATTTTAAGTTATTAGCAATTTTCTATGAATTTTCTAAGCTAAAAACACAACAAGTCACTAGTTAATTACTTAACAAATTTTCATGAACAGAACCAGTGTATAAAATCTATCCTAATAGTTAGTATACTGAAAATGAAATTTTCTGAATTGGGTTCATTTAATTTGGACAATTATTGGAAGAGATATGCATTTTCTAATTTAGAAGATACATAAGACATCATTTTATTAGCTAACAGATTTTTGCTACAGAGACATGGGTGAAGTTAATTTTATCAAATAGCACACTTAAAATGAAAATTAACAAGACTGGTTTCATACAATTTGGATAAAAATTGAATTAGTTATGCATTTTCTAAGTTTAAATGAATTAACGAAAGGCAAATGTAAAACATATTACGAAATACTAAAGCATTAAATCCTTTTCTACCGCCAACAAGAAGCCCGACCATCGACAATGGGCCCGCGAACGCGACCAGACAACAGACTGCGTCTAAAGTGACGTCGGCGTATTCAAAGAATACGTCTTCGGCTCACTAAGGTGCAAACCCAAAACACTCACAGAGAAATACGCTCCCATCGAGAAAACGCATAACCAGAACTACACAAACCTAACTGACAACATGGACCCACATGGTAGTGACTCAGAGAACAAATAACGGGCTGGATTAAAGGATTTCTAAACGCGATTAACCAAAGAGGGCCCACCAATCAGAGACTCAGCTAGAACAGGGGTTAGCGCTAACTAAGCTTCGCCGGCGGCTCACCGGCACGCACGGGGACGGCGGCGCGGCCGCACAGGTGATCTAGCAAACCAATGAGTTTCAAGACGAGTGAGTGGTACCTCAAGGTTCGCAAAGACCTCACGAACCCGGTGCCGGTGACGCGGAGCCCAATGGTCGACGGAGATGAGCTCACGACGGCCGAGGCGAGAAGAAAGTACGGTGCTCGCGGAGAAGATGCTACGCACTTGGCGGCCGAGAAGGTGCGCCACGGGATCGCGGAGACACCAGGAACGATAAGCCCACGATTTTGATGATGGAGGAGGACGGTGGCGCCCGGAATTGACACGGCGGCGCTTTACCGAGTTTGGAGAAGAAAGCGACGCACAGCCTCGGTGATGCACCAAAGAGCGAAACAAGGTCACGGTTAGACTCAAGACGGTGATGCGATCCTAAGGGACCAAGTGACTAAACCGAAACTCACGAGCGCCAATAAGCTTGCGAGCCGAGATCACCGGAGGCGGAGACGACGAAGCGGCTCGGATGATTCATCGGTGCTACGAGCTCTGAACGGGCAAAATGGATGCGGCGAGAGAGTGGATCACACGCGGTGCGGTCTCGGGCTCGAGGGCGGCGCTAACACGGCGGCGTTGCTCTCGGGTTCTTCTCGGTGGGAAAGGAAATTTGGGCGAGAAAACACGAGAATGGACGCGAAGGGTAGTGGATGGGCTCGGTGGGTAGATGAGATCCCGCGATGCTTCACGCGGTGACACGAGGACAAAAGGTGGCGGCGACGAGGGACGTGGCAAGCATGCGCGCGCCTGGCCGTGAGCCCGGTGAGGTGCGGAGAAGACGAGGTCGATCGCCGGCGGTGGGACCCACATGTCGGCCAGAGATAAAGCGGTCGCGAGCCGAGAGGTTCTACTCGATCGGAAGATGCCGACCGTTGGATCCGAGATGGACGGTCGAGATTGATGTATGCATTCGGACAGTCGGTTGCAAGATGCGACGTGGATCGTTCGATTTGCATCGGACGGTCACGATCGATTGGACTCGCGCGCGGTGCAGCTAGGCGGTGCGACCGAGTCAAGTGGTGCGGTCTGGTTTGAGTCGGACTCGGGTTCGAGCCCGACAAACAGTGTTTTCTGATTTTTGATTTTAAAAGCTAAGAGAGTTTAGGGAATTTTTAGAGATAGATCCCTAGCTCCAAAAATTCCGAAATTTTTATGGTAGCTACTTGAGATAGAGAACAACACTGCATAAATTTTCTAGAACTTTTTATGCACTGAAAAGTTCTGCAGAAAATTCTCAAGCATGCTGACCTAGGATTTGACCAGATTTTCAACTAGTTTGACTTGGCCATTTGAAATAGCAAATAAAATCTAAAAATTGTGAAATAATTCAGGGAGGTAGATAGGATGATCAAGATGATAGGAAAAATAATTTCAGAGGATGATCATAAGTTTGAAAGCTAAGAATCTGATAACAACAATTTCCAATCACAAGAATTAAATTCTAAAATTGAAATTGCTAGGAAAATTGTAGAAACTTTCAAATGATTTGAAGAGACAACAAAAGTTTTTATTTCTCCTCAAAATTTTACATTTGAAATACAAACCCTAAGTTAGGGCTGTTACACCTGTGCATGAACATGCACCCACCAAACATCCATTATGCCCAAGTCCAAACCCATTTTCATTTTATTCTCCAAGTAAAAGCATTTTATAAACCTTTTATGGCAAAACAATACCATAGACCCAATTTAAATCATATTTGAAAGATTTGGCTAAAAACTTCCCAAATACAAGATTTGATCTAAGAATTGGCTAAGCATTTAATTATTTTCAATATTATTTTATCTAATGGTGACAAGGAAATGATAATCGATATTCAAATTGGCTATACACAAGGAATTGGAATAACTAAGTATTTAAAACAGGGAATTAAAATAATTGTATAAACATATGCATGCAGTAATAATTTAAAACAGAATATAAATAATTTAAAATAATAGGATCAATATGATCAAGGGTATAACTTGCCTTACTTGTTTAATCGATGATCTCAAACGGTGTCGAAATCCGGTCGTCCAAAGTCGTCGAAACCTATACGTGTAGAAGATCCGAATTCAAATAATATTCAAATAAAATCCAAAAATTATAAAATAAATACTGGACAGAAGGTATCGACTTTATATGAATATAGGAATTTGAATCGACGGAATCGGAGTTTGTATGAGGGAGAACAAAATTGTAGAAAATGACATGCATGGATAAAACACTATTTATGCATGGCACTGTAGCTCGCCATGCAACGTGAACACAAGCAAGTGCATGATGACATGGCGACGCTGGGCGAGAAGAAAGGACAGGTGTCCGGTGAACCACAAAAATGGAATCCCAGGAGCAAGACGGACACAATGGTGGTGGTCACGTCGCCAGCGAAGGTCCGGTGCGGCTGCGGCGCACAAAATAGTGTCAGATGAATAGTAACATCGATGAGCCGGGGTGTTTTGGAGAAAAGGAAAGGAGCACCGCGTAGAACGTTGCGAGGCAAAACCAACGGTGTAGACGATGTCGTCAGGGGATCAAAAACGGCACCGGAAATGACGATAGAAGGTGGTTCGACCGCTCGCGCAAAACTTTTGCTTGAGACGAGATAGAGGGACGAATTCCAAGGATATGAAAAGGACGCTGAGGGGCACACCGCGACATGGTCGGCTCAGGAAATGAGTGACCGAGGAGAGAGAACAAAGGAGAGATTAATAATGGACCAAAATAAATGATAGAAAATAAATAAAATCTAAAAATTACAAAATAAATAATGTAAATAGTAGATGAATTTAGATGAATTCAGGAGAAAGAATCAACAGATTTGGAGCTTGTATGAGAGAGAACGGATTTTTGGAAGGAATAAAATGTTATGTACAAAGTAGGAAGCAAGATTAGATAATAGATTGTACTGTTCATTGTCTTATACCTTTCTGCAGCAAGCAAAAATGGAGCATGGCGCATGGAGGAGGGTGGCGGCCATGGAGGGAGGTGGTGAGCCTGAGGTAGAGCACGCGACGGTGATGTCGATGGAGTTAGACGATGGCGGCGAGGTGGTGTGGACAGCCGACGGTGTTGATGGTGAAGGTGCGCACGCCGGCGAACTTCAAACTCCAACTCCGGCGAGGCGAGAGAGGCGAGGTGGGTGATGGGGACGGGATGAGTGAAAGGAGGGGCACCCCATGCTGCTATTTATAGGGCGAGGGCGACGACGGGCTTCGTGCGGCGCAAGAAGGCCGTGTGGGTTGCCGGCGGGATTAGAGGAATTAGAGTGATTAAGGAAAGAATTAATGACCGATAATGGGGGAGGTGATGACCGGTGGATTGAATGCAATCAATGTCGTGAAGAATGGGGAGGAAATCACGGGGTTTTGAAAGCTCCAGTGGCGGCAGCCATTAATGGAGTTTGGAGCTTAGGCTCTTGGTTATGCATGGCAGCAAGAGGAGAGAGGGAAGGAGAGGTGGCGTGGTGGTGGAGGTGGCCGGAGGTGGCGAGGTCGGCCATGGAAACACTGCCATGGCTTCTCGGTTTGGGAAGATACGCAACAGAGAAGCAATGCTTCAGGAAGAAGATGAGTTAGTAGAGAGAATGAAAGAGAGAATAAAAGAATGTGAAGGAGTACATAGACAAATAAAGCCAAATGCCCCCACGTTGGCTGCAAGTAAGGCTTTTGAGTTAAGGAGGTTTGCATGGGAGAAGAAAATTAAAGGGTGACTGAATGGGAATTGCATTTTTTTTATTTTTATTTTTGAATTACTGCTCACAGGTTACTATTCAAGTTCCAATGGCACCAGACACTGTTTGCAGTCCAAACAATTTCTTTGATTTTCGAATTTCAACAAAAGCAATAAACCAACAGATTTTTAGAAAATAGCAAATAGCGTCCAAAAATTCTAGAAAAATTCACAAAAATACATTGAATTATTTTGAACTTAATAAAAATAATTCCAACCTAAGGTTAGCCTTTATTTTTGAACAGTAATTATTTTGTTTTAAAATAAATAGTAAAAAGCTTTTAAAATTCCAGAAATTAATTAAAATTTTATTTTTCACTTTAAATCCAATAAAAACTCATAAAACTTAATAAATTTTATTCTTGACTTTTAAAATCTTATAAATTTAAGAAAATCAAGAAACACTATTGAAACTCAGAAAATCCAATAAAAGAATAACTTTATTAATTTTTATTTTAGTAACAGAACTTTGGGATGTTACAAAACCACCCACAAATGTGACCCTACCAAGTAGTCCACATCTCCACCCATCACAAAGCGCTTAACCTACCCCCTGAGTAGTCAATGTCAAGACTCCATAACTTACTAAGTTAGGCATATCCAATACCAGGCATGTGGTCATACAGTTAAGACTCAGTTAAATGGCACACACCTTAGTTGACCAAAGCAAGACTACCAATTTCTAACTAAGTTACCAAGATTGACATTTCCCTATCATAATGTCCACTATATCACAATTCTTTCCACCTACCTTAGTCTAAACCTTTTCCCAGTCTGTTGATTAGGTGCCACACATGCCACCAACATGTAACAACATACTTCACACAATTTTTCATAAAGATATTCCATAATCACTTAATCAAGTATAGATTTGCACATCAAAATGATATCAATGACCCGTTACATGGCTAAAAATACTAATCATATCTAACCAACCCATGCTAATGCTATGATAATACCAACTAATAGTTAAACAAGTTAGGGTCATAAATGATCACGCGACGGCAGAGCTAACACGGACGGTTACGTGACGGCGGGGACAGCGGAGACGCTCGAGTTCCAAGGGTCGCCGATGGTAGGGGCTACGACAGAGGTCATGGAGGGGTGCATTGGGTAGAGGGGATGCTGGTGATCTCGATGATGCGCTCACGGCGACCGGAGGTGGACGGAGGCAACCGACGGTGAGAGGAAGGCAACGGCTAGGTTTCGGGCTCAACGACGACAACACTAGGGCCGTGCTCCGGCGATGGCAAAGATAGCTTTGACATGCGGGCGACAAAATGATCCCGATGGCAGCATCAAGAGGAGGCTCACCGAAACGATGGTGAGGTTTGGCCAGAGATGAAGAAGACGACGATGGCGAGGGAGCTACGTGGTTGCTCGAGTGACGACAACTAGGGCAAAGAGGCGGTGCGGCTCGGGATGCGTTTCTCAGGGGTTCTCAAGCCTTTAAATAGCCTGGGGAGGCATGCCCAACACATATTCCAAAACAGGGTGGCAACAGAGCTACAGTCCAAGGTGATGACTGCAACACGTTGCGGTTGAGGCTAACGCATGGGGCTAGGGCGTAGGTGAGCGGGAGAGAGGGATGGGGTGGGCTGCGGGTGGAATGGGCCGGCGGAATGGCCCAAGGTGAGTGGAAAGTGGGCCGTGGGAAAAAGGAAGCGGCCCACGCACTATTCCTGGATTTTTATTTGGTTTTCTATTTAGAAATCATAGAAAATGCAAAAGGCAAAATAAAAATAGCAAATAAACTTGAAAATTTCCCAGAAAAATCTGGAAAATACTTCCAAGCATAGAGAACTCAAATAAAATAATTTTGGAATTAATTGATGTTCAGATTAATCACATTAAATCATTTTAACTTTAAAAAGTCACATATAAGCTTTATTAATTCAACAAAAAATTATGAAATTTTCCAGAGGGTTAAACAACACAATGGGGTTTTGAAATTTGAAAATTGGGATGTTACAATGACCTCCTAGGAAGGATATGCCACTAGAGCTGATGGGCGGCTCATAGCTAGTCGTCGGAGGTGCATTCACCTCCACCACATGGTAGGCAGCGCCCACCGCCGATTCGTCTTCTCCCACTGTGCTACGGAGTGAAGGGGGGCAGATCCGACAACCATTGGTAATTTCTCTTTCACCCATGCAGATGCGCAGCACTAGTAAGGCATCTACCGCTGTGGAATTTTGCTCTGGTCAACCCTATATGGTGTATACTGAGATGACCCACACATGCCACTACCTTGGGTAACATGTCAGTCTACGGCCCATACTGGATGACATATAACTTTACCAGATATATGCACATAGGAGTATCACAAAGAAGCAATAGCAACGGTCCCATAGTTATCTTACAACTACAACATAGTCTTAAACATAAGATTTTCAGGATACACGACATCGAACACTGAGTTCATGCCTATACTAGCTACTTCAACTACACGACTCTCAAGCTTCATCTTCACCACAGAAGGTTGAACCATCGAAGTTTTGATCCTCTTGAACCTCTTCCATCTAGCACTATGGATCACCTCTGTCTTGCTACTCGGCAACGAAACTCTCAAGATCGAACTCTCCAAAGTCTAACAAAAGCAATTATAATATAGGGATGAGTACAAAATGTACTCAATAAGTTCAACCATAGCAAGCTAACAATTATATGCTCTAACTATCCAATTATACCAAACCTATAATAGTAAAGGACTAACGTCCTTGAGAATGTGCTAGATATTTTTCTAAAATATTTGTTGTCAAATTGATCAAGTTTGAATTATGAAATCTCTATTGTTTATGAGACACCACATGCATAACTCTAGTATTTCAATTTCCTGTCGTGATGTAGTTTCTACCTGAAACCAAGGTGACAGTCACATTTTTGCTTTGTAGAAGCACTTTGTAGAGGTTGAGCTATTGTACCCACACATGCCTCTAGTCTTTAGTGCCAACCAGATTTGCTCACTTCTTTTAGTGTGTGGCCAAGACTAAGAGTTTTCCAATATTCCTTTAGTGTATATCTCTGGCAAAAAGCCGCAGCTTCCACCATCTAGTTTCTGTAGAAGCACAAAGTCCTTAATCCTAACTTCCGCAGAAGCACATAGTCCTTAATCCCACATAGAGACACATCTTTCGGAACACTTACTTAGCAAAGCTAGCCCAGATAACTCGGTATGTGGTCAACATGAATTAACAACACTTAAATGTCTTATGGCAGTTGTTACTTAGTCCTTATAAGGTAGCCCATATGTAGTGGAATCACAATAATTCCATGAACATCACAACTACCAACCATACTAGTGATCATCATATAACCAAATCTAGATGTCATATTGATTCAGAGTTTAGAAAGTAAATTTGACATGCAGGTGATAGCATATACTAGATTTCAAGTAATTGATACATAAACTAAATCAAAGCAGTACGGTCAAAGGTGTTGAAGTTGCCTGAGAACACACAGAAAATTGGAGTGTTGAGGCTTAGGTTCGATAAGAACTTTCCCTGATGCTTCGACTCCTAGAAAACACCAACAGAGTCCGATAAGAACTAAGAACCAAATGAAGACAATGCAGATGTCGGTACTAAGTCTACACGCCTTAGGATATCGTTTTGATCGAACGACACTTAATCAACATGTAGCAACATATTGCACACAATTTTTCACAAAGATGTTTTATAATCACTTAATCAAGTATAGATTTGCACATCAAAATAATATCAATGACCCATTGCATGGCTAAAAATACTAATCGTATCTAACCAACCCACGTTGGTGCTATGATAATACCAATTAATAGTTAAACAAGCTAGGGTGACAAATGGTCACGCGACGGTAGAGCTGATGTGGATGGTAACGCGATGGCAGGGACAGCGGTGGCGCTCGGGTTCTAAGGGTCGTCAGTGATAGGGGCTACAGTGGAGGTCACGGAGGGGTGCATTGGGTAGAGGGGATGATGGCGAACTCGACGGTGTGCTTATGGCGTCTGGAGGTGGACGGAGGCAACTGACGGTGAGAGGAAGACAACGGCTAGGTTTCTGGCTCGGCAGTGATGACGCTAGGACCGTGCTCCGACGATGGTGAAGACAACTTTAACATGTGGGCGACGAAATGATCCCGATGGCGGCATCGAGAGGCGGCTCACCGAAACGACGGCGATGAGGATGGTGAGGTTTGGCCAGAGACAAAGAAGACGACGATGGCGAGGGAGCTACGTGGCTGCTCGAGTGACGGCGGCTAGGGAAAAGAGGCGGTGCGGCTCGGGGTGCGTTTCCTGGGGGTCCTCGAGCCTTTAATGTAATACCCTGTATAACCTTAGAGACTCCAATCGAATTAGAGAGAGGATTAAATAAATCAAATTGAGAATTTGTGTTAGAGAATGGTTTTATACATACTAGCTACGCATGAATGATAGCGTGTTATGTATGAATAAGATTGACGAATGCTTGAGTTATGGCTAAAGGTTATTCATGTATGTTGATGATGCAATACATGTTATTTAAAGTTGGAGATTTTGGTATATAATTGTTGATTCACATGTTATTGAAAGATAGAGTACTAGTACATGTGCATGTTGAGAGCATACCTGAGAGATTTGGTCACGTGGTGACCAAGTATGTATATTTGAGGTCCCCGTCATGTAGATTACGGGCTTGTGGTCCCCACATTCGTGGAATGTGGGCATTGAGTAAAGGTCCCCATCATGAAGATGATGGGTTGTGGTCTCTATACTTGTGGAGTATAGGCTCTTGTTCCCTGTGCAAGAGGGCATAGGCAAGGGTATACATCAATGGTTGTATACCCCGCATTACCGGTAAAATGCGAAAAGAGTAAAAGAGAAAATGATGCATTGCACGTTCGCATTACATAAGCATGTGAGTTGTTTTAGTGTAAAGTTTCTTATGGTATGTTGATGCTATAACTGTGAGCTTAATGTTTCTCTTTTGATACTTCCTAAGTCTTTGGGCTCATTCTTGCTTTTGTTGTGCTTTTAGGTACCACTTGCAAGATCGGCATGCATGGGAGGGTGTAGGCTTGCTTTGGATGCACTCACTACCACACATCTTTAAAGATGAATATCATTTAGATCGTATCTTAATAATAAGCAAACTACTTAAGAATTAATTATGGCTATGTTTGAATGCATTGGATTATTTGTGTAAAAATTTCAAAATTTTTGGAGTTAGTTTGCTATCTCTAAAAATCTCTCTAATTCTCAGCTTTAAACTCAAAACCCTAGTCAAACCAGTTGGGTTCGAGTCAGACTCGAGCGTGGCTCAAGCTTTGTGGTGCAACCTAGCCCGCTAGAGCGTGCCTGGCCTACCTCTCTAAAGCGCGTGGATCTTGAGCCATTGGATTTCTTTTCCACGGCCTAGAACTAGGTTAACCTTCGGACCTTCCGAGATGGCACTCGCGTGTGAGCCGTTGGATTTCTTTTCAATGCTCTAGATCGCAAGGAACGTTCGGGCCGTCTGAGCTCCACTTTCCTTGCCAGCCATCGATCTTGATCCAACAGTTGGTGAGTGTACCGCTTCGCGCTGAGTCAGACTCGGGCTCGAACCACTTGGTTGGGTCAAACCAACTAAGCGTACTGGTTTGTTTTTTTAAAAAAAAAGGGGCACGTATCTCCCAGCCGTTGATCTCCATTTCAACCGTCCAGATCCTTTTGAACTTTTGGACCGCCCAAGATCAACATTTAATCTAGACCGTCACTTTTCTTTTGGACCGCTGAGGTTCTCCGACCCTAACCCTTTGAGACTTAGCCCAACCCGCTCGTGTGCTCTTGACCGAGCCACTTTGTGTGTGTCTCTATCGAGTGGGCCCTATGACCACCCTGGTCATCTTCAACCTCACGCACGCGTGACTGAGAGCCATGGTAGGGAGATGGTCTGTGCGTCAACTTCAACCACTCTTTGACCCTAGCGCTTCGGCTGTCAGCTTGTCTCCCTCAAGTCGTGTTCCACAGCTGCTACCATCGCTTCTTGTCCTTTGCGGCTGAGATAAACCCTAGCTCACCGTGGACCTCTTTTTCTTTGTAACCATTGCTCTCCAGCTTTAAATAGCCCTCTAGCTCCTCCTTGCTGCCTTTCTTAGCATTTCTCTTAGCTTCCAAGCCACTCACTTGAGCTCTGAACCGTAAAAATCCCCTAGTCGCCATTGTTGGCCGTGAAGCTCCATTGTGGACCTTGGTGCTCTAACGGTTCTTCTTCAATTCTTTTCACACCCTTTTGCTCTCCTTAGCACCTGTATCTTTTCCCCTAACTTAATTTTGGGTTGAGTTCTCAGGGATCGCCTGATTTTGAGTTTGAATCTTTTCGGCCGAAATCGTCCCCTTTCTTCTCCAACTCCGGTAAGTGCTTCTTTTGTCAATTACTTGCTCTTGGACCTTCTGTGGGCCTAGTTGAAGCTATTTTGACCACCAGTGGTGTTCATTTTGCTCAGGCCGTGTTTTCGTCATCTTCTTCCCCAACTACGGCGAGCCTCTCCGTCGTCAAAGCTTCTCTAACCTTCTTTGAAGCTCTCCAGTGTTAAGGTAGCTCCTTATTAGTCCCTAGAAGCTTGGGCACCTGCTTCCTTGGGCAATGAGGAGTTTTTGCGCAGTTTTCGCTTTCAGCCATTTTTTGTCACCGACGCTTATCTCCGGCTAGCCGGTGTTTTAGGCTGTTTTAGCTAGTGTGAGTGCTACCTTTGGGTGCGCAAGGTTATTGCGTTTCCATTTCGGTCCTTTGGGTGCGCCGCGGTGGCCGGAGCTGCTAGCAGTGAGCTCATGTTCACGCTCGGTTTTGTCGGACGAGTGTCTCTCTGCTGTTGTCGTTTAGGACATAGATTTAGGCATTAAAGAGCTAGTCATTGTTAGTCATTTAATGGTTGTCCTAATCAGCACGTGTGTCTCTGACTTGTGAGGCACACGCGCTTTAGCTCTAGAGCGAGCGCACGCGTGAGCTCTAAGTCTTTTATTTCGTGTGGGCTGTCCATTTTCATATCTGCGGTTCTGATCTTGTGGAACGTTGGACCGTCAGATCTAAAATCAACGGCTCAGCTTTAGCCTTCATCTTTAACACCCGCGTGTGCGCTGGCAAGTGGGACCCGTGGCCTTTTAAATGATTTTAGTGCGCGTGCGTCCGTAGTAGGTCCTGACCCCACCTGACATTCACTGGCGATAAGTTTAACTGGGTTTTCAATGTCTTTAGCGCATTTATGTTTTCTAAAATGATTTACTTATGCACTGTTAATTGCTGTAACTTCTAAAATGCATAAGTAATTCGTTTTAGTTCCTTTTTAGTTGGTTTAAATTTTGTTGGCTCTGGTTTTAACTAAGCTTTGATCTAAAAATGGGTGGAGACTTAGTTTTGTTCTAGGAAAATGTGTGTGTTATAGAATTAAGTTTGGTTTAGTTTATTTGTGCTCTAGAAATAGCTTTAAATTGGAAATTGCATAATTATTTCTCTGCAACTTCAATTTGAGTAAACCAAATTTTATTAGAAACCTCTGTTAATGTGCTTTAGTGCAGTGTAGGCTTTTAATTAAATCTTGTTTTACTTAGTAGTTGTGCTCTACTTGCTTAGCTTAGAAAAATCCTAAGCAATTCACTGTAGCTCCAATTGAAGTAAACTAATTTTTGTCATGCTTAGAATGTCTTGCTCTGCTCCCACCAAAATTTGTAGGTTCACCCACCTTCTAGAAATATTACGTATGAACAGTAACCCAAAATAGACACTACGAGTATTTTCAGCCTATTAAAAATTGTTTTAGCTATATCTTTTGCTAGCTAACTCCAAATTTGTTAATTCTTGTTGCTAAATTAATTGAAAATCATGTTCTAGCTGCTGTGTAAATTTCATGAATTTTGGTTGAATTTGGATTTTGAGTCTTTTTCGGTGTTCGTCGTTTTTATTGGATTTTCTCGTTCTTGCGATAGGTTCCGAAGAAATTGTTGAGTACGAGAGTGATCCTCTGCAGCAAGAGAGCTCCCAGCAAGGCAAGTAGATGTAGCATCATTTGATCATATTGCTCCTATTATTTTTAAAGTCTAATATCTTGTGTTGCAAAGTCTATGTATGCATTGCTATTTTGCTGTTAAACTATTGTCGGTTAGTTGATCCTCTAGATGCATGATCTGTAGGTAAATGTTTATCCTCTACTACTGAGCCTATGATTATCTTGTTGTGATTTAGGGTTCGTTGGATGAGCCTTTGTCACTTAGTAGTTTACGAGTCAATGTTTCTTAGTCATGCTTAGCTACCGGTAGAATTGGGCGGTTGTCACTTAGTCGATAACCTTGATCACACAAAAACTTATTATGAATTTTTGTTCAGCACCTTGTGCTATGTTTAATTGAGAAAAATAAAACTGAAAACAAAATATTTTAGACTTGGGCACATTGGTAAGATGGTGTGCTTTTGGGCGTGACTGGTTGGTGCCCGAGTCAACAAGAACTGAATTACTTGCACCATTGATCTAAGCACTTTGCGTGCTAACCACACTAGAGGGATATAGGACCTCTCTTGACTTAGTGCTTTGGCGTGTGTTGGCTACGAGTCGCAGGAGGATGTGTGTGTGTTGTGTTGTGGTAAAATGAGGTGGTGTTATGTGTTGGGTGCACGGGAGTGGAATCCTTTCTAGGTTCTTCACACCGAGGGGCATTGTAGTTGTCCAGTTTGCTTTACCCTCTATGGGTAGTTGACTCCTAGCTTTACAATGACTCCGATGCAACGTATGGGTTTCTATCCATACAGACGACTCGTAGTTAATACACAATATTGAAAAACGTCTCATAAGACTTAGTCGTGCCGGCATACCTTTGGAAGTGTGCTTAATCTTGTGGCAAAAAAGTGGTCTGAAGTGTGGGTACATTGGTACACCCCTTGCAGGGTTAAATCTATTCGAATAGCCTCGTCCTAGGTTATGGACACACTTAGTTATTTCCCGCAAGAATTAGACTACAACATTTTCTCTAAAACTTGATTGGGTGGTACAAATTTGGAATTTGTGCTATGTTGTGGTGGCTATTGGGTTAGTTACATCTAGGTTGTTATTTATGTTACTTATTGTTGTCTCGCTGTTATTTCAACAATTAACAACAAATTTGACAAAATGCCTTCAATCTATTACATTATTCCAAATGAAAATTACTTTATGCGTCCAATTAACCATATAACCATCTCCTTTGTTTCAGCTTGCATGTAGCTATGTATAGGCTTGTTACTCGTAAGTCTTGCGAGTACATTTTTGTACTCAGTTGTATTGCTTTACTGTTGTAGAGGAGGAAGTGGATCCCCAAGGGATCGACTTTTGTTAGTTTTGCTGCGGTGGGTGCGACTAGCTTGGCAGCCCGGTCGGTTGCCTTGTGGGTTATTGGCTAACCGGTTGGTTTGTTGTTATTGCCATCTTATAGCACTTTGCTTCCGTTGTCATTTATGTTACCTTATGTCATTTGGTCGGTCGGCCCTTGTGTAACAACTCTATATTTGTATGTCTTTTGCAAGACTTAGCTTTGTAAGCTTGTATGGAAATGATGTATGATTTTGTAAAGGTGTATATGTACTGTATTTCTCGGAAGTACATGTCCATCGAGGCTTAGTATATTTGGAGGTTAAGTATTACGAGTTAAATACCCTGGGTCCTCACATCTATCCCTTCTATGATCACCTTAACCTATGGACAACCCTGGTTCGTGCTTAACTTCGAACCGGTGGACTTAACCAACAAGGAGGTCTTAAGAGGCAAAACCTTCAACTGATGCTTGAGAGCAAAAATCCAAGAAACAAACGAATGGGAAGCTCGAATCAAACAAAACAGTGGCTTGAGCTGAGTTTACAAGGAACTTACCCAGCACGACGTTTGGGGCTGACCGGGCCTCCTCAATAGAAACATGATTCACACGACCTCTCCCAAGAGGTTGGGAGGCCTTGGCGGGCACAGGGGAGGTCTGGGGAGTTCCACAACCTGCTACTGGCACTGGAGCTCTAGCTAGGGTGGCGCTTTGGTTAACTCGGACCTAGGCTGATCTTGCTTCCAGGGACAATTGCTGGCATAGTGTCCTAGCTGATGGTAGTAAAAACAAGTGATTCCCACGGTGGGGTTGCTACTCCTGGAAGACTGATTGATAGTGCTTCTGTTGGGGCTGGGGCTGCAGACACTTGAAGTAGCTGGGTGAGGCGCTGCAGGAGAGGCCTTGGAAGTGGCCGGAGGAGCAAAATCAGCAGGATGATGTACACCGGTCTTGGCTCTCTGTGAATGTCCTTGATGAGCACTAGACTGAGGCATCTTCCTCTTGTAAGACTCTATAAGCTCACGACGAGATTCTTCAATGAGCAAGGCCTTATTCACCATCTGTTGGAAGTCTGTATAATCATTACCAATGACTTGAACCTTCAAACTTGGAATAAGTCCTCTCTTGAACTGCTTTTGTCGAGCGTCATCTGAGGCAACATCCTCAGGGGCATACCTAGCAAGCTGAGTGAACTTGTTGAGGTATTCACTCACTGTCATGCTGCCTTTCTTTAGCTCTCGGAACTCATTCTTCTTCATTTCCACCTTCCCATCAGGAATATGGGAATGGCGGAAGGCTTCAGAAAACTCTGCCCAGGTGATGTTCTGGTGGTTCTCATGGGTGGCACAATAGTTCTCCCACCACTCCACTGCTATACCTTCAAGCTGGTGCGTGGCATAGAGAACTTTTTCTCAGTCGTCGCACCGAGTAATAGCAAGCTTCTTTTTTGTGGAGCGCAGCCAATCATCGGTGTCCAACGGCTCGGGGGAGCTAGAGAAGGTAGGTGGGCGAGTCCTCATGAACTCTGCCAATCTTGACTGGGGATAGACCGGTGGCGGTGCAGCTGCGACTTGGTTGCTTTGATTCAAAGCTGCTAGTAAGGTTGCAGTGGTCTGACTCTGCTGAGCTACCAGTTGATTCATATTCTACATCATAGAATTCATGAGCTGGGTCTGGGCTACCAAGAAATGACTCATACTCGGGTCTACCGAAGCTGTTGGAGGAGGTGGAGGGGGTGGCAACGAGGGGTCTAATGGGTCATCTTGACTTGCCGAACTGCGGGTTTGAGCCATCTGCAAGAAGCTTCTCAGGCTTAATAGATGAGAGGGAAAAGTACAATAGATAAGAGGGAAAAGCACAAGGGTAAGCAAAAGCAAGGGAGAAAGGTAGAACACCCTAGTTGGGAAAGTAGGTTAAACCCAAGGAGCAAATAGCCGAGAGGCCAAAAAGGGGCAAAAAGATGCAACAGGACCACCTACTGGAGTCTATTGCACAGCTAACGGCACAAAATCGAAGAGGGCCACTCTACGGAGCTCTTCTAACTTAACTTACATGGGTGGACCACTTGCAACCAAGCTCGGTCCTATAGAAGCTCCTAAGATAAGGAAGGTCAAGTTAAGCTCAAAAACATAGTTCCAGCAGAGATGAGGTACAAGATCCTGAGAATAAGAGAAGAATTATCTACTCAAGTTGATCAGTTGGTTTGCTTTGGAAAATAAACTTTTAGACTCTTGACTACACGACCATACTACCTAAGGTTACGTCCTACAGTCGATATGGCTCTAATACCACCGCTGTCGAGACCCGGCCCTAGGAGGTCTTACAGGATCTCATGGAGGTCCCCCAGGACCACCCAGGAGGTTTCCAAGGGACAACCTGGATGTCCTAGCCTCTGTACTCTGAGCTAGTCCCAAGATCAGATAGCTAGCTCACACATACCCAACGTCAGTGTCATCACATCCATAACAACAAACAAGACGAAGTAGACAAATTAACAACAATTAAACAAAAGACCTTATGGTCAAGCTTGTTTACAGAGGTGCCATGCAGGGCCAACAACAAAGAGAACTACAGCGGAAACAAAACACAGTGCGGAGCCATTCGACGAGCCACAGGCTATTGAGTGGAGGACGTCCCCTAGTCCACAAAGTCTTCAATGAACTCCTCCTGATAGTCCTCGGAGCACCCTGGGAGGTCTTCAGTTGCTGATTAACCAGAGGGTACAAAACCATGAGTACTTTGAATGTACTCGGCAAGCCATAGAGAAATGTATACAACTTATATTCATGCAAGGCTTGCTAAGAATCAGCTGTATGGTTAGTTTGCAGAAAGCAGCATTTAAAGTGAATACAGTAAGTAGATTGCAAAGCACAAGTTGGAAGAGGTAATACATAAGTAAACAAGTTCTTTGAAAACAACCCATGGACATCCTGTCCACACCCAGACCACTAGGGTCACACAGAGCACAACCACGACGACAAGAGAGCACCCACAACCACACTTTTAGAAGAAGTCTACCCCTTGCGTGAAAGAACCGGGCGTGTCCATGACCGAGGATGTGACTATTCGAATAGATTTTACACTCTGCAGAGGTTATGCACTTTACCCACAAGACACGAGTTCTCTAGTTTTTTTGGCACCCGTCGATGCCACTGCTCACTACCTTTGGTAAGCAGTCTAGAGCATGCGACAAGACCTTTACAAAGGTCAGTTCTGACTTGGTTTTGCTCGCTAAGGTTTCGCCATGCTGGGCCCCCTCTTGCGCCATTCGACAGCCACGACAGAACCGTACCAGGACCTCACTAATTAGTTGGCCAGGACCACCCCATAATGGACTTATGGTTGCAAGAATAAGACCCAGATCGATGGCGTACAAGGTTAAGTCCATAGTTGGCTGCTCAGGCAAGACAAACCACAACCCAGTGTGCAAAGCACCCACTTCTCACGCCCTGCCTTCTTGCCCAAGCATAAAACATTTTTCGGTTCAACCGGCCAAAAGACTACCCTGGTCTTGGCACACATCTTTTAACAGAAGTGGCATTGCCATAGTTCCATAGCTCATTAGTCAAGTTCAACATTGTTGGGTTCAACCCGGCCAAAGGACCACCCTGGTTCTGGCTCAACACATTTTAGCAATAGTGGCATTGCCACTATTCTATAACTCATTAGTCAAGTTTAATCATTAGTGAGCCGAGAGACCGAGAGACCAACGTCTACTGAGAGCAAGGCTAAGCTATAAAATGCACCCATGTTGGTATACAAAGACATCCAGCTAAAATAACCCATCCTACGAATGACAAAAGATACATGTCAACTTGTTGCTTTCAACCTTACCAAGGAGTCATATTTGTCAAGTGGTGTTTAATTACTCCCAAAGCCGTTTTTATAAAACCAGCCATGCATGTTCATATCAAAACAATATACTTTTTGCAAAATGGGTTCAACATGATCAAAGGTCTATGACTTGCCTTCACTATAGAACTGAGCTTCTTGATGGGAAAAGCTGGGTCCAGGAGGTCTTCAGAACAACCGGATCCTACACGCGTGAAACGAAAACAAGTAAATAAAGCGAATCCACCAAAACTCCAGAGAAAGAGCCAAACTAAAGCCAAAAGAAAGAGATGGAGCCAAGGTGAAGGTAGGGACTTCGACCACTCGGATTAGAGCTCCCAACGAAGAGAAAGTGTTCTGTGGAGGAAGGTTCAAGGCTTTGGGAACAAAAGGAGGCAGGAGGCCTCCTTGGTGCTTTATATAGGCACAGGAAAGTCCTGAGAGGAGGACAGCACACTCAATGCTCAAGATGGGAGCAGGTGTTGAAAGGGAAAAGGAGCGGGTAAAAGAAGTGACAATAGATGCACCAAAGTACAAAGGACGCGAAGACTCTCATGGTACTGGGACACAATGAGAGGAGGAAGTGAGCAGGGGACCTGAGAAGGTGGTCCCACTGGAGGGGTGGTCATGTCCGCAAAGGTGGTCTTTGCAAAAAGACCAGGAGGTCCTGAGAACAAGGAGGTCCTCAGGAGGTCCAAATGAACACAAGGGAGGTCTTAACGACCAAGATGAATCAAGGGGAGGTCTTGGCGGCCAAGATGAAGGGCGCGAAGAGCGGGGCTGTCAGATTCGATCGGACGGAGCAGAACGAGAGGAACGTTCGGACCTTTCGGAGGTTACAACGCGATCTAGCCGTTCAACTAGATCGGATGACTCAAAAAGGAGGGGGACGTTCGGACTAACCGAACATGCCACCGAGATCAGGCCATCCGACACAGATCTGATGGGTCAAAGAGGATGGGACGTTCGAACCGAGCGAAAGGTTTGAACAGACACGAGGGAAAAACTAAAAGAACAAGGGGGAGGTCCAAGTGAACACGAGGGAGGTCCAAATGAACAGGGAGGGGTCTAGGGAGGTCTGGGCTAGCAGACACAGAGGAAAACAACTCTAGAGCACAATAACTCCAAATAAACCAGACTTCACCTTAGTTGAGGTTCAATTATTTCATTTTAAATCTCTAAATTCCAAAATCTACAAGTTAAGCTTGAGCAAGTTCTGCTAAACCGAATGGTTATTTTTATTTTGAAAGCTTTTTAAGAACTCAAGAAAATTGGGATGTTACACCCTCATATATACTCAGGTGTGCTACACTTTAGGGTTTGAATTTCGTTTAGTTAAAAGTTAGCTACATTGCAACTTCGTGTATTGGCGTGTGTCGACTAGACCAACCATAATACCACTTAAGAATCCCACCTTATTGAGTACATCAATCCTATTTGCAACTTTAGATTGCTTATTATCTTGTTCTTGCTTGTTCTTTGATTGCATACAAGTAGGGGTGAAAACGGATCGGATAGTTTACGACCGATCCGGACAAAAACGGATTCGGAATGTCTCGGATCGGATTTTTCTCGGATAGTTTTCGGATCGGAAACGAATTCGGATTTTTTTGTCGGAAACGGAAACGAATACGGTAGGCATTCTATCCGCGGATACGGAAACGAATACGGATTATCCGGATAAGACGGAGTCTGGATATCCGGATTTCAGCCCAAAAGAGGATTTCAGCCCAAAAGAGAAAAGGAGATTTTAATTGATTTTCGAATTTCAGGAAATGCAACAAATCAAATAGTATTTTATAAAATAGCAAATAGAGTTCAAAAATTCTAGAAAAAATCACAGAAATTCATTGAATTATTTTTAACTTAATAAAATTAATTCCAGCTTAAAGTTGGTTTTTATTTTTGTATATAAATTATTTTAAATTTCTAAAATAGGAAAAACCTTTTAAAATCTGAAAATTCAATAAATTAATTAAAATTTCCTTTTTCACTTTAAATCCAATAAAATCCCAGAAAACTCAATAAATTTTATTTTCTACATTAAAAACTAGGAAACTAAATAATTGACTTTATTTTATTATTTTTTCCTTTTTAACCAGGAAAACTCTTTTAAATCTCAGAAAATCCAATAAAATAATAACTTTATTAATTTTATTTTTGGTAACATATTTTGGGATATTACAGTCATTTGTGTATAGATTAACCATCCAGTTTAATCGATGTTGGTGTGAACTAAATTTTATGTATATGATGAACTAAGTGTGAATGAGTGATGACTTTGTGA
This sequence comes from Ampelocalamus luodianensis, assembly GCA_036346255.1. NCBI lineage: Eukaryota > Viridiplantae > Streptophyta > Magnoliopsida > Poales > Poaceae > Ampelocalamus > Ampelocalamus luodianensis. The sequence continues at coordinate 38,943,915 of CM070629.1, forward strand.
GTTAAGACTTATGAGCTAAATATGGTAAACTAAGTGTTATATTTGTGATGAACTAGTTAATGTAACTTGCTAGTGCCAATGTTATGTGTGGTTGCTGAAAATATGAACAATTCATGAATGTTTACATCAAATAAATTAGTTATATGTTTTCGTTAATTTCTGGCATACAATTTAAGGGGTTTTCATGTTCCGAAAAATATCTGTGACCGTATTCGTTTCGATTCGTATTCACTCCGTATTCGTATTCGATACTATTCGTATTCGTATTCGTATTCATATCCGGGGTATTCGTATTCATATCCGGATCCGGGAAAAAAATATGAAAACAAATATGACAAAGCCATTATCCGTCCGTTTCGATCCGTTTTCACCCCTACATACAGGAATAGACCTTCGTGGTTAGGTCGATCGTGCTTCTAGCAAGGTTGATAACAATCACAGAGTTGGTTCAGCTATTGTCAGGCATATTGGTCGTGTACGATTGGTAGCTGAATCGTGAGTCGTCTCCACCAAATCGAGTTATCCTTCTCATCGAAAGATCGGGACACCCATTGTCACATGACAGCCTCGTGGCTGGCTGACGAAGATGCAGTTTCATTAAGTTTCATCCCAAGTTTCATGAAGTTTCATGATACTTGTGATGAAACTTGATGAAACTATACAAAAAAGATGAAACTTTACGAGATTTGGGATGAAACATGATGTCACTGCTGAAAACTTGTCCTATACAAAAAGATGAAACTTCATGATATTTGTAATAAAACTAAATGAAACTTGACGAAACTATATGAAACTGGATGAAACACGATGTCACTATTGAAAACCTGTCTTTATACAAAAAAGATGAAACTCTATGAGACTTAAGATGAAACTTTATGAAACACATATGTCTCATGAAACTATATAAAACTTGATGAAACACAATGTCACTGTTGAAAACTTATCCTAGACAAAAAGATGAAACTTTATGAAACTTCATGAGACCGATAAAACTTCATAAAACTTAATGACACTGCATGAAACTGGGTGAAACTTGCTCTACAAAATGTGGAGAAACAATGATACTTAAATGAAACATGTCCCAAAATAACTGAATGAAACTAGTTGAAACTTGATAAGACACGATGTCACTGTTGAAATCTTGTCCTAGACAAAAAGATGAAACTTTATGAAACTCCATAAGACTTGGGACGAAACTTCATGAAACTTAATGAAACAGCATGAAACTAGATGAAACTTGTTCTACAAAATATGGAGAAACAATGATACTTGATGAACTTAATGAAACATGTCCCAAAATAACTAAATGAAACTAGTTGGAACTTGATGAGACACGATGTCAATATTGCATAGAGGAGAATGATGAGAGGACAAAGAGGGGAAGACGGGGGCAAGCTGGCGGGGGCGCTCCCGCGCGCGCGGAGGAAGATGAAGGGGGCACGGGGGAAGCCAGCCGGCATGCTGCCCCACGCGCAGAGGAGGATAAAGGGGGAAGTCGCGGGCGCGCTGCCGTGCACACGGAGCAGGAAGACAGGGGAGCGGGAGTGCACGTGGAGGAGGATGAAGGAGGAGGATGGGGGAAGCTGGCGGGCACACTACCGCATGCGCGGAGGAAGACGGGGGAGTGAGAGCCCGCGCGGAGGAGGATGACGGGGAGGACGGGGGAAGCCGGCGCGCGGAGGAGGAAGATAGGAGGAAGCCGGTGGGGAGCTGGCAAGTGCGGATGGAAAAGAGGAAGCTAGGGGAAGCCAGAGAAGGAAGTTGCACGGTCATGCGACTAGAATGCATCCAACAGTTGGATGTTATACTGTCGGGATAACTCTTAACAGTATAGCGTGCTATAGCAATGTCCAAATAAATTTTGGAAAATAAAAAGGACACTAAAATATAAACTAACTCAGCTAGGCTAGCCCACCAGGCCTAGCTCACACACACAACACACACCACCCACTGGCCGAACACACACAACACAACACACGCACACAACACACAGCAACGCACACACACCTCTCTCTCCGCTCTCCTCACCTGACGCCAGCGCCCTCGCCGGCCTTGCCAACCTCACCAGCTCGTCAACACTGGCTCCGCCTGAGCCCTCACGTCGTCGGGCCCGTCTTCTATTCACTTCCTCCTACTCCTCCTCCCATAGCACCGCCGGTAGTCGCTTGGTGGTGTGGCCATGGCATCGTCGCTGCTCGATTCCCCAGCGTGGGGATTCCTCCTGTCCCTCCCATGGACCTCACGTGCCTCTCTCTCACTTGGCTGGCTTGGGTTGACTAGGCTTGGTTAACCCTAGCCATGCCCGAGCTCACCGTCACGCCATTGAGGTACCGCCGCCATGGCCGTGGGATGGCGTGGTGCATGGCACCTCCACAACTCCGGCCGACCATCTAGCCTTCTAGGTTTGATCTTCCTCTACCTCTAGCTCCTATCTCCTATTTGGCTGATTCTTGATCATGCTTGAATGAATGGGGAATATCTAAATTGAACCTTGAATGTTGTATAATTGATGCCTAGAAACATGGATGGATGATATGCTCACATACTCGCATCCCATTTTGCAAGATTTGACTTGACAGCCCACTAATATGATGTTGTCCTTAATTTCATATGTTAAGACATGATTAAAATGACAATCAGCAACATCGATGATGTTAACTAGCTTAGCAATGATGGATAAAAATACTAAACTGAGCTTTGTTGTACATTTGATGTACATTCTAGCATGTCCTTCTTCTCCTATACAACATACAAGAGTTACACATGATGTTCTATTGCAAGACTGAAAATAGAAATCCTATACATGCTAGTTATTTTCATATTAATGAACAACAGATTTTTGCTAAAAAAAACACTTGGCAAAATGAAAAGAACATGATACTATGCAAAATCCATGATACATAGCTCAATGATGATAAAATAAATCTAAGAGCAACCTACACATATTAGTTTGATTCATGGCAAGGTCACTCAAGCATTTTCCATAATGAAAATCAAGCATGGCAACTTTACTTTAATATGTACTTCACTAGAAAAATGATGTTTGTCGAACCTGGGAGTAAAGGACCCCAGATTCTCTGTGTCTCACACACTAGTTCAGGAACAGCTAGTGTACACAGTCAGACCAAAGATGATAGCACAACCATAATACGCAATTTATAATAATTCAAGTTTATTACAAAAGGGCTAGAAGCCAAAAAGAAAAGTACGGTGGAAGCATAAATAATAAGGTAGGCCACACGATTCGCCACAAGCAATCGTCTAGGGGCATAGCCTAGTCGTCCAAGTTCTCACCCCCCTCGTAGTACTCCTCCTCTGAACAACAATTTATTTAAGCAAGGTGAGTACAAATAATTGTACTCCACAAGTTACACCCAATAACAGAATTTATAATGCATGCATGTTTACCCAAGTGGGGGCTTATATGGCTCAATTTGCATAAAGCAATATTTTCTATTTAAATATTCTTACTAAGTCCAAGGTAGTTTATTCTATAACTAAAATCAGTTTTTAAATTATCAATTTTATAGTGGATAACCTCCATACAAATACGGTGAAGGATACCCTCCTATCACATAGCTAATCGTCTAATTTTCTACAAGGATTAACCATCCTAAAAAATTTCATAAATTCATTTTTAAAAAAATCTAATTTTGAGTGGCTTTTCTCAACATGTCTATGACCGTGGATATGGCTATTTGAATAGTTTACACTCTGCAAAAGTGGTACAACTTTATCTATAAGAGATAATTTGCTTAAAATGTCGACCAAGACACACTTCTGAAGGCGTGCGACTAAGCAATTATCACTATGCTTTTACAATGTTCTACCCCAAAGTTATTATGCCCACTAAGGTTTCACTTCCATTGGGTTTACCACCCGTCGGGAGCCTCCTCTTGTGCTAAGTGGGAATACTGTCTAACAGACACCCGCACACCAACATGGCACAATTAAGGAACAATTAACAATGAGGTATTACAAATTATTTAGCCCAATCTGTCGCATTCCAGACTTGTGGTAGTACGGTGGAGCTTAGCAAGATGCGACTCGAAGACCGATCCTTAACCAACTTGGGTAACATTCCATAAACCCTGGACTCGATCATTGAAATGGATCCATTCTGTGCATTGACTTGCACCATCCTAACATCCATTTTGCCCAAGTCTAAACCAATTTTAATTTATTTTACACATCAAATCATTTTCTAAAAATTCTATGGTAAAAACAATACCATAGTCTCATTTTAAATCATAATTGCATATTTTGGCTAAACTCCCCAAATTCAATATTTTTGGTCTAAGCTTTGACTGAGCATAATGTTTTTCAACATGTTTTAGTTCATACTATCATACCAACTAGATTTTCAACTAAGGTATTAAGGGATGGCTAATTCAATAACAAAATTGGATATACAATGGAATTGGGAATATCTATAAATTTAAAATAGGAATTTAAATTAACTTGAATATAAATAAGCATGCAATAATAATTTAAAACATAATTTAAGTAATTTAAATTACTGGGATCAAATATGTAACTTGCCTTGCTCAAATGCATGGTCGTCAAACAACTCTTGCTCTCTAGAGTCGTCAAAATCTATACGCGAAAATGAGCTAAATTAAAATAAATTCAAATGAAATTAAAATGAACTCCAAATTAAATAATTTTAGTATAGATAGCTAGATCTTGATTTTAGATAAATTTATAAATTTTAATCGCTGAAATCGGAGCTCGTGTGAGGGAGAACGAGTCCTCGGAAGATTTAATCCTAAAGAATTAGCCTAAATTCAAATTTCTGGAATTAATGATATATTTTTCTAAAGAAAAATAGAATTATGACGTAACATGACGTTGGCACATAATTTTATTTTCCGGCCGAATTAATTTTCTACGGGAAATTCCACTTTTCTCACTAACAGGTAGGCCCTTGGTCTACGGACCAAGTCCATGAAAAGTCAAAGGTCCACGGTGGACCGGGCTTATGAAATTGTGCGAAGGCTGATGCAGATGCTAGCGCAAGCACCACGTGGCACTAACGTGGGAGTACGGGAATGTGACACTTGAGTGGTGGCCAGGTGGCACTAACTTGGGTGTAACATCCTGATTTTCGGAATCGGGATGTTAATATTTAATTTGGCGATCTAATAAATATTTGACTATGATTTAAAATTTTCCACATTGAAGTAAAAGATTGCTTTTAAAATCAATTCGAATTAGTTAAAGTGTTGCATTTAAAGTCACATAGGATTGTTTGAAAGACTGCATATAAAAAAAATTCGTGTTGATTTCTTGGTTCACATGCATTTCAAAAATCATGTCATTCTACATGCATTAGAACCATCGCTCTTTTTAGTCCGACTGACCGCAGGCGAGACGCCTGTGTGTCTATTCTCTTCCCCAACTTCTCTCCTCGCAATCGTCACCAAAAATCAAGGATCAGACAACGCATGTTATACCGTTGCGATCGTTGTCCTGAGAGTGTTCCATTTTCGAGGTTAGTTCACGCATGCATGGCAATTTGAGAGAATTGACCAAAGGAGAAAAAAAGTAGTGGATAAAACGTATGTGGGAACCATTATTTTTTTTTCTCCTTAGCACATCCATTCATCTCAACCTTAGTCCTCATTGCAAAGTATTTTGTTTCACCCCCTAGCTACCCCAGCCGAACAACCCCACCCCACTGTTACTACACTAAACCACTATTCGATCCACTATGTACTACTAGTAGCTGCTAGTTGTACACATATATACTTACAAGCATGCTGCTTTTTCACACAGACAGATAGAGACTTGCAGCAGGGGAGCTAGTAGTATATACTTATGCATGAGCCAGCTAGTTAGATGGGGGCATGCACTGCCAGTTCCTTTTTGTCCAACCGAACTCACTTTCTCCCTCTGCCATTTCTCTTTCTTTTGCAGCACCATCCACCCACTGCCCTTGCCCCAACCGAAGCAACCTCATCATCATGCCATTGTTTGTTTAGCTCACTACCATTTTCTCTTCCCAAGACCCCAACAGCAGCCACAGCCATTTTTTCCTCCCAACAGAGCACCCCCAACTGCCCATTTGTTCCAGCCGAGCCCTTCCTTTCTCTATTCACTATCCTCTCCACGCCTTGCCTTTCTTCCAACAGAGCAAAGAACTCAAAAACTAGCTCATTCATCCATCTTCTCTCCACAAAATCACAGCTAAAAACCGAAAATCAAGTCTTGCATGCTATGCCAGCGCAATCCCCATCACCTAAGCTTCCCTTGCATCCATTTAGTTCTCGCATGCATGGACATTTGATCAAGTTTTGAAGAAGATGGGAGGAGGTAGCTCATCGCCTTTGTGGCTATGATGCATGTAGCAGCCTGGAGCATGGCCAGCACCAGAGAGCGGCATCAAGGCGCTGGTTGGGCTGCAGTGGCGCTGCTGTGATTCCTGGAGGCGTCTATGTGTCCAACAAGGAGGGACGGCCAGCCTGCAGCCACGAGGAGACGGTTTGGTGCTGCAGTGGCAAGGTAGTAGAAGCGTGAGAAGCGAGCCGGCGCGGCAGCCGTGGGCGGCCTGGGTAGGAGTGGTCAGCGGCGCATGTGGCGCCGAGGCGGAGGCGGCTGAGCCTGGCATGGCCAAGGTGGCGCACAAGTAGATGGCGTCGAGGCGCCATGGACGCGAGGACAAGGTGCTGTCCAGCGGCAGCGGAGCAAAGACGGTGGCGTGGAGGAGTTGGCCGAGAACGCGAAGCATGAATGCAACGACCATGCATGCAGCGGCGATAGCGAGGCAAGGCGGGGCGGTATGGCGTGCCGCGCTTGAGTGCGGTGTCGACAAGGCGGCTCCTTGGGCATTGCCAAGAGCGACGGCGCCGATGTGGAGCGGGACGCGGAAGCGGACAAACATCGGCGATGTGGAGCGGGACGCGGACGCGGAAGCGGACAAACATCGGCGATGACGACTATGGTGAACACGGATGGGGACCCGAGAATACGATGTCCGGCCATATTAGGCACGCCTAGTGCCGTGGTAAAATACTCCGCGTTAAATTGAGCTATCGCATTATGATATTAGTTGTGCATGTTGCATATTAGTCTTGAACATGACATCTATTTATGCATGTTTATTTGTAAAAAAAATGTTTTGCTAGCTTGAGACAGGTGTAACTCTCCGGTTAGGACTTATTTGTGCGTAGGCGGGATTATGTGATGAATATTATTGATGTGAATGATTAGATTGTTGTAGCGGTTTATGTGTATTGTTGGTCGGTGGATGCTAAATTAAAAATACATTGGATAAATTGATTGGATGATATTATTTTGGAGTCACATGCAAAATTGTGGTGATCTTAGATGATAAATTAATTGGGGGTATCCTCTCGTTGGATTAGTGATTTTTGGAGTTAGGACGCATAAGGATTTTATGAGTTATTACTTGATGGATAGCTCTTGTGATGATATTTATGGAGATATGGATGTTGAATGGGACGATTTATTTAATCATGAGCAAATTGGTCAAATTGGTCGTATGTCTTAAGTGATATCTATGTGAGTTATATATGCTAGAATTGGGAGAAGGTAGAATGGATTATCTGATTTCAGATAAATATTTGGTTTGCCATGAAATTAATAGTTAAGTTCTATGTGCCGAGTTGATGGATTTGTACCCTCAAGTGGATTAGTAGATAAAGGATTATTAGTTGTTTGTTTAGGCACATATATTATTGGATTGGTAGAGGTCGTTCTTGACAAAGTTCAGTGGTATGGATATGAGTTGATCGATTGGTGAGCCTAATAGATGTTGGATGTGTTATTAAATTGTAAAGATCATTAGGTGTCGGTTAGTCAATTAAACCTCGATCGGTGGAAAATTGAGTGTATGCGATTGTGATTTGTTGAGGTGAGACTAGTAGAGCTAGATAGTTAACATTAGCTTAAATAGTATATCGGAGAACGATCGATGGATCCAATCATGGTCATATGCCCATGAGTCGGTAGATTTTGTGTAATTATCGGATAGGTTGTATATTTGGAAGATCGTGAGTTCAGGCATCACTCGATGGATTGACTACCTTGATAATGTCTTAGTGGATGTTAGTATAGGATTTAGATCAAGATATGAGAATATGATTGGAGAGTGTTATGCATGTGTTTGGATTCAACACCGGAGAACCGGTTAAGTATATGATTATGAGAAGATTAGATTTGTCGGTAGGTGTTTTCCTTTAGGAAATAAATGGAAAATAAAATAAAATACAAGGACCCTATCTTTCATTGACAGAGGCTAGGTCAGCCCGTGTATAAAAAGGATTTAATTCCAATTTAAAATGCAGAAAAGAATTATTTCTACACTAGAAATTGAATTAACTTTGAAAATTCTTAGAAAATTCATATGAACTCCAAATGGGATGAATCCAATTGGGTTGTGCATAAAATATTATTCTATATTTAACCATGTAGTTTTTATCTCCACTATACTTCTGCAAATTTTCATAAAATAATTAAATTCGGGTGAACAGTAAACAGAACCACCATTTTTTCAGCATTTTCTAGAAATCTGATTTTCAAACTACTATAACTCTCTGATATAAACTCCAAATGGAAGAATTTTTGTACCTAAATTCATCTAAAATCATAATCTAGCTACTGTATAAATTTTATGCATTTTTGAGCAATTTGAGTTTTTTGCTATTTCTCGGTGTTTATTCGATGTCGTTATTTCCTTAGAGTCTGAACTGCCGCAAGCGAGCGATTACACAACCGAGAGTGGAAAATTGGAATACCAGCCAGGCAAGCATCCTTTGAACTTTCTTTTTACATCATATTTGATCCCAGTTTTGTTAGGATAGTGCAATGGTAATTGCTTGCATGCTATTTTGATATTGTCGCTATTTTTGTGATGTATAGATTAGTTATACCCTAATCATTGAGGTTATCCTTGAATTGATCCATCACTACATGCTTAAGATAGGATGTGTGAATTTATATTATTCGGGTTTGCTTAGCCATGCAAGTCTAGAACCGGTAGCTGATTGTCGAGAATAACCCGATAATTATGGGATACACACAACTCTCATTATATACTATTGTTTCAGACCTTTATGTCTGTTTTATGAGTTAAATTTTGTCATTTTAAATGAGCTTTCGGTCTGGACAAGTGTTGGTTAGTGATGGTGCTTTGTGCACGAGATTTGGGTAAGTGGTGGACTTGTCTGGACAATTAAGGACCGAACTTTGGGTTGTTGCGATTCAAGTAAAACTCGTGCTACCACACGCGGTATATGGGTGCCGTATGGTTAAGTAGGGGGAAGGTCTTGTTGTGTTGAGCCCCACGATGGTGAAATTGTAAGGGCATGAGACCGAGAAATCCTATGTTTTCCTTTTGGGCCGATAGGGCATAGAGACCGTTAACGGCTTATGTTTCCTAGGAGCTCTGGGTTGAGGGACTTAGCCTAATGGGATCTTCTTGCTAAAAACGACTATATCTTGATTTACCCGACCGGCATACAATAGGAAGTATGCTATATTCGGAGGCATCTGGAGGCTTACGGGCTAATCAAGTCGTGTGGGTAAAGTAGTACACCTCTGCAGGGTATAAATCTATTCGAATAGTCGTGTCCACGGTTATGGACGACCGCTTGAAATTGTGGCTGCTTATTGTTAGACTTGGAATTAAAATTGTGGGTAAACTCGATATTTGTCATGAATGGGTTGTCATGCTTGTTGTATCAAAGTGCACAGCCACTTTGCTATTTGTATGATTTATTTTGTTATTCAATTCATTACTCTCACATGCTTTACTTCTACTTCAAATCTGATTTTTAAATGGCACTTGAAAAACTAGTATGTGTAGGTGGTACCTTGTTGCATCTCTTTTGTAAAACTAAGCCAATATGAGCCATCCCTTGGAATAGCCTTATGCATAACTAATTTTTATTTGTGTAAGACTTGCGAGTACTCTTTGGTACTCAGCCAGATGTTTGCTGGCTCTTACAGGTGAGGAAGATATCGAGCTCGACGAGCTTGTCAGTGTCGATTTAGGCGACACTGATGAGTAGTGCTATCTTTTAACCCCAATCGGTTGTCGATGGGTTATGGGGCATAACACTGTTGGCATTTTGGTTTATTTACTTGCTTCCGCTGCTACTTTTTGAACTCGTTTAATTTGGCCAGTCGGCCACTTGTATTAGTTGTAAACCTGGAACTATGATGTATGACTGTTGTACTATTTATGTATGTTGGACCGAAAAGGCGACTAGAGGGGGGGTGAATAGGAGCACGATCTTTTTTCTCCCAAAATCAATTCAATACGAATCTCACTCCAATAGCTATGAAAGCTATGAAGATCAATCAATCATGCACAGCGGAAGACTTGTATTGAACCAACTCAAAACCCCAAAGTAAAATCAACACAAAACCAAAACCAAAACACAGAGGCTCGGGCGGTCTGACCTCTCATGGGGCGGTCGACCGATCCAAGCGATCGAACCGCTACCTCAAGCGGTCGGACCGATTTCACGGAGGTCGACTCTCGTTCGATGAACGATAAAATCAGCCCGACCAACCAAACGCAAATTGATCAAACTTTTGATTCGTGCGTCCAAACTTCGTGAAACTTGACACACAACTTCCTAAGGATGTCGGGAACCTATTCCAAGCAACAATTGTGATAATTTTGCTCAGGTTCAGACCTTTTACCGTTTGAGCGAAGTTAGGTCAAAACCGAGTCAAAACAAAAATATGATCTTAAGACTTGCACGTGGGTGATTGATGATCTTGATGATCCTAGATGTATTCTCACACGTCACAGCAAGCTAAATCACGTCAAGAAACTAAGCAATAACTCGCGGATCAAACAAAGACTCAATTCATCAAAAAGAGAAAGAAAGCACATGAACTCACTTTTGAAGAAACTTTCTTTGGATTGATTTGATATGATATTGGTTCACAGCCACTCCATCAATGGATGACAAAGACTCAATACATGAGCACGAAATCCAATCCAACTCTCTAGAACCCTAACCTCCGCTCCTCCTCTCCCTAAGCAAATTAGGGTTTCAATAACAATGAAAGGGTCGAAGGGGTGCTGCCACCTCCTCCTCTATTTATAGTGGAGGCTTAGGGTTTCTAATAGAGTCTCCTAATGGGCTCCGTTAAGGCCCAAAACAAGCGGGTGACACACGCACGCCTTTTAAAGCGCCGTGTTCATATTGTGCGAAGCACTCGCACTCGCCACGTGTAGGTTGATCCAACGGCTCTCATCATGTCGGCAAGTCTCTCCCATCCGGCTCCCACCGAAACCACCATGGCACTTGCACCGACCCCGCGCCGCTTGATTCAACGGCCGCACCGAAGCGCCTGTTCGGTCACCTTTGTCCATCTTGCACCATGCTTGAGTCCAATGACTTCACCCGGCATCGTCGATCGTTTTGAACCTCAGCTCTCCAAGCCTAGTCCCGATCATCCTCGCCGTTGACCGTCGTTGACCACCAAGCAACCTGCACAACAATAGACAAGCAAATCGAATTCGGGAACAAGTTCTTCACAACTTGACCCACGTTAGTCAAAACATGCATCATGCAACACATATGCCATGAAAACCACGAACTTGACCTAACAAGCAACCATCGCCGCCACACGGGCGACGACTTAAGTGAAAACCGGTCAGACCGCCAGCCTTGGCCGGTCTGACCGCCACCGCCGGTCTGACCGCCAACAGAAGGCCGGTCCGACCGCCACAAAAGGACTTAGCCGAAATTTCAACGCTGAAATCCGCAACCTCTCTGGAAATTTAAAACGAATAGAACTTTTGACTGGAAGCTCCAAAAATTATGGGACCAAGTGCAGTAGAATCTCCTCACTTGCCTACACCCTCTATTTTTGGCCCAGCTCCAAATTCCAATGCCACTCAACTTGCCGGTCCGACCGCTCAGCGAGCGCCGGTCAGACCGCTACCAAATCGGTCAGACCGCCCGACTGGCGGTCGGATCGCCATCACGAACACCGAGGCATGGGCGGTCTGACCGCCACCAGGGCCGGTCTGACCGCCTGAGACCTGACAGAAACTGAACTTTGCCGAAAACTCGTGTTTCCGCAAACCTTCAACATCATTGCCAATTGACACATCATCCTAAGATCATGAGCATATCCCCATGATATCCACAATGTATGAGTGTTGTATGGATGTGATCAACATTGTATGAGAGTATGGATATATTTATCGCTGATCTTTGGAGCCAATATAAGTCATACTTGCTGCTCATGGATTCCTATTTAACTCGCTAAGTGTAGTGCTTGACTTGTTGGAGAACCGACAATCATGTAGTGCTCGCAGAGGAGCGGCGTGTTGGAGATATGCCCTAGAGGCAATCATAGAGATGATGATATTTCGTTGTATCCATGATTTAATAAATGTTCCTTGAATATTGCCTTTGTGTTGATTAACAAGTATGTGACTTGTTTGTGAAACTCTTTACTTGTATGTTTATTCTAAAGTTGTCCCTAGTCGGAGTTCATGTGAGGACACACGTGAATGATGGATTAGCACATGTATCGGTTGATGACCATGTTTCAGAGGTCATAGACATGGAGATGTCAAACCAATAATGTGGACACATGTTTAGAACATAGGGTTGGACCGACCCAACATGAGACATAGCAATTATACTTATGGTTCTCTCTACACAATGTGTACACCTTGTCCTTAGACCTGAGATTGTCGCATGTACTTGAGATGTGAATCGACCTACTTAGGGGCTATCAAACGCTACTCCGTGGCGGGTAGTTATAAAGGTAGCTTTGGGTTTGTCATGAAGCATCTTTGCGAGGCATGGTCATCGAGATGAGATTTGCCCTCTCTACCGAGAGAGATATCTGGGCCTCGAGTGATCGGATCCAGAATGCATGGCCATGCTAGTTAAGGTTAAGAGTTAACCTAGTAAGGGATTCCGGATCACAGGATCGAGAAAGAGTGGTCAGCTTGGAGCTCGACCGAATATCGTGAGGCAAAGGGATTGGCATGTACATAACGTTGTGATGGTTCGTCCGATATGATCTTTGTGTATGTTTAGGAGTTGGCACGTCTTGCTAGAGGCCGCTACCAACTATTGACCAAGTATGTGTACTCGCGTCATGTCTAAACATACGTGAACCATAGGGTCACACACTTAAGGGGCTGAAGCCTAGTTCGGATTGGATCCGAATTAGACTGGGCATTGATTACTAATGGGCCTCTATTCATAGAAGCCCATTGTAAGGACGTCTATAAAAGGAGGGTAGGGGCGCACAGGATTTGAGTTGAGTTTTTCGTGACATCCTCAAACCCTAGCCGCCACCCCTCCCACGCCCTCGTCGCTCGCGCGGATCTAGTAGTCCGGCATGCGTCGCTTCCTCCCGTACATGTGGATACCTTTGAAGGCGCTACATCTGTAGCGTTGGGACGAACCGCAAGAGAGGAGCTGTACGTGGGACGCCACGACGAGGACGAGGAAGTAGTACGACTACTCTGCCCCGACGTACTGCATCAACTTAGTACGACTACACTGCCCCGACGTGCTGCATCAACTTCCGCACCTGCGCGTCTAGTGGTAAGACCGTGATCTATAACTGCAGTGATCTTGGTTTACGGGTAGATTTTTTTAATTTGCGCTAGTGTAGCCTACCCGTTGCCCTTCACGGCGCGCATGATCGTCAGGGCTCTAGTTTTCAGTTAAGCCTCTCATTTAGACTGAGTTAAGTTAGAATCCATTTACCGGAGGTCCAGAGTTATGTCCTTAAGAACATGCTTAGTCTCGGTCTTATGGAGATAACCCGGGGTCCTCACAGCGTTGGTATTAGAGCCATACTGATTGTAGGTTAGAGATAGCATGGGCGTTACGTTCAGCCAGTCCTTTGGTCTAAAATTATTTTCAAAATATCAAACTAATTTGAGAAAAACTAAGTTAGGAATCTCTTTTATTCCTTATCCATCTTAGTATCTTTCTCACCTTATTCTTGTTTCGATTTACGAAACTAACTTATCTTGCCATTCTGTCCTTGGTTAAGTCGTCAGTACCTAGTTGGGGATACCCAAGCTGAAGATGTGGACGGATATTCGGCGCTTCTAGATATATATTGTGAAGAGCAAACTTCACTTATCAACACCAATACTCCATCTACCATCGGGATCAAGGACCAGGGATGGAGGAGTATTTGACAGTGATCAATATCGTTGCCAGACACGTGACAAGGAGTATCCCATACGGACTCCAGACGCGTGGCACCTCTGAGGCCATGGCATTGCAGGAAGTGGCTCGTGTGGCACTAAGCCATCTTCGTCATGACTTGACGAAGTTAGCTCAGCCTGCATACTCCACCTTCCTATGCAAGCACGTGGCGCAGAAGTGAACACTGTTGCCAGGATCCAGTTTGGGAAAGACACTCAAGTACGATAGCTGGCAAGATTGATTCACATCATGGATTAGATCCATCATTGTACTATGCATGAGTTATGGGAGGCGCGGTGTCGTCTCACTATGACTCAAGGGCGTCTGCAACCCCTATGCAACATGGGGCTTGTGGACCGGCATGTGCTTTATGGGGAGAACGAGGTCTCTCCATATGTGTCTACACCACCAGAGTACCGTCTTCCCGAAGTGGGAGGGCAAGTACTCAATCTTGGACCAAGACGTCAAGCTCGTATTGTAACAGCCCTAAGTTAGGGTTTGTGTTTCAAATGTAATATTATGAGGATAAATTAAAACTTTTGATGCCTCATGAAATCATTTGGAAACTTTCTAAGATTTTCCCCTAGCAATTTCTATTTTATAGAACCATGTTCTTGTGATGGAAGTTGTTGTCAACAAAATTTTCAACCCTAATCTTGTGATCATCCTCTGGAAGTATTTTTCCTATTTTCTTGACCATCCTAGTAACCTCTCTGCAAAATCACACAATTTTTAGATTTTGTTTGCTATTTCAAAAGGCCAAGTCAAACCAGTTTGAAATCTGGTCAACTCCTTAGGGCAGCAGCTTGTGAATTTTCTTGGGAGCAATTCAGTGCATAAAAGCTTCTGGAAAAATTATGCAAGGTTGTTCTCTGTCCAAAGGAATTACCATAAAATTTTCAGAATTTTTGGAGCTGTGGAGCTACCTCTAACAATTCCCCAATCCTCTCAGCCTTTTGAAAATCAGAATCTGAAATCACTGTTTGTCGGGCTCGAACCCGACTCCGACTCGAGTCCGACCGCGCCGCTCGGCTCAGCCGCACCAGCTAACCACACCGCCCGAGTCCAATCGCTCGCGACCGTCCGATGCTGATCGCACGGTCCACGTGTGCCCGATCTATTCGGACCGTCCTATTATGCCATCGAATCTCGACCGTTCATTTAGGATCTAACGGTCGACATCTTCGTGGTTGAGTCAAACCATCTAACCGCGTCGCACTTGGTTCCGACTCGCGCCGCTTCATCGACGTCGCTGCCAAGTGGGACCCTCTTGTCAGATTCTTCCTCGCCGTCTCCGCTGCCTACCGGAGCTCGCTGGCGCTCGCGCATGCTTGCCACGCAGCTCGTCGCTGCCACTCCGGGGACGCGTGTCCACCTCCAGAGGATCGCCAGGAGTCCATCTACCTCCTAGGATCATCCATTCTTCTTCGCATCCATTCTCGTGCCTTCTCTGCCCATTTCTTAGTTTCGGCCAGAGAAGAAGGTGAGGGCAGTGCCACCACCTCACTGCCGCTCGTGCTTCCGCAACCCCACCTCCGACTTCCTTGTTCAACGACGCCTCCGTTTTGCCCAGTCCGGATCATTGGCGTGTTCTGGAGCGTCGGGGCGACTTCTTCGTCTTCAACTCCGATTACTGCAGCCCCGCGAGCTCGTTTGCGTTCCAGTGAGTCTCTTACCTCAACGTCTGATCCCTTAGGATCGCACTGATCCACTGAGTCTAACGGTGGCTTCATTTTCATCTTTGGTGCATCGTTGCGGGCGTGCGACCGATTCTTCTCAAGCTCGGTGATTCGCGCGCGGCGATTCCGGCGCCTCGGACCTTCTTCATCGCCGTTATCTTGGGTGTATTGCTCTCGAGTCGAGGGAGCTTGAGCGCACCTTCCGAGTCTTCTATAAGCTGTAGCGTCTTCTCGCGTGAGCCTCTCCTTCGTCTCGCCGCCTCGTTCGCGCCGGCTCGCCGCCGGCATCTCCGTGGGTCTACGTCGCCGTCATCGAGTTCGCGAGGTCTTAGCGAACACGAAGGTATAACCCACTCGCCGAGACCCTCCGGTTCGCTAGATCCGCCTGTGGCGCGCGCGCCGCCCTCGTGAACGTCGGTGAGCCGCCGGCAGCGTTAGGTTAATCCCCCTCTTTAGTTTTAATCTCTGTTTACTTATATCACTGCCATGTGGACCCCTCCTGAGTTAAGTGCGTTTAGAAATCTTAATCCAGCCGTTAGTTATCCTTTGAGTCCATGACATGTGGGCCCATATTACCGTTTAATTGTTTGTGTAAACTTCGGAAATACGTTTTCTCGTTTAGGAAACGTATTTCCCTGTGCGTATATGTTAGGATTGCATTTAGATAAGCCGAAGACGTATTCTTAGAATACGCCGACGCCACCTTCTGGCGGGATCAAGGTCGACTGGTCGTGCGCTCTCGCCGGTCCCGATCGTCGATGGCGTGGGTGCATTTGCACCGTAGAAAAAGTATTTTTAAGCATTTTGATATTCCGAAATGTATTTCTGTTGCCCTATTAATTCATTTTAACTTAGAAAAATCTTATCTTATTCATTTTTGATCCAAATCGAATGAATCCAATTTTGTAAATTTTCATTTTTAATGTACTATTTATCGGTATAGGTTTTAGATATGTCTCTGTTCATAAAATTTTGATAAATAATTAAATGATGTTTTTATGCATTTCTAGCTTAGAAAATTCCTAGAAAACTCTTCATAGCTCCAAATAAAATGTTCTCTGTTTCTAAAATTTTGTTTAATCCTGCTCTAGCTGCTGTGTGAAATTTGTGCTCTTTAGATTAAATCGAATTTTTGGTTATTGTCGGTGTTATTTGTTCTTATTCGTTCTTTTTGTTCGATCGATAGATTGCGACGATTCTGGTATTCTTGAGAGTGAGCCTCAGCAACATATTGAGCAGCAGCAATCAGGCAAGCAGTTTGATCATGTTAATCCCTTTTATTTTCAAACTAATATTTTGTTTGCAACTTGTATGTATGCATTGCTAATTTGTGTTAACATATGGTTAGTGGGCCCATTAGTTGCATAATCTGCAGGCAAATGATATTTCTCTACTACCTGAGCCTAGGTTATTTGCTGTGATTGGAGATCATTGGATGATCTCTTGTCACTTAGTAGATACGGATTCAACTGCTTAGTATCGCTAGAAATGGGCAGTTATCGACTTTGTCGGTAACCTTGATCACACAAATTATTATAACTCTATGTTTCAGCATTTTGCTATGTTTAATTGTGAAAACTAAAAATGAAAACGAAATGATTTGGACTTCGGCACAATGGTAAGATGGTGTGCTTTTGGGTGTGACTGGAAAGGTGCCCAAGTCAATTAAGGACCGAGTTACTTGCGCCACCGTACTGAGCATTTTGCGTGCTAACCACACTAGAGGGTATGGGACCTCTCTTGACTTAGTACTTTGGCGTGTATTGGCTCCGGGTCGCAGGAGGTCGCAGGAGGGATGGTGTTGGGAGCATGGTAGTTGTCCGAAAAGCTTTATCCTGAGTGGGTAGTTGTCTTTTCGGCTTTACCATGTAAGCGTATGGATTTTTATCCATACGAGCGGCTCGTAGTTAATACACAATATTGGAAAGCGTCTCGTAGGACTTAGCCGTGCCAGCATACCTTCGAAGTGTGCTTTGGCTTAAAGGCGATGCAAGTGTGGGTACATTGGTACACCTGCGCAGGTTAAAACTATTCGAATAGCCTCGCCCTAGGTTATGGACACGCTCGGATACGCCCGTGAGAACTAAACTACAACCTTTTAACTAAAACTTGATGGGTGGTATGTGAGGACCCGGTTTATTCGGCTTGTACCGTTTAACCATCCACTTGGTCCTAACAAGACAAATCAAATAAACCAAGCCTCGAGATATGTATACTTCCTGCACTGCAGTATACACACCCGTTACAAAATCATGCATCAATTCCATTCATACACATAGAGCCAAGCAAAGCAACAACTTAAAGACATAGATAATATAAAGAGAGTTATTACAAAGAGAGGCCGACTGCCAAAAGTCATACAAATAAGTAAATACACAATGGAAGCAAAATGGCCATAAGATGGCGATAAACAAAAGCCAATCGGTGTGCCTTTACCCACAAGGCAACCAACCGACCGCCAAGCTAATCGTCCCAAACAATGCAGAACATACTCACAAAAGTGAGGCCCTTGGGGCTCACCTTCTTCCTCTGCAACAATTAATATTAAGCAGCGGATGAGTACAAAACTTGTTTTGTACTGCAAGACCGACGTGTGAGATAACAGAACTATAATTAACTACATGCAAGCTTTATTTAAGTGGATGAGGCTCGGACTTGTTTTCAAAGATAAAGCAAGTTTCCATTTGCAATAAGGTAATAGATTCAAAGCAAGTTTGCAATTAACTTTTATTGTTCAAATAAAGGGAGACAATTATAACAATAGATAGATGACAACACCAACCTAGAAGTGACTAACCCATAGTCACCACAACAATAGCATGAAGTACCCCTTCATACCACCCATGTCAAGTTTAAGTTTTTAAAAGGTTGTAGTCTAGTTCTTGCACGACCTTACCAAGCATGTCCATAACCTAGGACGAGGCTATTCGAATAGTTTTAACCCTGCAGGGGTGTACCAATGTACCCACACGATAGACCGCCTTTCCACACCACGGTTAGCACACTTCCTTTGGTATGCAGGCATGGCTAAGTCTAACAAGACGCTTTCCAATGGACGATGCTAATTAAGAGCCGCAACCCACGGGAGAAGGACACATTAGACAGCCTAACCGGTCTGCTAATGCTCCCCTCCAAAACCCACACACAAGAACACACCCACCGACCAGCTCATAATTAACACCTCCCAAAGTACTTAGTCAAGAGAGGTTCCATATCCCCCTCGTGTGGTTAGCACGCAATAAGCGCTTGGCTTAGTGACACAAGTAACTCGGTCCTTGGGGACTTAGGCACCATTCCACACACCGACGATGATCACATCAACATACCATTGTGCCCAAGTCAAGATATAGTTTTGTTTTCAGTTTTGATTTGTAAATCAATAAAACACAAGGGTTGGACATAATGGAGTAGTATAAGTAGTTGTGTGATCAAGATCATCGACTAAGTCGATGATCGCCCAATACTACCGATAACTAGGCATGGCTAAGCAATATTCATTTGTAATCTACTAAGTGATAAGAGTTCATCCATCGAACTCTAACCACAAAGAAATAACCTAGGCTCGGTAGTAGAGGATAACCATTTACCTACAGATTATGCAACTAGAGGTCTAACTAATCAATTTAACAACAAAATAGCAATGCATACATAGAAGTTAAACAAAATATTAGACTTTAAAAGTAATGGGATTAATGGAAAATGATCAAACCGCTTGCACGCTTGTTGTGGCTCAAATTGTTGCGGAGGGTCGTTCTCGGGGTCACCGCAAATATCGAATCCTAAGCTAAAGAGCGAAAACAACCAATAAGGCGAGCAACACTTAAATGAAATAGCAAGCAACAATTATCCAAATGCGATGAAATTTACACACAAGGTAGAATACGAATATACCTAGACATAGAAACTGGAAAACTTAATTTGGATTTGTGGTGCAAAGATATTCTCTAAAACCTATTTTCTACCATAATTAGCAATCTGAGCAAAAATATTTTCTAGAAAGATTTTGAAGCTAAAACTTTTATGGTGGCTACCTACTGGTGTGGTGATAACCCATATAAAATTTCAGGTCATTTGAAGTTACAACGAATTAGTTATGATTTTTCTAAGTTCTAAAATTAGGACATCATTTATATCATTAGCAAAGACCACTAGCAAACTGGTCCTTCACTAAATTTCATCCCTAAAGGAAATTAACAAAATTTAGTTCGCTCTATTTGGATTTACAAAGAACAAGTTATGGATTTTCTAAGTTTTTATAGCATTTTTGGAATATTTAATAAAAAATGAAAAGGCTAAAATCGATTCCCAACATTTCGGTTCTTAACAGGGCCTTGAAACATTTCTAGATTAATCTCTAGCCTAAAAGAAAATTAACACTCATGAAATCACCCAAAAAGGATCTATAATGAAAAATATATGAATTTCTAAAGTTTTAACAACATTTTTCAAGAGAAAGATAAAGCTCACCGAGGAATTTTATATCCTCAACCGAAAAGAAAAGGCGTGGCTCAACGTGGGCGGCGACAAAGATCCGACGCCACGCGCAGCGGCCGACTCAACATGCGCACGCCGCGCGTTGGATTTGATTCCAACGGTCCGAGATCATGTGACCTTGGACGGTACCCAATTGCTCGCACAACCCGAGCCGTTGATCAAGCGATGAAGGGTGGGATTGAGGAGCCTTGGACACCCAATTGCTCCACGATCCCGCCACGGATCCAATATCGAACGGCCGAGGTTGATTGGGCCGCTTATGATTTGAACAGAGGCATCGACAATAGGGGCCCACCGTCGACGCAAGTCACATGCCGGTTTAAACACACGCGCATGGGGTTTTGAGGATGGCGGCCCACTGTGTCGATGATCGAGGAGGTGGGTTTAGGACAGCTAATGATTACTAACCCATGATTAACAATGATTAGCATTAATGAACGTCATTCTCGTGTCCGAGCGACATTACGCAGCGCTGCCGTTTCGTCGACAACAAAACCGAGGGCACCCTCGGCTTGTCGCCGGCGACCCAAGGCACGGCGGCGGGAGCTAAGTGCCAAAATGGAACCGCAATAGCATTGCGCACCCATCGGGACCATCCACACCATCGGTGTCCCGAGCGGCTAGCCGACGATGAGCGCGCGACCAAAACGGCCGAAATGCGAAATGACCAAAAGCTCCACAATAAACCATTCCAGTGGGTGCCCAAGCTTCTAGGGCTACTAGAAGGGTACCGAGCACGGGTGGAGCTCGGAGGTGGTCGAGGTGGCTCCGCGACGAAGAACGGCGTCGGCACCGAAGGAGAAGAAGTGAAGATGACGACTGAGCAACCAGTGGTGAGACAGGGTCATCACTACACCCGCAAAGAGCTCTGAGACGCCACATGAGCAAGGAATTAGAAAGCTCCTTCTCACGGAGAGGAGGAAGAAGGGGGTGATTCGCCAGGAAGCAATTTCCCAAAATTGAGCTGCTCTGTGAAAGCAAACTACAATTAAGTTAGGGTTTTGCTCCAAGAAGTAAGGGACACAAACCAAGCAAAAGAAGGGAAGAAAAGCCCTTTGGGCGCGGGTTGCACCGAGGAGCTCCCACCAACAATGGCGCCAAAGGGTTCTCGAGATTTGGGCTCAAGCAAGCAAGGAGAGTGCAAGGCTGGAGCTCAAGGGGTGTAAAGAAAGCTTGAAGGTCTTGAGGGCTTAAGTAGTCGAGGAACGCATACAGTAACGAGCACATGCCCATGGGTGGACTTGGTCCACAGCGTCGTCTTGATCGCTCGAGCGACGGAGCGTGTAAGCTCGACGACTCGAGGCGGTGCACTGACGTGCATTTAATGCACCGCAGAGGGAGCCGTTTAAAGGGCTCAAGGAGGTGACAAGGCACCCCCTTCTCTCTCTCACTGCCATGGCGTACAGGCACGCACGCGCGCAGCGGCTGAAGGAGGAAGATGACCACGACACAGGTGGCCCCACCGGCCGATGACACAAAGTGGTTCGAGCCCAAAGCGTTTTAGTGGGTTGAGCCCAACCTCATTAGATGCTGGCCGCCGGATGAGATTTGAACGGCCACGATGCGATCGCTATTCATAAAGACTGAAGTGAACCGATACGGTCCCGCGACGGTTGGATCAGAATCCAACGGCTGAGAATCAGATGGCAACCGGAGTTGTCCGAATGCTTACACGAATGAGAGCCGTTCGATGGAAATCCAACGCCGATAGCGCCGCGACAGTTGAACCGCGCGGGCGCGTTAGTTGGCTCGGTCGAGTCAAGTGACTCGAGCCCGAGCCCGACTCGAGTCCAATGAACAGTACAAACCAGTTAGGGTTTGATTTTAAACCTGAAACTTTGGGGATTTAATTGAGGTATCAGATCATCTCCAAAATTTATGAAATTTTAACTGGAGGTTCCTGATCTTAGGGTTAACCTTTCATAAAATTTCCAGAGGTTTTTGTGCACTGGAATTTTCTCAAGAAATTCCAGAAGGTTAAAACAGAGGTTTGACCAAGGTTTGACTTGCCTCTAAAATATTTCAAATAATTTCCAAAAATTATGAAATAATTCAGAGGTGTTACCAAGCAACCTTAGAACCAGGGAAAATTATTTCCAAGGGTTTGACAAAAGATTTGACCAAGGAGGTTGTTGACTTGATAAATGAGGCTTTTGATTTTTAATTTCCCAAAATTCCTTTACAAGAATTTCAGAAAAGTTTCAAGAGTAAAAGGGTGTAAGAAAAGTTTTAATTTACCCTCAATTTCTTACATTTGAAACACAAGCCAAAATGGGGATGTTACATGGTACGAATTAGGGATTCGTGCTATGTTGTGGTGACTATTGGGATAGTCACTTCCAGGTGGTTACTTGTACCTATTTTTATTTCGCTGTTATTTTAACAATAAAATGAATTGTAAACTTGCTCTTGAAATTGTATTACACTATTGCAAATCAAATTGGCTTTGTGCAAATGAAACATATAACTTCCACTCAAATAAGCCTGCATGTAGTTATGTATAGGTCTGCTAGTCCACACGTCAGTCTTGCGAGTACAAAAATAATTTTTGTACTCATATGTTTTGCTTTATATTTTTGTTGCAGAGGAGGCAGGTGAGCCCCAAGGGCCTTACTTCTGTGAGATGTGCGGGTTCTGGGACGACTAGCTTGGCGGTCCGGTTGGTTGCCTTGTGGGCTTAGGCACACTGATTGGCTTTTGTTTATAGCCATCTTATGGCACTTTTGCTTCCGCTGTTCATTTAGTTATCTGTTGTATTTTGGCCAGTCGGCCTCTGTTGTAATAACTCTACTGTGTTGTTTACTGTTTAGTATTGTGATGTTTGGACTCTATGTTTAGAATGGAGTTGATGCATAATTTTGTGAAGAGGTGTTCATACTACAGTTCTGGGAAGTATGCATGTCTCGAGGCTTAGTTTATTTGATTTGTGATGCTAGGACTAGGTGGTTGGTTAAGCATTACAAGCCAAATAAACTGGGGTCCTCACAAAGTTGGTATCAGAGCCATCCTGACCGTAGTAACCCAAGCATGGTCGTCCTTAGGAAGTTTTATGAAAACTTATTTTCGAAGTAACAAGTAGTATATGAAAACTTAAGTAGATTCTCAGATTTTACTCCTTATCTATCTTAGCTTTCTACTCTCATCTTGCTCTAATTTGAATTTTAAAAATTTGATTCCTCTCTTTCCTTTCAAAAGATAGTTAATTATCGGTTAAATTGGTTTGGGAGAACCCTAAGAGTTGTAGCCTAAAGTATTGGCTGTCAGTTAGTAGAAAATTGAAACTTTTGGAGTGAAGACTTCGGCCGGGAACTTAAGGAAGAAAGTCTGAACAGCCAGTTAGTGGTTAGTGTGTAGGATTGGAAATGAGAGGATAACCAAATTTGTGGGGGTAAAAGGGTAAGATGATATATGAGTTAGTTAAATGTCTAACTTTTTCTTAGAAGATTTTACCTTGCTTTCCAGCTATATTTCGCAATTGCCTTCCTAAAACTGATTGCTCGTTCTTCCATACGAGTTGATCATATTAGGGAATTGATTTTATGAGTTGCAACTTTGCCTTGTTGTTATGAACTATTAGAGTTTATTTTGTAGAGTGGATGCTTGCTTTCTATGTTTTCTGTTATAAAATTATTACTAACTTTCTTGGTGGAACAGGATGGCTGGTGGGACCCGTAGTGGTCGGAATCACCTACCGGTTCGGATGAGAGCTTCCTCCTCCCGACTATGGTCGAGGTTCTCGCTAGATCGAGCGGAATCGTATGGACCAGACACAGATTCTGGAGGTCATCGCGAGGAACACCTCCATTCCCGCGGGTGCCTCGGGACCAGGAGGTGGTGGGCACGGACTCGTGGGGACTTGCGGAGTTCCTCCGCACGTGGCCGCCAATTTCTCCCGGTCGAGGACCCACTTGACGAGATGATTGGTCGCTGGTTGAGCGAAAGCTCAACATCGCTCGATGCCAGGATCGGAGAAGGCATCTGTTGCATCCCACCGCCTTGAGGGTGCAGACTCGTGGTGGGAGAACTTCTCGCCATGCGGCCACCGCCATGTGGTCACATGGGAGGAGTTTCGCACTGCTTTCCGTCGGGCTCATGTTCCCGCCGGTCTTGTGAAGCTGAAGAAGAAGGAATTCCTTGCGCTCAAATAGGGGTGCAAATCTGTGACTGAGTATCTCCATGAGTTCAATCATTTGGCGAGGTACGCTCCTGCTGAGGTGGCCACTGATGAGGCCAAGCAGGAGAAGTTTATGGAGGGTCTGTCTGAGGAGCTGCAGGACAAGCTCTCTATTGTGGATTTTGCTGATTTCCAGACCTTGGTGGACAAGGCTATCGTCGCCGAGCACAAGGCGAAGACGCTGGGTGAGTCCCGCAAGCGCAAGTGGGAGGCCTAGCGATCTGCGCAGGCCAGCCTCTCCCGTCCCCGTGTTGGGCCTACACCAGGGGCCCGTTCTTTGGCTTCCCCACCGCCGAGGCCGTCGACGCCGATTCACCGCCCCGCAGTCGTGATTGATCCACGCACTCGCGCTCGATGCGGTGGCCCTCGTAACCCGGCTACCGAGGTCACTTGCTTCCACTGCCACAACAAGGGCCACTATGCGAATACTTGCCCTCAGAAGATTGGAGCGGCCCCTCGTCCTAATGGAGGACGCGGGCAGGGGAGTGGTCACCCACCTGACCAGAAGATCATCCAGAAGACCCGGGGTGTGGGAGTGGCGAGTCAACCATATCTCGGTACCGAGGAGGCTCGAGGCGCTGACGTTGTCCGGGTACACTTCTTGTTAACACTCGTCCCGCTGCAGTATTATTTGATTCAGAGCATTGCGTTCTTTTATTTCAAGATCTTTTCTCACGCTAGTGGTCTTCACTTGTGTTCCTTTGAGGGTTCCTCTCGCTTATCCGCCTCCGTGTTGGAAATGAGAGTTGATTTAGAATGTCGGGATGTTCCAATTGAAGTTGAAGGTGTAAGATTCTTGGCAAATCTTATCCTACTCAACTCAGCAAGCCTGGATGTGATTCTTGGCATGGATTGGTTGTCCCAACACTTGGGACAGATTGATTGTGCCAGGTAGGTTGTCTATCTCACCAGCCCCTCAGGCGAGCAAGTTGGATTTTCACCACAGCTGCAAGGGCCACACCTTTGTGCACTTGAAGCAAAGCCAGTCTTGGAGATTCAGGATGTTCCCACGGTTCGTGACTTCGTGGATGTTTTCCCCGAAGATTTGCCTGGGATGCCTCCAGTTCGAGATCTTGAGTTTGTCATTGAGTTGTTGCCTAGTACTGCTCCAATTTCAAAGGCGCTGTATCGGATGCCTCCCAATGAGTTGGTGGAGTTAAAGAAGCAACTGGGTGAGCTTCAAGAGAAGGGTTTTATCCGTCCTAGCTCATCTCCTTGGGGTTGTCCTGTGATCTTTGTGAAAAAGAAGGACAAGACTTTGCGCATGTGTGTTGATTACCGTTCGCTTAATGAGGTGACGGTGAAGAACAAGTATCCGTTGCCCAGCATTGATGATCTTTTTTATCAGTTGTCTGGAGCCCAGGTATTCTCCAAAATTGACTTGAGATTGGGATATCACCAAGTCAGAATCAGGGCTGAGGATATTCAAGACGGCTTTCACTACTCGTTATGGTCTTTACGAGTACACCGTCATGTCTTTCGGCTTGACCAATGCCCCCGCCTTGTTCATGAATCTTATGAACTCGGTATTCATGGAATACTTGGATAAGTTTGTGGTGGTGTTTATTGATGACATTCTTATCTATTCCAAGAGTGAAGAAGAGCATGCTGAGCATCTGAAGCTTGTATTGGGAAAGCTGTCTGAGCACCAGCTGTATGCGAAGTTCAGCAAGTGCGAGTTCTGGTTGAAGGAGGTGGCATTCTTGGGCCATGTCCTTTCGGCCGCAGGGGTAGCTGTGGATCCTAGCAAGGTCAGTGATGTGCTATCTTGGGGTCAGCCCAAGTCAGTCACCGATGTTCGGAGTTTTCTTGGTTTAGCAGGTTACTACCGCCGCTTTATCGAGAATTTCTCCAAGATCGTGAAGCCGATGACTGAATTGCTCAAGAAGGACAAGAAGTTTGTGTGGTCTTCTGCTTGTGATGAAAGTTTTCAGGAACTCAAGCAGCGTTTGACATCACCCTGCTCTTGTTCTTCCCGATGTCCACAAGGGCTTGATATCTTCTGCGATGGCTCGTCGGGGACTTGGTTGTGTTCTTACGCAAGAAGGCAGAGCAGTGGCCTATGCATCAAGGCAGTTGAGGCCTCATGAACTCAATTATCCTACCCATGATTTGGAGTTAGCTGTTGTGGTTCATGCACTCAAGATTTGGCGGCATTACGATCGACAAGCACGTGAGGTGTATTCGATCACAAGAGCTTGAAGTATTTGTTCACCCAAACGGATCTGAACCTCGGGCAAAGAAGATGGTTGGAATTGATCAAAGATTATGACATGGGCATTCAGTATCATCCGGGCAAGGCCAATGTTGTTGCTGATGCACTGAGTCGAAAAGTATATTGCAATACTTTGATGCTCCAAGAGCGCACCGCCCTTCTTGAAGAATTCCGGCTCAACTGGGTCTAGTTGAGTACGGTTCCCTTGCTGCTTTGGTTGTGCAACCAACCCTGGTGGATCAAATCAAGGCGGCACAGCAATCAGATGATGGTGTAAGTCACATGAAGGAGAACATCAGGAATGGGACAGCCAGGTGTTTCTCAGAAGATGAGCACGGTGTTGTGTGGTTTGGACAACGGCTTGTGGTTCCTAAAGTCATGGAATTGCGTGATTTGATTCTCCGTGAAGCCCATGATTCCCCCTTGTCCATCCATCCCGGGGCCACCAAGATGTACCAGGATCTTCGTCAGAGATTTTGGTGGACCCGAATGAAGCGCGAGATTGCCAAGTTCGTTGCCGAGTGTGATGTGTGCTGTCGGGTCAAGGCCGAACATCAGCGTCCAGCAGGACTTCTCCAGCCTTTGCCAGTGCCTGAGTGGAAGTGGGATTCCGTTGGTATGGACTTCATCACCGGTCTGCCTCGTACTTCTTCTGGAAAGGATGCTTTATGGGTCATTATCGATCGGTTGACGAAAGTAGCCCACCTTCTCCCAGTGCGGGCTAAGATTGAAGTGAACCAGTTGGCAGACCTTTACATATCCCGCGTCGTGAGCTTGCATGGTGTGCCACGAACGATTGTGTCAGATCGTGGTTCTCTTTTCACCTCTCGATTTTGGCACAAGTTGCAAGAGGCTATGGGGACCCGTCTTTCTTTTCAGCTTATCATCCCCAAACTGATGGTCAGACGGAGCGAGTTAACTGAGTTTTGAAGACATGCTCCGCGCTTGTATTCTTTCTTATGGAAAGAATTGGGAGAAGTGTTTGCCACTTGCAGAATTCTCCTATAACAACAGCTTCCAAGCTAGTCTTGGCGTGGCACCATTTGAAGCCTTGTATGGGAGGAGGTGCGAACCCCATTGAAGCGGTGAAGCGGTGAGAGCGGTTTTTGGCCCGATTCCATCAATGAGGCTGAAAGCCAGGTTTAGTTGATTCGCGAGCATCTGCGAGTAGCCCAGTCCAGGCAAAAGAGTTATGCAGATCGTCGTCGCCGTGAGTTGAGCTTCCAGCCCAATGACTTTGTTTATCTCAAAGTCTCGCCTCTAAAAGGGCATCGGCGTTTTGGCATCAAGGGCAAGTTGGCTCCTCGATATGTTGGACCTTATCACATCATCGAGAGAGTTGGAGCTGTTGCATACAGGCTAGAGCTGCTAGCTACACTTGAGGGAGTGCATGATGTTTTCCATGTGTCCAATTAAAGAAGTGTCTCCGTGTTCCGATTGAGGAGTCTCCGTTGAAAAATCTCGATGTGCAAGAAGATTTGACCTACCGCGAGCGTCCTGTTCGTATTCTTGAGGAATCTGAACGGAGGACAAGGAATCGTGCCATCAAGTTCCTTAAGGTTCAGTGGTCGAATCACTCCGAGGATGAGGCAACTTGGGAGCGGGAAGATCGCCTCGTGCAGACTACCCATCTTTCTTTTCCCAGTGATCGGAATCTCGGGGAGAGATTCTTGTAAGGGGAGGGGAGATTTTCTAACAGCCCTAAGTTAGGGTTTGTGTTTCAAATGTAATATTATGAGGATAAATTAAAACTTTTGATACCTCATGAAATCATTTGGAAACTTTCTAAGATTTTCCCCTAGCAATTTCTATTTTATAGAACCATGTTCTTGTGATGGAAGTTGTTGTCAACAAAATTTTCAACCCTAATCTTGTGATCATCCTCTGGAAGTATTTTTCTATTTTCTTGACCATCCTAGTAACCTCTCTGCAAAATCCCACAATTTTTAGATTTTGTTTGTTATTTCAAAAGGCCAAGTCAAACCAGTTTGAAATCTGGTCAACTCCTTAGGGCAGTAGCTTGTGAATTTTCTTGGGAGCAATTCAGTGAATAAAAGCTTCTGGAAAAATTATGCAAAGTTGTTCTCTGTCCAAAGGAATTACCATATAAATTTCGGAATTTTTGGAGCTGTGGAGCTACCTCTAAAAATTCTCCAATCCTCTCAGCCTTTTAAAAATCAGAATCTGAAATCACTGTTTGTCGGGCTCAAACCCGACTCCGACTCGAGTCCGACCGCGCCGCTCGGCTCAGCCACACCAGCTAACCACACCGCCCGAGTCCAATCGCTCGCGACCGTCCGATGCTGATCGCACGGTCCACGTGTGCCCGATCTATTCGGACCGTCCTATTATGCCATCGAATCTCGACCATTCATTTAGGATCTAACGGTCGACATCTTCGTGGTTGAGTCAAACCATCTGACCGCGCCGCAGTTGGTTCCGACTCGCGCCGCTTTGTCACCATCGCTGCCAAGTGGGACCCTCTTGTCAGATTCTTCCTCGCCGTCCCCGCTGCCTACCGGAGCTCGCTGGCGCTCGCGCATGCGTGCCACGCAGCTCGTCGCTGCCACTCCGGGGACGCGTGTCCACCTACAGAGGATCGCCAGGAGTCCATCTACCTCCTAGGATCATCCATTCTTCCTCGCATCCATTCTCGTGCCTTCTCCGCCCATTTCTTAATTTCGGCCGGAGAAGAAGGTGAGGGCAGCGCCACCACCTCACTGCCGCTCGTGCTTCCGCAACCCCACCTCCGACTTCCTTGTTCAACGCCGCCTCTGTTTTGCCCAGCCCGGATCATTGGCGTGTTCTGGAGCGTCGGGGCGACTTCTTCGTGTTCAACTCCGGTTACTGCGGCCCCGCGAGCTCGTTTGCGTTCCAGTGAGTCTCTTACCTCAACGTCTGATCCCTTAGGATCGCACTGATTCACTGAGTCTAACGGTGGCTTCATTTTCATCTTTGGTGCATCGTTGCGGGCGTGCGACCGATTCTTCTCCAAGCTCGGTGATTCGCCGCCGCAGCGATTCCGGCCGCCTCGGACCTTCTTCATCGTCGTTATCTTGGGTGTATTGCTCCTGGAGTCGAGGCGGAGTTTGAACGCACCTTCTGGAGTCTTCTAGAAGCCTGTAGCGTCTTCTCCGCGTGAGCCTCTCCTTCGTCTGCGCCTCCGTTCGCCGCCAGCTCGCCGCCGGCATCTCCGTGGGTCTGCGTCGCCGTCATCGAGTTCGCGAGGTCTAAGCGAACCTGAAGGTATAACCCACTCGCCCAGAGACCCTCCGGTTCGCTAGATCCGCTATGCGGCCGCGCCGCCATCCTCGTGAACGTCAGTGAGCCGCCGGCAGCGTTAGGTTAATCCCCGTCTTTAGTTTTAATCTCTGTTTAGTTATATCACTGCCATGTGGACCCCTCCTGAGTTAAGTGCGTTTAGAAATCTTAATCCCGGTAGTTAGTTATCCTTTGAGTCCATGACATGTGGGCCCATATTACCGTTTAAGTGTTTGTGTAAACTTCGGAAATACGTTTTCTCTTTTAGGAAACGTATTTCTCTATGCGTATATGTTAGGATTGCATTTAGATAAGCCGGAGACGTATTCTTAGAATACGCCTTCGACGTCACCTTCGGCGGGCGGGATCAAGGTCGCACAGTCACGCTCTCGGCCGGTCCCGATCGTCGATGGTCGTGGGTGCATTTGCGATGGTAGAAAAAGTATTTTTAAGCATTTTGATATTCCGAAATGTATTTCTGTTGCCCTATTAATTCATTTTAACTTAGAAAAATCTTATCTTATTCATTTTTTATCCAAATCGAATGAATCCAATTTTGTAAATTTTCATTTTTAATGTACTATTTATCAGTATAGGTTTTAGATATGTCTCTGTTCATAAAATTTTGATAAATAATTAAATGATGTTTTTATGCATTTCTAGTTTAGAAAATTCCTAGAAAACTCTTCATAGCTCCAAATAAAATGTTCTCTGTTTCTAAAATTTTGTTTAATCCTGCTCTAGCTGCTGTGTGAAATTTGTGCTCTTTAGATTAAATCGAATTTTTGGTTATTGTCGGTGTTATTTGTTCTTATTCGTTCTTTTTGTTCGATCGATAGATTGCGACGATTCTGGTATTCTTGAGAGTGAGCCTCAACAACATATTGAGCAACAAAAGAATCGTGCAAGCGTTTGATCATGTTAATCCCTTTTATTTTCAAACTAATATTTTGTTTGCAACTTGTATGTATGCATTGCTAATTTGTGTTAACATATGGTTAGTGGGCCCATTAGTTGCATAATCTGCATGCAAATGATATTCCTCTACTACCTGAGCCTAGGTTATTTGCTGTGATTGGAGATCGTTGGATGATCTCTTGTCACTTAGTTTATATGGATTCAACTGCTTAGACATGCTTAGTATCGCTAGAAATGGGCAGTTATCGACTTAGTCGGTAACCTTGATGACACAAATTATTATAACTTTATGTTTTAGCATTTTTCTATGTTTAATTGTGAAAACTAAAAATAAAAACGAAATGATTTGGACTTGGGCACAATGGTAAGATGGTGTCCTTTTGGGTGTGACTGGAAAGGTGCCCAAGTCAATTAAGGACCGAGTTACTTGCGCCACCGTACTGAGCATTTTGCGTGCTAACCACACTAGAGGGTATGGGACCTCTCTTGACTTAGTACTTTGGCGTGTATTGGCTCCGGGTCGCAGGAGGTCGCAGGAGGGATGGTGTTGGGAGCATGGTAGTTGTCCGAAAAGCTTTATCCTGAGTGGGTAGTTGTCTTTTCGGCTTTACCATGTAAGCGTATGGATTTTTATCCATACGAGCGGCTCGTAGTTACTACACAATATTGGAAAGCGTCTCGTAGGACTTAGCCGTGCCAGCATACCTTCGGAAGTGTGCTTTGGCTTAAAGGCGGTCTGAAGTGTGGGTACATTGGTACACCCCTGCAGGGTTAAAACTATTCGAATAGCCTCGTCCTAGGTTATGGACACGCTCGGATACGCCCCGTGAGAACTAGACTACAACCTTTTAACTAAAACTTGATGGGTGGTACGAATAAGGGATTCATGTTATGTTATGGTGACTACTGGGATAGTCACTTCCAGGTGGTTACTTGTACCTATTTTTATTTCGCTGTTATTTTAACAATAAAATGAATTGTAAACTTGCTCTTGAAATTGTATTACAGTATTGCAAATCAAATTGGCTTTGTGCAAATGAAACATATAACTTCCACTCAAATAAGCTTGCATGTAGTTATGTATAGGTCTGCTAGTCCACACGTCAGTCTTGCGAGTACAAAAACAATTTTTGTACTCATATGCTTTGCTTAATATTTTTGTTGCAGAGGAGGCAGGTGAGCCCCAAGGGCCTTACTTCTGTGAGATGTGCGGGTTCTGGGACGACTAGCTTGGCGGTCCGGTTGGTTGCCTTGTGGGCTTAGGCACATTGATTGGCTTTGTTTATAGCCATCTTATGGCACTTTTGCTTCCGCTGTTCATTTAGTTATTGTTGTATTTTGGCCGGTCGGCCTCTGTTGTAATAACTCTACTGTGTTGTTTACTGTTTAGTATTGTGATGTTTGGACTCTATGTTTAGAATGGAGTTGATGCATAATTTTGTGAAGAGGTGTGCATACTGCAGTTCTGGGAAGTATGCATGTCTCGAGGCTTAGTTTATTTGATTTGTGATGCTAGGACCAGGTGGTTGGTTAAGCATTACAAGCCAAATAAATTGGGGTCCTCACATGTATGTTCGTAGGTTTCTCTCGTGTCCAGAGCATCGGCGAAAGGACAAGAAGATGATGCCTTGCTATGATATTAGGGTTAAATTAGGGTTTATTCTTAGATTATATACGCCCTAATGATATTATTAGCCTGTAGACGTTGGATTTTGTGGCGATCATTTGCTCTCTTTTGTTCCAAGTAGTTGTGCATCGCCTACGGGCGGGTTGTATCGTAACTATGTCGGAAAACTAACTGTGTCTCGTTTGTATCTTGTGCTGTCCCTACCGCTTTCTTTTTCGTTGTTTTAAGTTGGTTCTTGTGTTATGGAGCTTCAAATCTCTAAATTGAATTAAGGACCTTGCCCCTGTTGTTTCCCCTACCTTATACTTTTCTCTCTCATCTCTTTAATGGAAGTCGCTTGTGGATTAAAAGATTGATAGCGGAATCGGTAAGGAAACAACTATGATTGAATAATTGCTATTTTATCTTCAATTAGATCCTCTATGTTAGGTTTATGTTGGTGGTTTTGCATTGTCAAAGTGATATTTGATAATTGAGAAATTGAATTATTACTCATAATCCCCGAATATAATCTTAGAAGAGTTAATTAGATTTTTGAATCATGAGATATTAACCTGTGTGAGATCAATTGTGGATTATGGTAGGTGTTACCATCGGAGGTTACGATATGAGTATAAATGATACTATTGTATTGAGGTATAAGCTTGCCTGCGGGTGATGTTGGATTTATATCGGAAGAATATGCAGGTGCAACTCATAGAATGCATGAATAGAATTGAATAACTAATTTTGTAGTGCACTTGTGGATTTAGATTTTATATATGTCTTAGTCGATATATCGATAAGATTGTGAGTCAGATTCAGGTCCAGCGTGATAAAAGTTAGAATTTGAAGACTGCAATGAGATTGTAAATTTTGCTTATGATGATCATTTAGGATTTTTAAAGTTATATTTGAGTATATAACCGAATCATTATACTTTTAGAGATGAAGACTGGTTAGGTGATTGAATGGCCGTATGGTGGATGACTATGAGGATTGAATATGAGATTTATCTTTACGAGAATAATTGTCACAAGGATGATATAATTAGATTAATTAGGGATGATTAAATGTGGCGGACGAATTTAGATAATGCTCGAGGATAAGTAGAATTTGGAAGACATCAAGTTAATATTGTTGAATTGAACTAAGATAATTATTGTGGATAGCTTGATTTGGACAAAGTTGGTGATTCAAAGTTTTTGGATTATGGATGGATTACAAACTCATCTAGGGTGGATGATCTTTTTAATGATTTGATATACCTAGGTCGGAGTTGACTTTGAATAAAGGAGGTATATCTTTAACCTTAGATAATTGTGTTGATTTTGATGATTGATTAGATCGTACAATAGGGATGAGTGGATTATACTTTAAAAGATTGATTTGAAGTAATTGGTGGATTGATTATTGCAAGCGGATTGATCCTGCTAACCAAAAGGATTGAGCAGCAGAAATATAGGGACATTTCTATAGACGTAATTGATCTTGCATAGACTTACCCTCTTTTTGGAATTTAAATTATGGTGAGGAAAATTGCTGGAAACCAACAAATAATTCATGGGTGGATTATAGGCTTTGAAATATGGTTATTTAGTTCTCACGCAATTTGGGAGTTATATTGGAGATACCCTATGGTAGAAATTTATAAAGCCAATGTAATGGAATATATGAGCAATATGGTGGTTTCACTTAGGATTATTAGTGTTCGCGATAATGTAATTGAGATTGGAGTTAAACCATGATTTATATTGTAGGACTGGATTGATAGATGCTTGTGCTCACTTATGCATTGTGAAAATTGAGAAGTAAGTCAGTGTCCTTGTTGGAAATTGAACTAAACCTAGAAATTCATGGTGGTTTGGTGGTTTGGAAGGATACATCAAAGCAAGCAATTTTGGAGGTTAATGTATAAATTGTGGAACAGTAGGTTGGAGTGTGTTTGCTTTAGACTAAATATGATTGGTGGATTTTAATTAGAGGTTGTCGAATCGAGATTGTCGAGATAGTAGTGGTATGGGTTGAGGATCAAATCGTTTGGTCTTTGGAAAGAAGATCGGATTTTAACAAAGTGACTAAGTCTTTCTAGCCCAACTCTTTTTCCGTCCAAATCTCGGGGACGAGATTCTTTCTAAGGGGGGAGGTTTGTAACATCCTGATTTTCAGAATCGGGATGTTAATATTTAATTTGGCGATCTAATAAATATTTAACTATGATTTAAAATTTTCCACATTGAAGTAAAAGATTGCTTTTAAAATCAATTCGAATTAGTTAAAGTGTTGCATTTAAAGTCAAATCGGATTGTTTGAAAGACTGCATATAAAAAAATTCGTGTTGATTTCTTGGTTCACATGCATTTCAAAAATTATGTCATTCTACATGCATTAGTACCATCGCTCTTTTTCAGTCCGACTGACCGCAGGCGAGACGTCTGTGTGTCTATTCTCTTCCCCAACTTCTCTCCTCGCAATCATCACCAAAAATCAAGGATCAGACAACGCATGTTATACCGTTGCGATCGTTGTCCTGAGAGTGTTCCATTTTCGCGGTTAGTTCACGCATGCATGGCAGTTTGAGAGAATTGACCAAAGGAGAAAAGAAGTAGTGGATAAAACGCATGTGGGAACCATTATTTTTTTTTCTCCTTAGCACATCCATTCATCTCAACCTTAGTCCTCATTGCAAATTATTTTGTTTCACCTCCTAGCTACCCCAGCCGAACAACCCCACCCCACTGTTACTACACTAAACCACTACTCGGTCCACTATGTACTACTATTAGCTGCTAGTTGTACACATATATACTTGCAAGCATGCTGCTTTTTCACATAGACAGAGAGACTTTGGGGAGCTAGTAGTATATACTTATGCATGAGCTAGCTAGTTAGGTGGGGCACAACTCGCAGTTCCTTTTTGTCCAAATTAACTCACTTTCTCCTCTCGCCATTTCTCTTTCTTTTGCAGCACCATCCACCCACTGCCCTTGCCCCAACCGAAGCAACCTCATCATCATGCCATTGTTTATTTAGCTCACTACCATTTTCTCTTCCCAAGACCCCAACAGCAGCCACAGCCATTTTTTTCCTCCCAACAAAGCACCCCCTACTGCCCATTTGTTCCCAGCCGAGCCCTTCCTTTCTCTACTCAATATCCTGATGAGGGCATCCCTAACACTTATACATCTTTCCCTATTGGTGGTCATACACATACTGAGGTGGACGCCATACGTGACGCTACAAATAATTCAAGTACAGAAGTGCATATTGGTCCACTGACGAGAGCAAGAGCTAAACTTCTAAATCAACAGGTGCTTTTGTTTCTTAATGAATCTTCTATTGTCATTGATGAGAATTGGGTATTACCTCATGCAAATGTTTTGTGCATTCTCAGGTTTGAACATTGTGAAGCCTTTGGAACCAAGAGGGAGGCCGGAGTCAAAGCAATGGAGGAGAAGCTCACGTGGGTCAACCAAGGGGAGAAAAGCCCAAGAATTCAAGCCCAATTCGGATCTTCCACAAGTGCAACCGAAATTCATCTCGGAATCAACTCAGAATTCAATTCGGATTCGGTTCGGGACAGCCCAACAAGGCTGTAATAAAAAGGCCATAACTTTTGCATACGGAGTCCGATTGGGGTGTTCTTGGACTTGTTTGAAAGCTTATTCCAAGGCCCACACAATGGTTTTGGCCCCAGCTTCAGAAGACTTACGGTCGCGCCGCTATGGCCAAAACAATGTGACGGACTTAAGTTAGGTTTTCCTTTTTGTGTGTTTTTAGGTCTTAGCCGAGTTAGAGTTTGATTCGCATGTGTGGCCGCCCTAGGCGTATGCGTGAGTCGTGGAGGAGCCTTAAATACCCTTGCCCCTCCGTTGTATACATTACACCAGTTTATTCATAAGATTGAAACATAGCTATTGCTTGTTCTTTCGACCCGAGTTCATGCGAGGACTTTGAGAGAGGACTAGGCGATCCAATTGTTCGTTCGCAATTCAAGGTCAAGCCATCGTTCCATTGGGAATCGGGACTTGGCGTTAAATCGCTCGTGGTCTCGCGACGAACAACTACCCGGTGTGTTGTGGGCGTATTCGAAGAGTTGAGGTTCGTGCATTGGCGCGAGTGTTCAACTAGCGACATCGTCTGCGCATCAACTATCCACGGTTTCTCCGAGAAGATCGGGCCTCCCGTATCATGTGGTATCGATTCTAGGTTTACTCGGTGAGAACTTCTTTACCCGTAGTTAGGTTCGCTTTCTTTCCTATCGTACAATAAACCAAAAATTGCGATATCAAAACCGTAGTTTAATCATTATTTCTTGTGTGTTTAGTTAAGTTTTCATCCATTAGAGTTTTGTTTTAGTGTTGATCCTTGTGTTTCCCATTCGTAGCTTAATCTTTATCAAAAAAATTTGTTGATTGAACTCCTCAATTAGCACCCAAAACCATCATCCGATCTCGTCAGTGCGCTGTCTTGCCAAAGACAATCCGAGACAGTGTTGTTTCCTTATCCGAACTCCTTGGTGGGACTAGAGTCCTAATCAACCTCTAGCTCAAACACAATCCGAGTCCAATTGCTCCATCTTGAGTTTCGGCCACTACATCATAGCCGGCCGAACCACATTTGGTGTCCTTTTATATCCTTTCATCTTGAGACTAGCTATTGATATTGCACCTAGGGCTGCTCATTCAAGTTGATTACACGTTGTTGTTTTGTGAGGGTTGCGTAGTTCCACAGGGAGCAAAGCAGAGGGAAAAGAAGGAAAAGGCAGCCGCATATAGAAAGAGCCGCGGCATAAAAAAAACGCTAACTTTTGCATACGACCTCCGATTGGAGCGTTTCTTGATCCGTTGGAAAGGAAACGGAAAAATAGAGCCAAAAAATAAGAAGTTTGGGAAATCTGGGGGTTTTACATCCGCGTAAGCCACCAGGCACACGTGTGCGGAAAACTTCGACCCCAAAAAAGGTCGTTTATGGCCTCAAACGGGCCCATAAGCGAGAAAAATTCTAGTTTCTCGATTTCGCTCAAAATTTGTGAGCCCTCTGCAGTGATTCTAAGGTACCCGTGTCGACAACATCCCTTTTCGAGTTGATCCGCGCATACTTTTAGCTACTACGATCGGGTCATCTTTTAGCTTGTGTTTTTCAATTTTGATTGAGCAATCTTGTGCCCTAGTATATTCCTTTGCAATTGGCTAGCGTCTATCCCGTGCTTGGTGCAAAACGAGCTGGTTTCATCTCTTTTTTTCGCTAGCTCATCCTTTGTTTGCATTAAGTCTCATTTATCTTTGCGTGTGCGTTCATACACTTCGCTTAAACTCGTTGGATCAACACATAGGCAAAATACTCTAGCTTAGATCATTACTTAGCTTTACAATACCTTGAATATCAGTTGCATAGGATATACACATACTGCCCAAGCTCCACCTACACCCGTTTGTGTACTCCTTGCTCTTAGTTACGCTCCTACATTACCGTCCCGACTGCGTTGCTCTTGGTTAAGGTCGTTCATTACAATCTGGCCCGCTTTGCCGTCCTTGATTCACTTTGGAGCAGTAGCTTGTCTTGTTTTCGGGACGGTGAGTTGCGAGCATAGTAGCGAGAGCTTTGTTTTACTAACCCGGATATAACCTCGTTTCTTGTTTGTGAGTTGTTGCTATGTCGAGTGCGAGGAGGATCCACCTAATCCGAGGCGCGGTTCGTGGACGAGTACACTCGCTGCGCGAGATGCTACAAAACAACTTCAAGATGGTGACAATGGCGTGCGCGATGAACTCGGGGAAGTTCGCATCGGTGAACACCCTCGGGAGGTCACACAACCGCGCACGACCATCAACAATAACTCTCCGGAGCTACGCGCCATGTTCGCCAACACAATCTACGTGGGTGCGCAAGCCGATGACACGAGTGTGCGGCCCTCCGCCGTTTTGTACAATGAGACCGAGGATGAGCGTGCTATTCGTGTGGATGAGGAGCGACGATACGCAGCGCGTCGCATGGCGGTGCCGCCAAACGTCCGGATGGCACGCGGCACGCCTCAGCTCATGGGCGTGGCGAGGCAACGGCGCGGTGGAGGCGCACCACGGGGTGTCCACGGAGGAGGTGTGCATCGTGCACCTCGTAGCATGGCCGATGAGGCCGAGCAATGGGATGACGATTTCGCCGTCGGCGACTACGATGACCGACGGCACCACCATCGCAACAACGCGCGCGTCGACACGACAGCGCCGACGATTTTGTCGCTAAGCCCAAATTTACTCTTCCTATATTTTCGTGTGGTACGATGTGGAGCAATACCTCACTTGGGAGCCGAAGGTGGATAAGTTGTTTCGAATGAACAACTATTCCAATGAGAAGAAGTCGTTGCTTGCTTCCAATGGCTTGGATGATTATGCTACACATTGGTGGGAGCGGTTCATTCGTAGCGCATGGGCGCCATGAGTTGCCGATTATCACCGGGAGCAGATGAAGCAAGATTTGCGGGCACGCTTTGTACCTCGCCACTACAAGCACACTATTTGAGAAGTTGATGTGGCGCGACAAGGTATGAGGTCAATTGATGAATATCATAAGGAGATGGAAACTATCATGATACATGCGGATGTCCGAGAATGAAGAATGCACCATGGTGAGATTTCTAGCGGCATGAATCATGTCGTCCAGCGCATTGTCAATCACCATCCCTATAATGATATGATTGAGTTGTCGCACAAAGCACGCGGCCGGCGACAAGTGATTGAAGATGCACGTTATTGCCGTTCCTCACGTCCTTCACCCACCCAAGACGACCATATAACAACGGCCACCAAACAAGAGCACTCCGGAAGCAATTCGGCAATGCGCGATTCAAGTAAGAAGTCGAGAGTACACCAAGACCGATGCGTCGACTGCGGCTCCGCTGCTAGTGCGACCTCGTCTATGGGGTCAACGGGGCGTTCGCGTGAAATCATTTGCCACAAGTGTAAGGGTGTTGGCCATTTTGAGGGATCGCCCAAATGTCGAACTATGCTTATCACCGAGGATGGCGGTTATGTTTCAACTAGTGATGACGAGTCGCTCGATGCGCAACAGTCTTGCACTGCGATGACATAGAACAATGTGAGTGCGATCCCGAGTTTCTAACACCGAGCAAGATTCCATTGTTTGCACGCCCAAGGTGCTTAGTGTGATGCCATCGCCGTCACTCGAACAATGGTGCAATTTGTTTGAACTTGGGCGAAGCTTGATAAGGGTAAGGTCCGCAAAGTGATCATTGATGGCGGAAGTTGTCACAATTTGGCTAGCAAGGATATGTGTCATAAGTTGGTTTGAAGTACTTGCCGATCCACGCCCTTATCATGTGCAATGGTTGAGCGACAAAGAGGAAGTTAAGGTGAACTATATGGTGCGAGTGACGTTTTCTATTGGGAAGTACACCGACACCGTGGATCGCGATGTTGTGCCTATGGACGGTGTGTCACTTGCTCTTGGGACGCCATGGCAATATGACCGTTCTGCTTTGTTCATGATGGGCGTACAAATCGCTACACATTTCGATGGAATAATATGGATATCATCTTGAAGCCCCTTACACCGCAATGCATTGTGAATTCTTCAATGCGAGAAAATTGAGATGCACGTTGAGGCGCCAAAGAGCGAGAAGAAATTTAGTGATGTTAGCCACCAAATCGAAATGAGAGAATTCGCGAAGATCCCAATTTGGTGCACTTTGTACTATTGTACAAAGACGCCTTGCTTTCGACTAACGACTTGTCTTCTCTTCCTAGTGGTGTTGCTTGTGTTTTGCAGACTTCAATGACGTCTTTCCAAACGAGGTACCGGTGGGCTACCACCAATTCGTGGGATAGAACATAAGATCGACTTGATTCCGGAGCGTCGCCGCCGAACCGACCACCGCATCGCACCAATCCCGAGGAAACAAGGAAATTGAAACAAGTACAAGAGCTTCTCTCCAAAGGGTATGTACGTGAAAGCTTAAGCCCTTGTGTGTTGTTCTGTTATTTTAGTTCCTAAGAAAGATGGTTCATGGCGTATGTGCGTAGATTGTCGAGCGATTAATAATATCACAATTCGATATCGCCATCCTATACCTCGCTTAGATGATATGCTAGACGAATTGAGTGGTCTTTATTATTTTTCTAAGATAGATTTGCGTGATGGTTACCATCAAATTAGGATGCATGAAGGGGATGAGTGAAAACAGCATTTAAAACAAAATTTGGGTTGTATGAGTGGTTAGTCATGCCTTTTGGTTTAACTAATGCACCTAGTACATTCATGCGCTTAATGAATCATGTTTTAAGGCATTTGATTGGTAAATTTGTGGTTGTGTACTTTGATGATATTCGATTCTGATGCATGAATCTGAACACATAGACCATCTTAGACAAGTTCTACAAGTTTTGCGTGAGGCTAGGTTATTGGTAACTTAGAGAAGTGTACCTTTGCAAAGATCGTGTCATCTTTTTGGGCTATGTTGTTTCGCACGTGGAGTTGAAGTAGATGAGTCTAAAATTGAAGCGATTAAAATTGGCCAACTCGTGAATGTAAGTCGATTAGGAGCTTTTATGGTCTCACTGGTTTTTATCGGCGCTTTGTGAACGATTTTAGCACCATAGCTGCCTTTGAATGAACTTACTAAAAGGGTGTTGAATTTGTGTGGGGTAGCGCAAGACAATGCTTTTCTTTGAACTTAAGAAACGCTTGATCAAGTACCGTTGCTTGTTTTACCTGATTTCACTAAAAATTTTGAAATTGAGTGTGATGCTAGTGGATTAGGTATTGGCGGTGTTTTAATGCAAGAGGGTAGACCGGTAGCTTATTTTAGTGAGAAACCGAATGGTGCTCAATTGAATTATCCGGTCTATGACAAAGAGCTTTATGCTTTAGTGCGTGCGTTAGAAACTTGGCAACACTATTTATGGCCTAAAAGTTTATTATTCATTCGATCATGAGGCATTAAAGTATTTAAAGAGCCAAGCAAACTGAACCGTAGACATGCCAAATGGGTCGAATTCATTGAGTCATTTCCTTACATTGTAAAATATAAGAAGGGAAAGGAAAATGTGGTAGCTGATGCTCTCTAGGAAAAGTGTGCTTTAACTCAATTAGGAGTGCAAGTTCTGGTTTAGAGAGTTTGCGTGATTTATATGCTCATGACCATGATTTTTCCGTTCCTTATGCACATTGCAAAGAGGGAAAAGGCTGGATAAATTTCACATCCATGATGGGTTTTGTTTCGCACTAACAAATTATGTGTTCCGACTCTCCGTATGCTTGCTATTACCGCAGGAATCACATGCGGGTGGGTTGATGGGACATTTTGGACGTGAGAAGACGTTATCTATGCTGAACGATCACTTTTATTGGGCTAAGATGAGGCGAGATGTAGACGGTATGTGCAACGATGCATTACTTGCCACAAAGAGAAATCAAAATTGAATCCACACGGTTTGTATACCCTCTACTGCTCCCAATGCACCATGGGAGGATATTACTTTGGATTTTGTTTTAGGATTACCTAGAACTAAGAGGGGAGTGATTCATTTTTGTCGTTGTGGATCGCTTTTCAAAGATGGCACACTTTATTCCGTGCCACAAGAGCAACGATGCGTCGCATATTGCTAACTTGTTTTTAGGGAGATCGTGAGGCTACATGGCGTGCCACGCACTATTGTGTCGATCGTGACGTGAAGTTCATGAGCTACTTTGGAAGACACTTTGGGGTAAACCGGGACGGTTGTTATTCAAAGACGACTTGTCATCCCCAAACCGATGGTCAAACGGAGGTGGTGAACCGCACACTTTCGATGCTACCGGACCATGATCAAGAAGAATCTACGCGAGTGGGAGGATTGTTTGCCGACGTGGAATTCTCTTATAATCGGTCGTGCACTCCACTACGTAGTTGTGTCCTTTGAGGTGGTGTATGGTTTCAAACCGTTTACGCCGCTTGATTTGTCGCTACTTCCAAGTCAACACGTGTTCATATGGAGGCATCCAAGCGGTGAGTATGTGAAGAAATTGCATCTCAAAACAAAAGAGGAGATAGAGCGCAATGTCAAGTCCTATGCCGAGAAGGCGAATAAGAAACTAAGAAGATGATTTTTCAACCGGTGATTTGGTTTGGGTGCACTACCGCAAGGATCGTTTTCGTAACGCCGCAAGTCTAAATTCTTTGCCACGAGGTGATGGACCTTTCAAGGTGCTTGCGAAGATCAACGACAATGCCTACAAGATAGAGCTTTCCGCGATGACTATGGCGTGAGCTCTACTTTCAATGTCGCGATTTATCACCTTTCTTTGGTGGTGATGATCCAGTGGCCGAGGACGCACGCTTTTCAAGAGGGGAGGATGATGAGGGCATCCCTAACACTTATACATCTTTCCCTATTGGTGGTCATACACATACTGAGGTGGACGCCATACGTGACGCTACAAATAATTCAAGTACAGAAGTGCATATTGGTCCACTGACGAGAGCAAGAGCTAAACTTCTAAATCAACAGGTGCTTTTGTTTCTTAATGAATCTTCTATTGTCATTGATGAGAATTGGGTATTACCTCATGCAAATGTTTTGTGCATTCTCAGGTTTGAACATTGTGAAGCCTTTGGAACCAAGAGGAGGCCGAGTCAAAGCAATGGAGGAGAAGCTCACGTGGGTCAACCAAGGAGAAAAGCCCAAGAATTCAAGCCCAGTCGGATCTTCCACAAGTGCAACTGAAATTCATCTCGGAATCAACTCGAATTCAATTCGGATTCGGTTCGGGACAGCCCAACAGGGCTGTAATAAAAAGGCCATAAATTTTGCATACGAAGTCCGATTGGGGTGTTCTTGTACTTGTTTGAAAGCTTATTCCAAGGCCCACACAATGGTTTTGGCCCCAGCTTTAGAAGACTTACGGTCGCGCCGCTATGTCCGAAACAATGTGACGGACTTAAGTTAGGTTTTCCTTTTTGTGTGTTTTTAGGTCTTAGCCGAGTTAGAGTTTGATTCGGCATGTGTGGCCGGCCCTAGGCCGTGCGTGAGTCGTGGAGGGAGCCTTAAATACCCTTGCCCCTCCGTTGTATCCGTTAGACCAGTTTATTCATAAGATTGAAACATAGCTATTGCTTGTTCTTTCGACCCCAGAGTTCACGCGAGGACTTTGAGAGAGGACTAGGCGATCCAATTGTTCGTTCTACAATTCAAGGTCAAGCCGTCGTTCCATTGGGAATCGGGACTTGGCGTT
The DNA here is from genome assembly GCA_036346255.1 of Ampelocalamus luodianensis. NCBI lineage: Eukaryota > Viridiplantae > Streptophyta > Magnoliopsida > Poales > Poaceae > Ampelocalamus > Ampelocalamus luodianensis. The sequence goes on from CM070629.1 coordinate 38,987,671, forward strand.
AAATGCTCGTGGTCTCGCGATGAACAACTACCGGTGTGGTGTGGGCGTATTCCGAAGAGTTGAGGGTTCATGCATTGGCGCGAGTGTTCAGCTAGCGACATCGTCTACTTCGCATCAATTATCCACGGTTTCTCACTGAGAAGATCGGGCCTCCCCCGTATCATATCCTCTCCACGTCTTGCATTTCTTCCAACAGAGCAAAGAACTCAAACACTAGCTCATTCATCCATCTTCTCTCCTCAAAATCACAGCTAAAAACCGAAAATCAAGTCTTGCATGCTATGCAGCGCAATCCCCATCACCTAAGCTTCCCTTGCATCCATTTAGTTCTCGCATGCATGGACATTTGGTCAAGTTTTGAAGAAGATGGGAGGAGGTAGTTCATGGCCTTTGTGGCTATGATGCATGTAGCAGCCTGGAGCATGGCAAGACTGAGAGCGACATCAAGGCGCTGGTTGGGCTACAATACATTTGCTGTGATTCCTGGAGGCGTCTATGTGTCCAACAAGGCAGGACGGCCAGCCTGCAGCCACGAGGAGGAGACGGTTTGGTGCTGCAGTGGCAAGGTAGTAGAAGCGTGAGAAGCGAGCGCGCGGCCGTGGGCGGCTGGTAGGAGTGGTCGGCCGGGCGCATGTGGCGCCGAGGCGAGGCGCCGAGCGAAGCACGCCAAGGTGGCGATTGGTAGATGGCGTCGAGGCGCCATGGACGCGAGGACAAGGTGCTGTCCAGCGGCTTCATGCGGCCAGCGGAGCAAAGACGGTGGCGTGGAGGAGTTGGCCGAGAAAGCGACGCATCCATGCAACGACCATGCATGCAGCCGCGATAGCGAGGCAAGGCGGGGCGGTATGGCGTGCCGCACTTGAGCGCGGTGTCGACAAGGCGGCTCCTTGGGCATGGCCAAGAGCGATGGCGCCGATGCGGAGCGGGACGCGGACGCGGAAACGGACAAACATCAGCGACGACGACTATGGTGAACACGGATGGGGAGCCGAGAATACGATGTTCGGCCATATTAGGCATGCCTAGTGCTGTGGTAAAATACTTCGCGTTAAATTAGGCTATCGCATTACGATATTAGTTGTGCATGTTGCATATTAGTCTTGAGCATGACATCTATTTATGCATGTTTATTTGTAAAAAATATTTTGGTAGCTTGAGCCAGGTGTAACTCTCCGGTTAGGACTTATTTGTGCGTAGGCAGGATTATGTGATAAATATTATGGATGCGAATGATTAGATTGTTTTAGCGGTTTATGTGTATTGTTGGTCGGTGGATGCTAAATTAAAAATACATTGGATAAATTAATTGGATGATATTATTTTGGAGTCACATGCAAAATCGTGGTGATCTTAGATGATAAATTAATTGGAGGGTATCCTCTCGTTGGATTAGTAATTTTTGGAGTTAGGATGCATAAGGATTTTATGAATTATTACTCGATGGATAGCTCTTGTGATGGTATTTATGGAGATATGGATGTTGAATGGGACGATTTACTTAATCATGAGCAAATTGGTCAAATTGGTCGTATGTCTTAAGTGATATCTATGTGAGTTATATATGCTAGAATTGGGAGAAGGTAGAATGGATTATCTGATTTCAGATAAATATTTGGTTTGCCATGAAATTAGTAGTTAAGTTCTATGTGCCGAGTTGATGGATTTGTACCCTCAATTGAATTAGCAGATAAAGGATTATTAGTTGTTTGTTTAGGCACATATATTATTGGATTGGTAGAGGTCGTTCTTGACAAAGTTCGGTGGTATGGATATGAGTTGATCGATTGGTGAGCCATTAGATATTGGATGTGTTATTAAATTGTAAAGATCATTAGGTATCGGTTAGTCAATTAAACCTCGATCGGTGGAAAATTAAGTGTATGCGATTGTGATTTGTCGAGGCGAGACTAGTAGAGCTAGATAGTTAGCATTATCTTAAATAGTATATCGGAGAACGATCGATGGATCCAATCATGGTCATATGCCCATGAGTCGATGGATTTCGTGTAATTATCGGATAGATTGTATATTTGGAAGATCGTGAGTTCGGGCATCACTCGATGGATTGACTACCTTGATAATGTCTTAGTGGATATTAGTATAGGATTTAGATCAAGATATGAGAATATGATTGGAGAGTGTTATGCATGTGTTTGGATTCAACACCGGAGAACCGGTTAAGTATATGATTATGAGAAGATTAGATTTGTCGGTATGTATTTTCCTTTAGGAAATAAATAGAAAATAAAATACAAGGGCACTATCTTTCATTGACAGAGGCTAGGTCAGCCCGTGTATAAAAAATATTTAATTCCAATTTAAAATGCAGGAAAGAATTATTTTTACACTAGAAATTGAATTAACTTTGAAAATTCTTAGAAAATCCATATGAACTCCAAATGGGATGAATCCAATTGGGTTGTCCATAAAATATTATTCTATATTTAACCATGTAGTTTTTATCTCCACTAGAATTCTGTAAATTTTCGCAAAATAATTAAATTCGGGTGAACAGTAAACATAACCACCATTTTTTCAGCATTTTCTAGAAATCTGATTTTCAAACTACTATAACTCTCTCATATAAACTCCAAATGGTATAATGTTTGTACCTAAATTCATCTAAAATCACAATCTAGCTACTGTATAAATTTCATGCATTTTTGAGTAATTTGAGTTTTTGGCTATTTCTCAGTGTTTATTCGATGTCGTTATTTCCTTAGAGTTCGAACTACCGCAAGCGAGCGATTACACAACCGAGAGTGAAAAATTGGAATACCAGCCAGGCAAGCATCCCTTGAACTTTCTTTTTGCATCATATTTGATCCCAGTTTTGTTAGGATAGTGCAATGGTAATTGCTTGCATTCTATTTTGATATTGTCGCTATTTTTGTGATATATAGATTAGTTATACCCTAATCATTGAGGTTATCCTTGAATTGATCCAACACCACATGCTTAAGATAGGAAGTGTGAATTTATATTATTCGGGTTTGCTTAGCCATGCAAGTCTAGAACCGGTAGCTGATTGTCGGGAATAACCCGACAATTATGGGATACACACAACTCTCATTATATACTATTGTTTTAGACCTTTGTGTCTGTTTTTGAGTTAAATTTTGTCATTTTAAATGAGCTTTCGGTCTAGACAAGTGTTGGTTAGTGATGGTGCTTTGTGCACGAGATTTGGGTAAGTGGTGGACTTGTCTGGACAATTAAGGACCGAACTTTGGGTTGTTGCGATTCAAGTAAAACTCGTGCTACTACACGCGGTATATGGGTGTCGTATGGTTAAGTAGGGGGAAGGTCTTGTTGTGTTGAGCCCAACGGTGGTGAAATTGTAAGGGCATGAGACCGAGAAATCCTATGTTTTCTTTTTGGGCCGATAGGGCATAGAGACCGTTAACGGCTTATGTTTCCTAGGAGCTCTGGGTTGAGGGACTTAGCCTAATGGGATCTTCTTGCTAAAAACGACCATATCTTGATTTACCCGACCAGCTTACCATAGGAAGTATGCTATATTCGGAGGCATCTGGAGGCTTACGGGCTAATCAAGTCGTGTGGGTAAATTAGTACACCTCTGCAAGGTATAAATCTATTCGAATAGCCGTGTCCACGGTTATGGACGACCGCTTGAAATTGTGGCTGCTTATTGTTAGACTTGGAATTAAAATTGTGGCTAAACTCGGTATTTGTCATGAATGGGTTGTCATGCTTGTTGTATCAAAGTGCACAGCCACTTTGCTATTTGTATGATTTATTTTGTTATTCAATTCATTACTCTCACATGCTTTACTTCTACTTCAAATCTGATTTTTAAATGGCACTTGAAAAACTAGTATGTGTAGGTGGTACCTTGTTGCATCTCTTTTGCAAAACTAAGCCAATATGAGCCATCCCTTGGAATAGCCTTATGCATAACTAATTTTTATTTGTGTAAGACTTGCGAGTACTCTTTGGTACTCAGCCAGATGTTTGTTGGCTCTTACAGGTGAGGAAGATATTGAGCACGGCGAGCTTGTCAGTGTCGATTTAGGTGACACTGATGAGTAGTGCTATCTTTAACCCCAGTCGGTTGCCGATGGGTTATGGGGCATACCACTGCTGGCATTTTGGTTTATTTACTTGCTTCTGCTGCTACTTTTTGAACTCATTTAATTTGGTCGGTCGGCCACTTGTATTAGTTGTAAACTTGGAACTATGATGTATGACTGTTGTACTATTTATGTATGAGTGTTATATGGATGTGATCAACGTTGTATGAGAGTATGGATATATTGGTCGCTGATCTTGGGAGCCAATATAAGTCATACTCGCTGCTCATGGATTCCTATTTAACTCGTTAAGTGTAGTGCTTGACTTGTTGGAGAACCGACAATCATGTAGTGCTCGCAGAGGAACAGCGCGCATGATCGCCGGGGCTCTAGTTTTCAGTTAAGCCTCTCATTTAGACTGAGTTAAGTTAGAATCCATTTACCGGAGGTTCAGAGTTATGTCCTTAAGACCATGCTTAGTCTCGGTCTTATGGAGATAACCCAGGGTCCCCACATTGGGCTACCACGTCACTCCGGCGAAGAGGTGGCACCCAGGTGGTTTTGGTCACTGGCACTACGCGCCTTGGCGAGGGCATCAAAAGGTAGAGGGGAACATAGTGAACTTGGTGCACACCTTAGCGGCAGCAGGGCGCGACGAGGTGGCCGACAGCGAGGAAGAAGGCGGCGGCGATGTTCGGTCGAAGACGGCGACGGTGCTCCAATGGCTCTTCGACGAAGGCGAGGTGCGCCTGAGGTAGAACACGCGATGGCAGTGCCGATGGTGCTGCTAGAGCATCGTCGACGGCGAAAACTACTGTGGAAAAGTTACGGCCGGTGAGCCTTAACTTCAAATTTTGGTGACGACGGAGGTTGTGAGAGGCTAGGGTTTGCGGTGGTGCGATGAGCGAGGAAGAGTGGAGCATAGGCTCCCTTTTATAGGGCGAGGGTGGCACCGAGGGAGCATGCGGCGCAAGATGACCGAGATGGAGCAGTGACGGGATTAGGGGAAATCGGGGCGGACGAGGAAAGAGGGAGGCCGAAACGGGCGCAAAACTGACTCGGGGTTTTAAAGCTGGCAAAATCACGTGAGATCCGAGCGTAATCTCCCGGTTTTGGAAGGTCCAGTGCGGCGTCAATGGCGAAAGCGAGCGTGACGCGAGGAGGAAGAATGGAAAGGGGAGTAAGGCGCTAGCGAGTGGGCCCCGGGTGGTAGAGAGAGAAAGGGAAAGGAAATAGAGAGAGGCAGCTGATAGGGTGGGCCCATGTGGCAGAGAGAGAGGCGGGAGTGGTGGCGTAGGCTGGTGTGGACGAGTGGGCTGTAGGAGTAGGCCGGACACGCGGGAAAAAGGATGGAGACGAGTGAGATTTTGGCCCAAAGGTGATTTTTCGGATTTTGGGGGGATTTAGCCATTTTTGAAATTGAGTTAAATGGAATAGGCTTTTAGGAAATTGCAAATAAAGTCCAAAAATTATGGAAAAATTCACAGAAATCCCTTGAGTTATTTTGGACTTAAATAAAATATTTCTAACTTAAAATTGGGAATTAGCTTTACAAATAAATTTATTTTTGATAGTTCATTGGAGCTCTCCAAAGCTAATTTTGAAACATTTTTAAATCTGAAAACATTTTTCATGGAGGCACCTACTTAGCTCTTTTCGATTTTAAAATAGATAAGGACCATTTTATAAAATGTCCAAAGCATAAGGGTCTTTTTGCAAAGTGGTCGAATGCTGGACCTTTTTGTAAAAGCTAATTTCTAAAATTATTTTTGAAATCAAAAGTATATTCGCATGTTTTATTGGAATGCTCTTTCTGCTAAAATTGTGTCCCACTGGTCAGTGCAGTTCTAGCAATTAGCGGGAATCCAGGGAATATGTTATTTTGAAAATTATTTATACTTATGATTCTCAAACTAAAACACTTGCCTCTTACAAAAAAATATGTACTCCAAGAGTGCACATACATTTCCCTTTTTTATTAATTTTCCAAAACTTTATTCCTCTAGAGAAGGGTCGATGCAATGCAATGCAATTGATGCCTAGATGAAAGGCCTCTAAAGGTTATTCAGGTTCCAGTTCGATATCTAGTTAGCACTGAACAATCAAGTGCACAAATGAACAACTAATGAACGAGCAATCGAATGAATGCACTAGAACAACGAATAGACAACTAGGTTTTGCCATCACCATGGCTCGACCAGCACTGCTCCCTACTAGCACAATCAAGTCAGTAGTTTGACTCAATCTTGGTTAGGCAGGATTATTACATGTACTATCCAATTTTAGCTCTGATGCAGTTGTTTTACCCATCTGGTATATCATGTTGCTTAGTTGTCGGTATAACCTTGGTCAGGCAGGATTATTACATGTACTATCCATTTTAGCTACGATGTAGTTGTTTTACCTATCGGTATATCCGTTGCTCGCTTGTTGTATGAACTATGAAGGGAGTCACTTGTAATATTTCTTCGTAGTCGCTCTTATTTCAATCGATTCGAAAATGTGTGATAAAATGGTGAAGAAATTTGTGGTCAAGTCAAGCCCATCTTGCTTAAATGCTAGTGGAGTATTGGATTAGTGGGGTACTTGTGTAGTTGCATATTATCCCAACAAATTATTGTAAATTTCAAAGCATTAGTCTAATACTCTAATTAGTTCATTGTTTGTTAGAAGCTGAGCTAATCCTCTAAGCAGATAGTTACTGTTTGTTTGGTGGCCAGCCTTTTCCTATTGAATAATATGGAAGCTTGATATCTCCTACTCTACTAAATTATTATCAAGATATAGTAGTAAGAGATTATTGCAGTGCACCGCAATGTGTACATCCTATGACTTGGAGTTAGATCCGTTCATGGGCCCGACCAGAGCGGCTGATTTTTCTGACTCGGGCCTTGAATTTAGGCCGAAAGACCCGACCCGAAGCCCAAAAAAGCTCGACAATGGGAATAAAAATAATAAAAACTATTTTTTATTCTTGAAATGAATTAAATATTAATATTTATTCAAAAAAGAATTAAAATAATATTATTTTATGGGAAAACCAATTTTCGGGCCGAGCCGACGCGGGCTCGGGCCTGCCCATTCAAGGCCGAGCTTTTTCAGGCCAAGCCCGGGGTTTGAACAGGCTTTTGCTGCTTGTTCGTGGTCATTAATTTAACGGTAGCACTAGTACTTTGGGCACACAACTACATTCCATGATACCAAAACTTTAGGTGCACCTTTGTGAGCCATTAGCCATGATCTCTACTACTTAAAAATTAGAATCGGTGGTCGTCCGTCCTCCCCTCTACAACTAGTACCGCGTAGTGCGACAATCTCCCACTACTCCCACGCATTCCAAAGAAACGCGCGACGATGTGTGGAGCCAAGGCAAACAACAATGGTCTCCCTATTTCTCCTTCCTCAACTGCTCGATCGGTCTCATCCCCCACTTCTCTCCCACGATCCAATATAAGGCAGGAATTGCCTCTCAGTCCTTTCTCCATCTTACGCCGCCACCCCTCCTCTCTTCTCATTTATACACCATGCACCAAGTTCCACCATCAACTGCCACTGCCCATGCTATGTCAGCTCCTTTCCCACTACCTTCGCCACGGCCGAAATCCATGATGACCTAGACATCGGTGAAGCGACGAGCTCCCGTTGAACTAACTCCGGTTGAACTGCCACTGCAAGGATTCACTACGTCAATGATGCCCATGACCGCTACCTGTTACTCTACCATCTTCTTCCCTATCCCCAGTTATTGTTGCTCTGCTGCAACACCGACGACCACATCTTCGCCAATGGCTTCTTCCTCTACTTCGGCATCCTCTATCATCAAGATTCTTCCAGCGTCGAGTTCCCTTAGTCGAGCCTCCGTAGATGTTATGTCGCCCTCAGCTCTACTATTTCTTCACCGTTATCATCGCCTATGCTGCACCCCAGCGCCACCGACGTTCGAGAAGACGACTCACCGCGAGTTCCCGTGGTATCATCGTTGTCGAACCTTGCTCGTGTATACAATCATAAGGAAATTATTCAGATGGTTTTTGTGAGTGATGTGCTTTTACGTGAAGGTGAATGGGCCTTCCTTCATTGCTTCGCAATCTCCACGGCGACAGTGACAGACTGGTTCCGGTGAGTAGCATTGACTTTGTTGGTGATATGCCCTAGAGACAATCGTAGAGATAATTGTATCATGTCTATGTGTATGAGTTATAGAATAAATGTTATTATGTTCCTTTTATGAATTATTATTTATAAATATTAACAAGTACATGACTTGTTGGTGAAGCTATTTAACTTATATGATATCATTCTAAATGTATCCCCGATCGGATGCCACTGGTCTGAACACTAGTGACTTATCGACCAACACATGTATTGATTGATGACAATGTTTCACCGATCATGTGATGGAGGCGGAGTGCCCGATCTTTCGATGAGATTGATAACTATCGATTTTGGTGAAGGTGACTCTCGCGATCTGACTACAATCATACGACGACGCTTGCGTCTTAGCAATCGTTGAACCAACTTTGAGATGTTATTGATCTTGCTGGAAGTGTGATCAACCTGAACACGAGGTTCAATTCCTACGAGCAATCGAAGAACTAGCAATAATAAGATGTAGGCAATCTGATATTGCGAATAGGATTGTAGCGTATATGGTATTGAAAATAAAGGTGGGATCCCGAAGGCTGTCTTGATAGATGGTCGACTGACACAACTAAAGAACAGAAGTTTGCACAAAGGCTAAACCTAAACTCAACAAAATCCGAGTTCTAGCAAAGGGAGGAGGCGGCTCCTATATGGGAAGATGACCAGGGGTGGCGGCTAGGGAAGTGGACGCACGCCCCTAGGGTTACAAGGCCCATGGGCCCAAGAGGAGGTGGCGCAACACCCTTTTGACTTAGGCTCAAAAATAGACATAGATTGTTTTGTTGATTGTGGCCGGCTCGTCTAGAATTTGAAGCTGAGGTTGGATCCATTGGAAATTAGACTTGATAAGCTTTTAATGAAGTCCAATAACATCCCAAACGGAGTCTGTATGAAGAAGTTATGGCTATTTGAACTTAGTGCGTTGTCGTAGTAGTCCGAACACGAATCCAGAACGAGCCCAACTCGACCTCTTGGTTGGCTTGGACCCAAAGTGACGTGTTGACCTCTATTATGCCTTCTATGCTTGCCCATGACTCCACATACCTCTTCTTGATCCTTTCTCATGTTCCTAAGCACAATTAAATTACTTGCATTAGGTAGCGGTCTAGGTAGCGGTCTATTCTCAATAATATATAAACCTATGAACGAATTCGCCTGGTGATTAAGTTGGTGAGCACGAGCTCGAGTAATTGGTCCTTGTAACACTAGTTGTGGATCAGTTGTGTGTGTAGGCATGGTTGTATCTAAGTTAGGGATGTCCTCATCATCATGGATATGGGGATATCGAATCAATAATGTAAACACATGTTAGAGAACATGGTGTTGGATTGACCCACCTTGAGACACTATTGAGATATTGTTATGATTTTATGTATCAACAGTTGGTCTAAAACAATGATGATGTATAATCCTTAGACCTGAGATCAGCATGGTTTCCTACATGTGTAATAGTACACTTAGGGGTTGCCAAATGCTACTCCGTAACTGGTAGTTATAAAGGTAGTTTTCGAGTATGCTATAAAACATGCAGAGGGATGTGACTAGTCGAATATATGATTTGCCCCTCCTAACATAACATGAGAGATATCTCTGGACCCCTCGATGTGGTCGGATAAAGAAAGTGCTTGGCCATGCCACTAGTGGTCGAAGAGTCGATCACATGAAGTTATCCGTCACTTGATCAAGAAAGTATTGAATAGTCCATGGATGACAAATTATCTCACCTGGAGTTCAACTAGATATCGTGAGGCAACGGGAGAATACACAAGCATATCATTCAGTTCGATCAAATATAAACTGGTCGAACATAATCACTAAGTGGTCGTAAACTGGTCGTAAGGAGTTACGAACTTGTCGTGACTAAATATGAACTGGTCGTATAGAGATACGAGCTGGTCGTAAGTGATAAGGACCTAGTCGTATATCATATTGTATTAAGGTTTGTCCGATATAATTTATGTGTATTCGGTAATCGTTATGTCCTGCTAGGAACCAATAACGACTCGTGGTCGGAAAGGCATTTCTGAGTGACAACCGATTACACAAGAATCTACAGGGTCACACACTTAACGAGTTGGGACAAACGAGTTCGGATAGGATTCGTCATGGGCTCTTTATAAGAGGATGCATGAGGTTGTTGGGAAATACGACGTGAGTTGTTCCACCAAAACCCTAGCCGCCATCTTCTCAAAGGCCACACCGTGTGCATTGGTGTTAGCACATCGGCGTAGGACGTTCCATCCCTAGACATATGGATACCGTAGAGGCGTTTCTGCGGTTGCTGTTACGCTTGAGGACGATCCACGACCTACGCAAGGAACGTCATAGGTTGCTGGAGGAGACGATCGGTGGCGAGGACGTTGGACGATTGACTACGACTACTTCATCGACGCGCTCCGTGTTGGATCAGGCTGTTCCAACTCTTCTTCCGTTGCACTTCGCGTCTAGTGGTAATGATCTATGATCTCTTCCTTGCATGGCTTCCTGGTTTACGTGGTAGAATTTTTGAATCACCAGCTAGTGTAGCCTACCTGTATCCCTTCAAACTTTGTTGCGTATCCCGTGAGGATTATCCACCCTCCCTACCCCTCTACTCGCTCATGGCCATCCCCAAGAAGAAGGTTTGCTCTCATCTCCCATATCAACTGAATCGTTTGATTAGATATGTTGTTCACTACGCTTTAGTTTTCTCATTCGATTGTATGATGCGGGTGGGGATCTGTAGTAGTATAGCGCATGCACATCAGGTGTTCCTTGAATTTCTCTTGAGTTGGGAGAGCAAAAGGTTATCCTTTTCTTCTTTGACTTTCACGTTCTTCGCATGGCTTGTTTGTTGAATTGACAAAAATAGTACTGATATAACAAAATACTTGCTTTAAGCTGTTTTTGATTCATGCTTAATTACATTTTTTTTCGTTGCTCTTAAAATCTTTGCAAGGGCAAGCTGCTTACTATTCTTGGTCCCTACCAGTTGCCAGTAGAAATTACTAATATAAGCTGCACTCAACGATCTTATGTTATGTGTTTTAGGTCTAAAAGTATAACAAGGGTATAAGGTCTAAAAGTATAACAAGGGAATAAGGAATATACCTAAAGCCCTAAAGCCTCTTTCTGTAATTGTCTGTTATGCAAGAAAGTAAGCTTTCTGCTATGCATTTCTGGTATCTTTGCTCTCGCTCGCTTGCATTGTTACAATGCATGTTTTCATGTGTGAAGAGATATAATATGTCTATTGGCTAGCTGGCCAATGAGTTTAATCTTTGAATGCATCTTTTTCTTGCAGTTGTGGAAAAAGTTATGGCTAAGCTGGGAAGTGACCAGCTGACCATGATAGCTCTTTAGTGCTACAGCTGGGGGGACATGCTATTGTACCAGTGCTTTCGTGGTGGTTAAAATGAACGATCGATGAAATGTGCAAGAATAATCAAAATAAGCCGTATGTTGTTTTTTTTACTAGGATTCATGGGATCTGAGATTTACATATTACGTATGCATCTTCACCAAGCCGTAACTACTAGCCACCATGGGTGGCGAACATAATGGTTTTCTTTTTCAACTTTTCCATCTGGAAACATATGGCCTAGCATAGCAACTCACATGAGATTGCGCGTTTGTAAAAAAAATCCTAGGGATACTTTCATACATATACTTCGTATTTTCTTTTGAAATGTGTGATTGTGACGATGATTGTATGGTTTCCTATTCAACAATATGGATGTTATTCGCGGTTAATTGTCGGGTAATTTAGGCAAGGTGATTGTTCTGTTTGTATAGAAGTGTATGACTCCATGGGAAATAGAAATGGAATGCAGTGAAAATTATTATTGTATATGTTGGAATGAAGTTATATGCTATGATTACCGCCACATCTTCTACTTCATGTAGCTTAAGGAAAAACAAAATGCTCTAGCATATATGAGTGAGAAAAACACAATATGTTTAGTTTAGTTGGATAAGACAAGGTTTGGATTTTCATTGCAACACATGTGCACCTAACTAGTGATACTTGAAGAGTAAATTCTGCATTCTGGATCCACCATTCCAAAGAATGGAGAGAAATTGTCGACTAAAACGTGATGACCTTTTATTTCCTTTGCTTCATTTTCTAGTGGTCCTATATTGAGTTGCCTTTATTTTTATGTGGAGTGGACGGCCTCTTACTCTTTGATCCTAGTGAAGCTAAGCAAGCATCATCTAATACTTGTTCTCTATGTTATGTTCACTAAGATCTATTCTCTATTTTATGTTTCCTTGTCAAGTAACTCAACAAATTTATCTCCAGGTGACCTCCTCTGAATTTATTTTGTCTTTTCATATTTATCTGAGTTTGATTTTGAGAAATGCTATTGGTTTGTTGGTGGATCTATTGTCTCTTGATAATTCGGGAATGCAACTTTGTTGGTGGATCTAGTTGGACTGGTTTATTGTGTCATGTTTTTGCTCGTTTGCTTTGGATCACGCGTATCTAGGAAATTTGGAAAAATAGCTCGAGGCTCGTGAGCCGCTCGAGCAAGCTTGTGATTTTTAAGCGAGGCAGGCCGATTTTCAGCTTGAAGAAAAAAGAGTCGAGCTCGAGCCGAGCCCGACCGGCTCGCGAGCCACATGAGCCCATGATGCACAGTCACCACTCGCCCGAGGGAGGCCTCGCCAGAGGTAGCCCAGTAGCCCACAGCACCCTGTGCTCCCGATCCCTTCCTTCCGAATCGGGATCCCCAACCCCTATCTCCTCATAATCTCTATTCCTCCCGTCCCCAATCTCCATTCCTCCTCCGGATCCCCAATCTACCGCACCGTTGCACCCCATGCCCCCGTCCTCCACGACCGTGACCAGCGACGACTCCTCCGTTTCCACCCCACCCCATTTCTCCCCTCCCTCCTCTGTTTCCCCTTGTAGCAGGAGGCCTCCTCCCCGCCGCCTCCCATCCCAGGTCGAGCAAGGGCCTCATGCCCTCATCTCCGACGCAGGCGGCGCCCCCGACGAGGCCGTCGAGGAGGAGGTGCATATGACCCCAATCTTATCAATGATAATAATCGTATTATGAACAGTAATAGACTCACTGTTCATATCATTCTTATTCTTAATCTCGATTGGGAGTTCTTGTTACCAAATAAAACCTTCCTTTTGCCAAAGTCCAAAAACCTACTTAGAATATTTAAAGGAATACAAGGTAACACTTGTATTATGGTAGGAAATATTTTTATTAAAGCCTAGATAAATTATCTTGGCTAAAAATATTTCGTTGCATTTTAGAAATTATTTGGACTTAAAGAAAATTTATGGTCTTTAAATAAACATTTTAGAACTGAAATAGATATTTATGTATTTTATAAAGTGAAAATGTGGTTTATGAAATTTATCTAGGAAATATATCATCCCAGTAGCTTACGATAAAAATTTCATGATTTTATAAATTTATTTGCTATTTTAAAGTCCCAGTCAAACCTTTTAAATATATGAATAAGGTTTGGTCAACCAAACCGGTCCAAACGACCCTTGCCTTTGTAGCGACCCGGCCTCATGTGTCTCGGTCCAACAATCAAATTTATGCAGCTCGGTCACGTTCGGCGCGAGCCCGAACTCCACGATCGACATGAGCGTCGATCTTCCATCGAGCAGGCGAAGCGATAACGCCGCGAGCTGTCCACGTGTCCACTTAAATCTCTGCCGTTGGATCTTAATCCAACGGCGTGATCGATGTATGCAACCGGACAACTCGGATCCCTATTCAATCACCACCGTTCGTTTCTAATCCAGCGTGGCGCCTTTTCCGTTTTAAACCTAAAGGCGCTTTTATCTCAACCGTTAGATTCAAATCCTCGGCTTTTCCCTTTTTCCCTCGTGTTATAAAGCTCGCACTCCTCTGGACCATTGGATCTTCATCGTGTGGCCCAGATTTGTGTATGCATTCGGACGACTCCGGATCCCCGCACAATCGTGGCCGTCCATCCTTGATCGGTGGTATCGCTTATTTCCATTTGAAACCCGAGGCGTTAATGTGGGCCTTTGGATTTCAATCCTCGGCACACCTTTTGACCGTGGGCCTTTAAAGCCCAAAATCGGTGGATCGTTGGATTTGATCGGGTGGCGAGGCGGTGTATGCAATCGGACCATCCGGTTCAATTTTCAATCTCGGCCGTAGGAATCAAATCCAACGGTGTTGCGCCATTGCATCTATAGGAGGTGACGTGTATTCTTTTAGCCGGCGTTGGATTTCAATCTAGCGTCCGATTTGAAAGGGATCTCAAGATTCCTTTGAACTCCGTTTAATCTGGTCGGTAGATCTAGATCGTGCGGTCCATATTAATTAGTACCGATTCAAATCATTTAATCCTCTATTTATCACACCACCCATTCCCAATCGAGCGGTGATATTCTTTTGATCGTGTGTGGCGCGCATTTGTGGATCGCGGTGGGACCCACATGTCATATTTGCCTCTCTTCTTCCTTATCTCTGCGCGACCATTTTTGTGTGAGAGGAGAGGATTTATCGAAAGATTATACACTAATTTTTGGATGTTTAGCTAAATGGACACCTCATCAACTCTAGATCTTTCCTTCTTGCCTGTAGCTAAACTCCACATATATAAACCCTAGCTTTTGGAGCCGACCATTGTTGACCACTGGAGCTCATTTTCTTCCTTGCTGACCCGTGGGATTTTGCTCCTATCATTTGCTTATTTATCCTTAAGCATCGATGTTACCTGCATTAAAGATTTGGTATCCTTTGCGGGTTAAATCAGTTGATCTCTCGTCGATCAACCTCAAATTTTCGTGGTTCTTGGTATCTTTCCATCTTGGTAAGCCAAAACCCTAGTTTCGACATCTTGAGCATCCTAGGAACCTTAAAAGCGGTGTGAATCCTTCTTTTAAGCATCGGTAGCTTCAATCGGCTTTAAATCTGAAAAGTTGATATTATACCTTTCGGTTTTCATGTCATTTCAAGACCTAGGGTTCTTCTGTCAACTTATCATCTTATTTAGGTTTTGACTAAACCTAGCGACATGACAAGTTGATCTTTCAATTCTTGTCGTCATCTATTTTGACTCTTAGCTGAAATCATCTCTCGATCTTTTGTCGGCTCAACCGACAAAATAGGTTTTGCTTTAGCTTTTGTAATCTAACTAGTTGAGTTAGACTAAAGTTGGTTTGGGATATTAATTACCTAAAAGATCATGCTAAGATTCATTTATGAACTTTTGCATGATCTATACCTCTTTTCCAAAAATTGCAATCTGTCTGCTTTTGACTCTTTTCAAATCAAAAGCTGGAACTTTGCAATAAACTCTAATTTGTCTTTTGAAAGCAGTGAGCTATATAATGGGATATTATCATTATTATGGGTAGTTATGGCTTAAGCATCTTTGTAATCATGCATTTCTAGATTGATCATGCATATTTCTTCCATGTTGGACTTATTGTCGGTTTTAGTATTTATTGGATCTTATTGTTTCTTTAGAATCAGTTCTGTTGAAGCCATGAATCTTTTACGAGCAACTGAGCACCTGCAATGAAGTCTATTATTACCAAGGCAAGCATCCTCTTTGCACCATATTGAACCAGTTTTGTACAATAGTCTTTACAAATCGGTGATATCTGAGCATGCTATTTGTTTGAAAATACAAAATATGACTTGTAATAGCTAGCTATGACGACATGGTGGATTACCTTGATTATGACCATACACTCAACTCTAGTGTAGTCTTGTATAATATATGGTCTATTCTGATTTGGCTTAGATATGCATCTAGAGATTTTAGAGTTTGACAAGCATATCTTGTCAAACATGGGAATCACAGCTGAAGCTGTTGTCATTTTCAAACTCTTTGTCCAGTTCCTTTAAATCAGTCTTATATTTGAAATTTAAATTGATGCGGACAAGAGGAAGCTAGTGATGGTGCTTTTAGTGCGAGATTGGGTTTTGTGGTGGACTTGTCGGGTTAATTAAGGACCGAACTCGATTATTCAATTCAAGTCCCCACGTACTTCCACATGCAGTGTATGGTATTTGTTTGGTTAAGTAAAATGTTGAGACTATTGAGTTGGAAGCAGGAGAGTAAGGATATGTGTATTGGCCTTGCATGGCATAGATGCTTAGGTCCGAGGACTGTGTCTTATGCCATGTGAGCTTTGTATGTCGATGTCGGATGTTCTTAGGAGGTGAGGGCGATATGTGCCTCGTCGCATATCGATACCTTAATAGTGCCGATAGCATTCTATTATGGGTGGTGAGCCCAATTCGTTTTAAATTGTTTGGATCGGCATTCTCGACACAACATGTGTGCCCTGTGGTTAGTAGGTGGTGTAGCCTACACTATGGGATTAGTTCACACATGGGGTCCAACTCAATAGTGTTAACTTGTTGAAAAATACCAAATCTTAGTTTCCCGGTCGGCATACCAAAGGAAGTGTGTCATCATTCGGAGGCATCCAAGGCAAGCAGAGCTAACTAAGTCATGTGGGTAAAGATGTACACCTGCGAGGTATAAAGCATTCGAATAAGCGTGTCCACGGTCATGGACGATAACTTGAATTGATGTCATCTGATAGAAGCTTTGATGTTCAAAAATCTGGTTTTGGTTTATTTTGGTGGCATGAGGGAATCATGCATCTGTTTACCTTTAAGCCACTTACTTCTTGTTTTAAGCAAACTTTGATTTATTAAATCGCTTTATCAAAATTTAGCCTTTGTAGGTTAAGATGTATCGCTTTATGCAAATTTGAACCTTTATACCTTCTGTTGTAACCTTATGCATGTAAAAACTCTACTCCTTTGGTTAGGCTCTAATCACCACTTTATTTTATTAGTTTGAGTAAGACTTGCGAGTACCTTCCGTTACTCAAGGTGCTACCACCTATTGTTGCGGTGAGGACGGTTTTCGTATGAAGTACCAGTTAGCGCCGATCGGTGTGACGCTAACGAGTAACGCTACTTCTTTCCTCCACGCAATTGCCCCGGGTGGATGGGGCCATTGGTGGACATTTTCCGTTTATTTTGCTTCCGCTATATCTTTGTTAAAGTGACCAAGTCACTTAATATTGTAGTATTAATGAATGATGTAACCTTATGTTTAATTATATCAATGTATGACTTGTATGTGTTTGATGCAATGTTGATGAAGGATATATATGCAATGGTCATTGATCACGGAACCATTGAGAATCATATATATCAGGGAATCACATTTCTTGGATCTGTCACTTGTTAAATTTATATCTTTAGCATGGTTTTTAATAAAAGGCGATCTTGTTCCTTCATTAACAATTGTGCTACAAATATAAATTTAATTAGTAACATTTCCAATAGCAGGGGTCCCCACAAGGTCACCGCAATGACCCAGAGAATCGAAGCGTGAGGCGGCGAGAAGCAATGGTGATGGTGGTGGCGCGTGAGCGGACAAGAAGCTAAACTCGCCACTGGGGTTCAGTTTGTAACATCCCTAATTTGCGGAGTTTTTGAAAATTTTCAAAATAAAAATAACCAGTTGATTTTATTGAGTTGTAAAAGCTTAAATTGAAATTTAGAAATCAAAAACCATTTAAATTGAGTTAATCCAACTTCCATTAAATCAAAAAGTTGGTTTATTTGAGTTTCTGGATTTTATTTGGATTTTAAGTCTTTTATTGCTTTTTCTGGATTTTAATTTGGTTTTCCCTTTTGTCCGAAAAGTGAAAGTCTATTTTGTTTGCAAAATTTAAAACTAAAGTATAGCTTTTTAGACTTTATTAACTAATTTCTAAAAGTTCTTTTGCTTTTCTGGGATTTCTTTAATCAGAAATCCATTTAAAATCTCTTTCTTGGTTTTGGGCCGAATCCCCCTCGGCCAGTTTCTCCTTTTCACTCACGCGGCCTAGCTCAGCCCGCTCGCGCGCGCGCCTGCACTCTCGGTCATTGTGGGCGATCGATCAAGATCGGCGGTCCGATCTCTTCGCTGCGTTCGGGCCGAACGCCGGATCTTTGAGCCATTCGATCAAAATCTAACGGCACCCATGCCCGCGCCCTCACCTGCTCTCTCTCTCGCTAACTGGTGGGCCCGCCCTGTCAGCCCCTTCGTCTCCGCGTCGTCGTCTTCCTCCGGAACCCCACCGCCGCGTCCACGCAGCGGCGCGTCGCGCGCGTTTCTGCGCCGGCCGCGTCTGCCTCGTTGCCACCACTCGACACGCGCATTGAGTGCGCGTGCTCCACCACACTCATTGCCGCCACCCGCGCGTGCTCCCGTGCCATGTCATCGCCCCGCGCTGCGCGAGCCCGCACTGGACCCCCACCACCGTAGGACATCCTCGCTCAACCCCCCTCTTTGGAGCTCCCCATGCCTATTTAAGGAGAGAACCGGGTGCCTCGAGCTCCTCTAGCTCCCCCAACTCACTCTCCTCTCGCTCCCTTTTTCTTTGGATTTTCGAGAGCGCGCCGGCCGTGAAGCTTCGCCGCCGCCGCTTGCGCCGCCGTAAGCTTCCTCTGCCGCCCCCACCGTCGGCATCGCCTCGTCGCGGCGCACCCCGTGTGCGCACTCGCTTCACCACCCCACCCCGCCTACAGAGCACCGTCGCCGCCGTAGCCCTCTTTTCGCCGTCGCCAATCTCTCTCGCCGCAATCGAGAGCGTCAGGTTCAGTGCACCGCCCTCTCTCTTTTGGCGCCACCCATCGGGCTCGCCGTGGCGCGTAGCGCCGACGAGCACCGCGCCCGAGCCTCCGTCACCGTTTCACGGCGTGACCGCCACCTAGCGCTCGTCACCCCCTCGGCCTACGTGGCGTCCACATGGAAGCCGCGTGGCACTCCAGCTCAAAACCCTTATCCCAAACCTTGTGAACCCAGTCCACATACACCCTCTCATTGACAGTGGGCCCCATGTGTCAATTTCTTTTCTTTTAATTATTTCGGCCGAAAAACCCTCTAATGACGTCAGCGACATCATATTTGTATTTTCCTTTACGAAAATAAATCAGGAAATTGAGAAAACCGTAATTTCTTCATTTCATGTGTTTTTCCAACTTTCGAAGGCCGTAACTTCTTTGTTCGAACTCCGATTCGAGTGATTCAAATTTCTAAATTTATCTAAAATCCTTCTCTTGTTGTTAGTGCTAATTTGGTATTTATTTGGAATTTATTTGGAGTTGTTTTATTTATTTGGCTCGTTTCACACATGTAGATTCTAGCGTTTCGGAAGATTTCTCAGACCCGACAACCGAAGCACCTCAACTCTTCAACGAAGGCAAGTCATAGATCTTTGATCATATTGCACCCATTTTACAAAACAATATTGTCTGATATAAACATGCATTGCTAGTTTTATATTAAATGGATTCAAGAGTAGATAATTGCTTAATTGATGTATGCCTCCTTGATAAATTACTATCGACATGTATAATTGAATGACATGAACCCTTGGACACCTTAGGAGGGTTTATTTTAGTTGGACATTGATAAATTACCAACACGGGTATCGTAATATGCTTAGCCATACTATAGTTGTCTGTTGGGACTCATCATCACATGCTTGTATGGATACACATGACTATATGAATTATGGAATCATGGCGCGGTCACTTTTATTAAAAGATGTTGTGCCAAGGCTAGGTGTTATTTGGCGGATTGAACCGAAAATATTTTATGCTCGGGCGAGTGGGCGGTGGTGAGTGTGGGTGCCCGTAAAGGTTGGGTTGATATTTAGTTGTTTCAAAGAACTGAATTACTTATGTAATAATCTTTTAAATTGTGCTTTCGATCTACTTATTGTATTTACTGTCAATATTGTTTTCTGCAAAATAGTCATAAAGCTATCCTTTTCTAGCCTCACATGAATAATAATTGCATGCATTTCCCTATGACTTGTTGAGTACATTCAAGGTACTCACAGCTTGCGCCCTGTGTGATTAATCCCCACAGAAGAACCAGGGAACTCAGAGTATTATGAAGAGGAGTATCTTGAAGACTTTGCGAACTAGGTTACGTCCTCTGCTCGATTGCCTGTGGGCATGTCGAATGGCCTCCACGAGATATTTTGTTTCCGCTGCAAGTTACCTTTTGGTTGTTAAGCCCTGCGTAGCAGATCTATAAGACTTGACCATAAGGTTCTTTTGCTACTAAGTAATATTAATTTGTCCGTTTCATCGTTATTTCGTTGTATGGTTGTGATTACACCGATGTTGTAACTGTGCGAGCTAGCTACTGATTTGGGACTAGTTCGGAATGCACAGAGGGTCCTTGGGTTGTATACGCGGGGTCCCGACAAGAGGTGGTATCAAAACCATATTGATTATCTGACGTAACCATAGTTAGCATGGTCGTTTAGTCAAAAATTTCAAAATTTATTTTCTAAATCAAACCAACAAATTAATGTAAATAGCTATTCTCCTCTTACCTGATTCTATTCTTTTCTCATCTCATTCTTAGATTCTTACATCTTATCTATTCTGAAACTTGGTTTTCAAATTTAAATTGATCTCCCTTACCTCAGAAAATCTCTATAAGATCGAGCCTCATTTCGAGTCAACCGTCCATAATAAGTTAAATTAGAAGTGTTTTAGTAGGGTGACCCTCCTAGTTGTAATCTGGATTAGTTCGTGTAATAGGGCCTTTAGGCTCAAGTTTTGTTGCTTCTTGGTAGCTTTCCGGCTATCCGTCCCTCAGGTTTAACCGACTATCCCCAGTTAGGTTGATCTATCCTTCCCTCCTACTCTTCCAAGTTTATTGTGCTTTTCCCTCTTATCTATCATGCTTTCTTCCCCTCATCTATTAAACCTGAAAAGATTTGTGCAGATGGTTCAGACCCGCAACTCTACGAGCCAAGTTGACACTATGGATCTCAATACACCGCCACCACCACCTCCTCCAATAGCCATCACAGATCAAGGTTTGGGTCAGTTCATGGCAGCCCAGGCTCAGCTAATGAGTACAATGATGCAGAATATGAACCAGATGATGGCTCAGCAGAACCAGACCGCCGCTGCCCTTCTCGCAATAATGAACTGAAACGACCCACAGCTGCCACAACACGCCACCACCACCGCCTTTCCCTCGATTAAAGTGGCGAGAATTCATGAGGACTCATCCACCTACATTTTCTAGCTCCTTTGAGCCATTAGACGCAGATGACTAGTTGCGCTCAACTGAAAAGAAGCTTGCCATTACCCGTTGTGATGACCGTGAGAAAGTCCTTTATGCTGCAGACCAACTTGAAGGTACCGTAGTAGAATGGTAGGAGAACTCTTGTGCAGCCATGAGAACCATCAGAACATCGGTTGGGCTGAGTTTTCTGAAGCTTTCCGCCACTCCCACATCTTTGATGGAAAGGTGGAAATGAAGAAGAATGAGTTTCGCGAGCTGAAGTAAGGAAGCATGTCCGTGAGTGAATACCTTATAAGTTCACTCAACTTTCGTGATATGCTCAAGAGGACGTTGCCACCAATGATGCACGTCAGAAGTGCTTTAAGCGAGGACTTAACCCTAGCTTGAAGGTTCAAGTCATTGGCAACGACTATGCGGATTTCCAGCATCTGGTGAACAAGGTCATGCTCATAGAAGAGTCTCTTGCGAGTTGGCGAGTCTCATAAGAGGAAGATGATGCGACATGGTGCTCATCAAGGCCATTCACAGAGAGCCAGGACGAATGTACAACACCCTACCCGTTTTGCTCCTCATGTCATGTTCAAGACCCGGCAACGACACCTCGCCGATCAGCTGCACGATTTCGCACCCAACGGCAACACTAACAACCCGGCTCGGGAACCTAATCCTACCGCAAGGATCACCGTTTCAGCGCCGACCAATTTGGGCACTCGCCGATGGAATCTGCGAAGCAAGGCCCTTCGCGATCGATTCAACTTGGGAGCTACTCCAACCAGAATCCACATGCCCGGAACCGGACGTGGAGCACCTCAGACTCCAACTACACCAGCTAAGACCCCTCAGTCTTTTGGAAGAGGCCGTGTGAACCACATCACGATGGAGGAAGCCTGCAGTTGACCCGGACGTCGTCTTGGGTAAGTTTCTAGTAAATTCGATTACTGCTATAGTTACGTTTGATTATGAAGCTTAGCGATTCGTTTATTTGCAATTTTCTTTGCAAAGCATCGATTAAAGGTTTCAAACTTTAAGACTATCTTGTTGGTTCAATCCTCTGGTTCGGAGTTAAGCACGAACCAGGGTTGCCCACAAGTTAAAATGATTATAGAAGGGGTAGAATTCCTAGCCAAATCATTGATGCCAAATCCTTAGATGTGATTTTGGGTATGGATTAGCTTGCCGATCACCAAGCAGTTTTGGATTGGGTGGTAGAAGCATCACCTTGGTCAGTCTAGATGGGACTAAAGTACAATTTGAAGCCCCCATGAAGAAGCATGATGGAGTTTTAGTCTGTAGTGTTAAGACCCTATCCTGGACGATGTCTTGGTAGTCGAGAGAATTTTGAGATATTTTCTGATGAATTACCTGGAATGCCACTAGACAGGGACCTAGAGTTTGTTATCAACCTAGTTCTAGAAACCGCACCAAATTTCAAGAGACCCTACCGCTTTGCTGTTGATGATTTGGTCGAGCTGAAGAAGCAAATCGAAGAGATGCAAGAAAAAGGATTTGTCCGACTAAGTTCTTCACCTTGGGGAGCCCCAGTGATCTTTGTTGCAAAGAAGGATGGTACCCAGTGGATGTATGTGGATTACCGCTCACTCAACGAAGTCATCATCAAGAACAAGTACCCTCTGCCGGATCGATGATTTGTTTGATCGGTGAAGGAGCGGAGTGTTCTCTAAGATAAATTTAAGGTCAGGATACCATCAGTTGAAGATCCGTCAAGAGGATATACCCAAGACAACTTGCTCAACCTGATATGGACTATATGAGTTCACAGTCATGTCTTTTGGACTGACTAATGCCCCTGCTTACTTTATGAATTTGATGAAAAAAGTATTCATGTAGTATTTGGATAAGTTCATCATTGTCTTCATTGACGACATTCTAGTATATTCCAAGAGTAAAGACGAGCATGAAGAACATCTTCGTCTGATTCTGACTAGGCTTAGAGATCACCAACTCTATGCCAAATTCAGCAAGTGTGAGTTTTGGATGAAGGAAGTTACTTTTCTGAGGCACGTCATGTCTGCAGAAGAGTCGCTGTTAACCCCATAAAGTCAAAGATGAGCTCAATTGGGAGTCACATAAGTCGATACCGTAAATTAGGAGTTTCCTTGGTATGGCAGGATACTACCGCCGGTTTATAGAAGGTTTCTCCAAGATAGCAAGACCCCTCACTCAGTTGTTGAAGAAGGAAAAGAAATTTGCTTGGACACTAGAATGTGAGCGAGTTTTCAAAATTGAAGAAGCGCTTGACCACCGTTCTAGTGTTGACCTTGCTAGACGTCCGAAAGGATTTTGAGATTTACTGTGATGCATCACGACAAGGTCTCGGTTATGTCCTGATGCAGGAAAGGAAGGTAGTAGCATATGCTTCATGTCAGTTGAGGCCTCATGAAGTAAATTACCCCACTCATGACCTAGAATTGGCTGCAGTGGTGTATGCCTTGAAGATATGACGTCATTACCTCATTGGTAATCGCTGTGAAGTCTACACTGATCATAAGAGTTTGAAGTATATTTTCACTCAAGCTGATCTCAATATGAGGCAAAGAAGATGGTTGGAATTGATTAAGGATTACAATATTGGAATCCATTACCACCTAGGCGAAGCTAATATTCTAGCAGATGCTTTAAGTAGAAAAGTCTATTGCAATACTCTGATGATCAAGGAAAGTCAGCCAGCGCTACATGAAGAATTTCAGAAACATAAGCTTGAATTAGTTGAAGAAGGTTATTAGCTACTTTGGAAGTGCAACCAACTCTACAAAGTTAGATCAGGGAAGCCCAGATCGAAGATGCAGATATCAAGGAGATCAAGAGTTACATGAAGAAGGGTATATCCCTATGATTTTTAGAAGATGAACAAGGAGCCATTTGGTTCGATAAGCGTATTTGTGTACCGGACCAAAAGGAACTCAAGCAGTTGATACTCAAAGAAGCTCATGAAACTTTGTATTCTATTCACCCCGGAAGTGCTAAAATGTATCAAGATCTTAAGGAATTGTATTGGTGGCCTAGTATGAAGCGAGAAATGGCTGAATACATAGCACAGTGTGATGTTTTCCAGCGATTTAAAGCTGAGCATCAGAGAGACCTGCTGGACTCCTGCAACCCTTGCAGATCCCTGAATGGAAATGGGAAGAAGTTGGCATGGACTTCATCACCGGTCTGCCAAGAACCAGAGCTGGATACGATTCTATCTGGGTAATCGTGGATCGCCTGACAAAAGTTGCTCACTTTATCCCAGTCAAGATTACTTACTTAGGGGACAAACTAGCAGAATTGTATATGGCAGAATTGTATTTGGAGTTGTTTTATTTATTTGGCTCGTTTCGCACATGTAGATTCCGGCGTTTCGGAAGTTTTCTCGGACCCGACAACCGAAGCACCTCAACTCTTCAACAACGGCAAGTCATAGACTTTTAATCATATTGAACCCATTTTACAAAACTATATTGTTTGATATAAACATGCATTGCTAGTTTTATATTAAATGGATTCAGGAGTAGATAATTGCCTAATTGATGTATGCCTCCTTGATAAATTGCTATCGATATGTATCCTTGAATGACATAAATCCTTGGACACCTTAGGAGGGTTTATTTTAGTTGGACATTGATAAATTACCAACACGGGTATCGTAATATGCTTAGCCATGTCGTGTAGTTGTACACGGGACTCATGATCACATGCTCGTATGGATAAACATGACTATATGAATTATGAAATCGTGGCGCGACCACTTTTATTAAAAGATGTTGTGCCAAGGCTAGGGTGGTCTTTGGCCGGGTTAAACCGAAAATATTTTATGCTCGGGCGAGTGGGCGGTGGTGAGTGTGGGTGCCGTAACGCACTTTGGAATGTGGATTAGTCTCGCCTGAGTAACCAACTAAGGACTTAACCTTGAACCATTGATCTGGGGATACCGTGCAACCACATGTCTAGACTGGGATAGCTAAGCTTTGATGTGGTTCTGTTTGGGTTGAGAATGGCGCAAGAGGGGGCCCATAACGGCGAATCCTTAGCGAGCAGAACTAGATCAAAGCGGAACTTTGTAAAGGCCTTGACGCGTGCTCTAGACTACTTACCTAAGGAAGTGAGCGGTGGCATAGATATGTCTTTGGACGAACTAGAAGTCGTGTCTCATAGGTAAAGTTATACAACCTCTGCAGAGTGTTAAAAACTATTCGAATAGACGTGTCGGTTATGGACATGCGAAGATTTCACGCAAGGGTAGATGTTTTCATAAAGGGTGGGAATCGATAGTTTGGATGTAAAGGTTGAGTTGATATTTAGTTGTTTCAAAGAACTGAATTACTTATGTAATAATATTTTAAATTATGCTTTTGATCTACTTATTGTATTTACTATCAATATTGCTTTCTGCAAAATAGCCATAAAGCTATCCTTTTCTAGCCTCGCATGAATAATAATTGCATACATTTTCCTATGACTTGTCGAGTACATTCAAAGTACTCACAGCTTGCGCCCTGTGTGATTAATCCCCACGGAAGAACCAGGAACTCAGTATTATGAAGAGGGTATCTTGAAGACTTTGCGAACTAGGTCGTGTCCTCCACTCGATTGCTCGTGGGCATGTCGAATGGCCTCCACGAGATATTTTGTTTCCGCTGCAAGTTATCTTTTGGTTGTTAAGCCCTGCGTGGTAGCTCTGTAAGACTTGACCATAAGGTTCTTTGCTACTAAGTAATATTAATTTGTTCGCTTCATCGTTATTTAGTTGTATGGTTGTGATTACAGATGTTATAGCATCTGTGCGAGCTAGCTCGCGATCCGGAACTAGTTCGAATGCGGAGGTCCTAAGGTTGTGTACCGGGTCCCGGCACGGTTCCACCCGACGGACGGAGGAGTGGTGGTGCACTACCTCGAGAGCACGCCGTGTCGTGTGCCCGCCGATCCCCATCAATCATCATCCCGAGCTCGACCTCTACCGCTGCGACTGTGGGAGCTCCGGAGAGCGGTCTTGATCGCTGGGAGTGGTACTTCTTGACAGGGACCGCAAGTACCCCAACGGGTCACGACCGAACCAGGCGGCGGGCACGGGGTACTGGAAGGCCACCGGTGCCCCCGTGGCGCATGTGGGGAGGATGGCCAGGATCAAGAAGGTGGTGTTGGATGTTGATGAGTTGTTCTTCTTGCTAGATCAAAATGCTCATGATGTTGATGCTCCATTAATCGCAGTTGGATGACTGGGTGCTATGCCAGATGTACAAACAAGAAGAACTAGTGGGAGAAGATGCCGCAGAAGTCACAGTCGTCGAGGGAGACGCGGAATGCTCATGATGTTCTCGCGAGCCAGCACGAGCGTTATTTTGAGCCGGGCCGAGCTGAGCCACCCTCCTGGCTCGTTTCGAGCACGAGCCAAGCCCACGTATCTATTCGGCTCTTTGAATCGGATTTTTTTTTCATTTGCCCCCCTGCTGCCACAGTAAATGCAAAAAATAGCCCCCTAGCGTCGTATTTGCGAATCTGGCCCCCTGCTGAGCGCGGAAGCACCAGACGGTGACACGTGACACATCGTGCGGTCGGGGAGTGCATGAAGTCGACTTCATTCAACCTTTAATTGGAATTTTTATCCTTCCCCATAGTTTGGCTCCCAATTCAGTTAGTCTTTAGAATTTAAATTTATAGCTTTCTCCTTTCTAAATGGATCACATTGTGCAAAAATATCTATGTGTATTTCTTGATGTTCCATAATGGTTTATTTTCCCTGTCATCTAGGATCTTGACAATAGGAATTTTGATTGTACTTAGATGCTTCATGTTTTTTAGTACTGCATGAACTCTTGCTTTCCGTTGGTGATCTTCAGACCATATAGCTCTATTCATGGCCCTATGAGAGCTCCTGATGTATTTAAGTTACCGCTCTTTGTATGTATAAATATACCATGTTCACTTCGTAAGCTAAATAGATTACTGTATGGACTCGTTATGTTCAGGTATTGTCCTGCCATCTTTGTTTTTTTAGATGTACATGCAGACAGTGCGGGCGTGCGTCAATAGAGCAAGCAGTCTAACAGCCGCACGAGTAGAGTAGTAGTATGTTGTTCCAAACAAGGAACACACTAGACCACAAAGATATAATTTAGCGTTAATGAACAAATTTATAAGTTTTATGCAGTTATGGTATCTGTATAGACAACTAAAAAGAAAACCTATTATAAGACATATAGAGATAATATAGACAATAGCTGTATATACCATTATAGATACTCTTCACATACTAACTACCTGTTGCAGCTGTGAAGCGTAATTATACTAGCACCATCAGATCAAAGGGCGACAAGATTCACCTGGTAGCATTTGTAGACAAAATACTGTAGAGCTCATTTTAGACCGTAGGATCTTCAAATGGATGGCTGATATTCACTGCAGGTGACGTTGTGCAGTTGTTGCTCACGGTTTGAGGACGTCCCCTCGGGCCCCGCCGCCTTGGTTCCTTCTAAAACCCTAGAAATCAACATCGCCTCCCCCTTCTGGCCGTCTTCGCCTCTCCCTTCCACGAACCTCCCCAACCCCACCTCCTCCTTCGCCGCCATGGGCCGCAAACTCCTCTCTGATCAAGAGGAAGTATCAAAGAAGAGCAAGAAGGAGAAGAAGAACAAGAAGGACAAGAAGCAGAAGCTGGCGGCCGAGGCCCAGGAGGCGGCGGCTACGGAAGAGTTGGCGAAGAGCAGCAAGAAGAGGGCCAAGGATGAATCCGGCGAAGGAGGGGAGGTGGAGAACGGCGGGGAGAAGAGCACCAAGAAGAGGGCCAAGGATGAATCCGGCGAGGGAAGGGAGATGGAGAACGGCGGAGAGAAGAGCGTGGCGGTGACCGGGAAGGGCTTCGCGGACGCCAAGTACGCGCCGCTGAAGTCCTTCGCCGCCGCGGCGCTTCCGCCCCAGGTGCTCGACTGCTGCAAGGGGTTCGCGCGGCCGTCACCCATCCAGGCGCACGCCTGGCCGTTCCTCCTCGATGGTCGCGACTTCATCGGCATCGCCGCCACTGGATCCGGTATTGTAAAATTCGGTGATTTCTGTTACCATTTGGTTTCTTCTGCTGCGTTCTGTTCAAATTGCTGATAACTTGTTCTTTATTATAATTTGGTTGATGTCAGGAAGACGATTGCGTTTGGTGTGCCGGCGCTGATGCATGTTAAGAAGAAGTTGGGGGAGAAAGCTGGGAAGAAGGGGGTGCCGCGCTGCCTCGTGCTGTCGCCAACAAGGGAGCTCGCTCAGCAGGTAAACTCCTGCTGGATACTTTATATATCATTCAGCATTGCGTGAAAAATATTCTGGAGTGTTTCTTTAATAGTATGCTTCGAGCAAGGCATGAAAATGTTTTGGTAGATGCTGTTTATTTGCTGTGGCCTGTGGCGTTAAATAAGCTGTATGAGGTTTTTTGAACATGATTGTCGATTGAACTTTTAAATATACTAGTAGAGTAGAGATGATACATTAGAGGCAACATGAATGACATACAGCTAGTATGTGACGCTCCCGAAACTTTCTGTTGGTCTTCATCGAAATAGTGAAAGATGTATCTTTTAGGCTTTCTTGATTTGGGTTCTTTCTGTAACAACATAATTATGTATTTATGTCCATTTTTCGTATTTGTGCTTCTTCTGTTCTTAGCAACTTCTAAGTTCAAAGAAAGAGCTTTCTTGCTGCACTATCTTTTGAACTCTCTCTTAAGAAATGTGGAGTACATAGAGGAACAAATCAATTCAAAGGGAAAGAGTGACATAATAATGTTTTTTTAACTTTGCCTATGGATAATAGATAATTTGTTTTGCTCATCCTGATAATGGCATATACTGATCATAAGAACTTGTAAGCTGGGTGGCTCAGGTTTGACTCTGAAAAAATATATGGTTCTTTAGAATGTAAATATATGGGAATGATTTACACTTTTGTTTTGTGCCAGATCGCAGATGTACTTAGTGAAGCGGGTGCACCGTGTGGGATAAATTCAGTATGCCTTTATGGTGGAACTTCGAAAGGACCCCAAATATCTGCTCTTCAATCTGGAGTGGTAAGATAGCACTAAATTCAATTTTTTTAACTCGACCTCAGTTGTATTAATAATCAATGAATGTTAAACCCTACCGAATATTTATTATATCGTGATGTCATTGTAAATTAAATTTGCTATGATGTTGCATAGTGGTTTTCAAAAGTTCCTCTTTGTTGGGACCCAGATTTACATTAGACCCTCTGTGTATTCTAAGCTATTCCCATGATCAGTGGCTAGTTCACACAGTATAACATCGATGAATATCACTTCCATACATGTGCATAAACAATGTTCACTAAGGCGCTAGGCGCTAGTCGGGTGGTAGACCGGCACCAAGCGCATAATCGCTGGTTAGGCGGGGCGGCGGAAGGGTGTTGCTTATCGCGTGGCGCCGCCTAGGATGGCTGAGGCGGCGCCTTTAGAACACTACACATAAATAAAAGTACTTGATAATTATGGCCAAGTTTGACATAACGGGCCAATAGGCCAAGTGGTCCAAAAGGTAATAACAATGGAAGGTAAATAAACCAAAAGGTTCTCCATGGTTTGCCACGAGCAATTGGTGAGACTACGACACTGTTCTCACCGTCGTCTTCATCACCAAAGCCGGATGCATAGGAGTATTCATACACCGGGGCCTGGAGGCAATGTGACAAGGTCGCGGCACTGTGTGAGAGGAAGCAAGGTTCGAGGTGCAGCTGCTCTGCATCTCCTCCTGTTGTTGCATATGTGGGCACATGCGGAGGGAGAGTACGGGAGAGAGCAGAGAGAGAGAGAGGAGGCTTGGGAAGGAAGACGAACAAAGGTAGAGGGGTATAGGCTGGCCGGTGGGGCTGGGCCCATGTGGCAGTGAGAGGTGTGATGGAGGTGATGCTGGGCCAGATTTGGGCCAAGAGGAGGTGAGGAAGTGGGCCGCTGTGCTGGTTCGGCTTGGGCTCTGCGCTTAAAGAGGGAGAAGGAGGGAAGGAGTAGCGTTGTAGGTTGTGGTTTTGGCTCAAGGAGCATGGCGAGGTT
Source organism: Ampelocalamus luodianensis (assembly GCA_036346255.1). Classification (NCBI taxonomy): domain Eukaryota; kingdom Viridiplantae; phylum Streptophyta; class Magnoliopsida; order Poales; family Poaceae; genus Ampelocalamus; species Ampelocalamus luodianensis. The sequence goes on from CM070629.1 coordinate 39,017,953, forward strand.
TGCAAATATTTTGTTAATGTTGTTTTGCTGAAATTTGTTTGGATTTGAAAATGATGCCTTTCTTTCGTAAACTCTTTTTGAAAGGGTTTGACTGCTAGCTCAAACATGATTCAAAATTCAAAAGAAAGTTTTTCTAAAATTTTGGTTTAGTCCTAAAGTTAATGAGGAAGATGTTGAGAAATAGTTTTTGCATATAAGGTTTTGCTTGGAATCTACATGGATTTGGAGGTGGCGGCTTCCTCTCAAGATCTTTCGAAAGCCGGATGGAAAGGGAACGGGCCGTGGGGTGGCGCTGGGCCATGCCATGGGCTGCGGCTTCTATGCCGGGTGGGCCAACTCGGGGGAAAACGAGTGGGCTTGGAAGAGAGAGGGGAAAGGAGAAGGAAAGAGGGCGATTGGACTGGCTGACTGGGCTTCATCCCATGTCAAGAGGACTGGAGAGTAAATTGGTTTGGAATTAATTTACTTTGCCAAACTTGTTTGGTTTTGAATTTGAGTTTTGAAAAGGTTTTACAGTAACATATTTTTTTGTATGTTTGCGGTTTGGACAAATTCCATTTCGAAGTTTTTGTTGTAATTTTGTCTTTTGCAGCGAAGAAAGATTCTCGTTTGTGTAGTTTTCTCGTGCTTTGTCCCAAGTCGAGGAAAAGGAGGAGGGTTGTGTTAGGCCCGGCGAGCCAACGTAAAAATCAAGCCACCTTTTCATGGAATGAAACCCAAAATTCTCGTCTCTTTGACTTTGAGGAGGTTTCATTCCTAGCCTACCCCAACTTGTTTGGAACCAAAGGCTTTGTTGTTGTTGTTGTTGTTGTTGTTTCAGCGAAGAAAGATATTTTAAAATTACGCAGAAAGGTTGATAACTCCAACTGTGCAACATAGGTTTTTGAAAATCAAGAAAAATACGCAATTTTAAAAGGGAGCAAAAATCAGGACATTACACTGTTGAATGAATAATTGAATGTGCTTATTTACTTTGTGGAGGATGCAGCTGACCCACTGCCTAGGACTTTGTTCTGTATCCATGAGTTAGTCATATGGAAATATTTAGTTGCCTGACATTCCATTCATTTTTTTGGTTTCTGTGCTTTCAGGATATAGTCATAGGGACACCTGGTCGTATGAAAGACCTCATTGAAATGGGTGTTTGCCGTCTTAATGAGGTTTCTTTTGTGGTAAGTTACCTGTGCATTTGGTTATGATTTTGTTATTGTCCATGGCTGCGATTTTTTGCATATACTTTTTAAGGCTGGAACTTGAACATGGCTATATGATGTTTCTATGATTCTTATTGTGAAGTTTGCACTTGGTGTTTTAGTGTTCTTTTCGAAGGCTCATAAGTCGGTACATATGTGCAGTTGCAATGCATGTCACACTAAAACAAAGGCTACATCCAATCCATTTATGGTATTGCTTTGGAGTCCCAACAATTTCATTTCATTACAGTAATATTTGGAACAGAAGACATGCTTAGCAAGAAGGCAAGTGCATGATTCGGTTTTAGGTGGCACTATAGCTGATGGCATATGAACATGCATGTTGTGTTTGCCTTTTTGGTTGACTATTTTTACGTGAAACACTCTTGACAACAATGCCACACAATTTGCAACGAAAGGTTCACATGGTTCCATCAAATTCATGTAGATGGATTGACAGCTCATTGGATATAATAACTGTGTAAAACAAAAGTAATTAATGATTTATATAGCTTGAATTTGCCATTCACCAAAGAATAATATGGGCTAGTCACTGATGCTGGTAGCCTTGTACATACTCTTAACGTCATCTTGGTGCCCAGTTTTTAAATCTATAAAAGAAGTTAGCTGGTAGAACTCAAATGAATAACAACAAAATAATTGAAAAGACATTTCCCCTTATCATTCCCCCCCTCTTTCCGCTCTGTTCTTGGATCTAATTAACAAGAGCTGGCTAGAATTAAGAAAAGGCTGGTCATAATCAAAAGTAGTCATATATTGTGTAAACATATGTCTGGCATCAGTTAGTCTTCTGTAATGTTCTGTGGGACTACTTCTGAGCTTACACTTCCTGTGTTGTACATTTATCAATTCTTGCATTCTATTTTGTTGCTATGGTCATATAGTGTGTGATAGACATCCTTTAACACAGATTTGTATTCTGTAGGTTCTAGATGAAGCAGATCGAATGCTGGATTTGGGTTTTGAACCTGAAGTCAGGCGATTTTAAGCCAAACATCATCCGGTCTGTCTCCATTGCTCTCTCTCACTGTGTGTGTGTTTAGGTTCTTCTTTGTTGTTTCTGTGGGTGGTGGGTGATGCAGGTATGGCTGGGCCCGACTGCAGGGTGTTTGTCCTCATCTGTGTGGTAGTATCGCTCCATACTACACGAGTCCTCTTCTATGTGGTGCTATTGATCTATACTTTATAATTTGGTGTTGAGTACACTCGTACTAATAAGTTGGCAGACACTAGTCCAAGGGAAAGCGAAGGAACAGCAAGAAATATGTACTGTTCTTGTGAGGTTTTGCTGGATATAAGCTGGCAAGAGTCTCACTGTTGTCTATATTGCTTTGTTGACAATCACTTTAGCCTCATTTGTCACAATATTGTCACAAAATTGCCAGTCTGAATTATGAGACATTGTGCTTATTATGAAGTAGAAATTCTGATAAGTGTATTGTGTAGATGCAATCAATTGGTACTTTGGCCTTTTGTGGGGAGTTAGCTGTTCAAAAGAGTAGATGAGTTGTTATCATGGCAATTTGACACAGTTTACTGTTTATGAGTGCCTTTTTCTTATTTGTGTTACCTCTACCAGGTTAATTTTTCTGGATTTCTTGGCATTCATGACCACACAATTCTTGTTTTTCTATATGATGCATCATAACATTATGTCTTATGCAGAACGTCAGATGGTTATGTTCAGTGCAACATGGCCTTTTGCTGTCCACCAGCTAGCCCGTGAGTTTATGGATCCAAATCCAATAAAGGTAATGTTTCTCTTTTTTTATTCAAAGTACCTGATTACTTGTGCTTGACCATTTGTATGACACTTCGTTGTAGGTCGTTATTGGATCGCAAGATCTTGCAGCTAACCATGATGTGATGCAAATTGTTGAAGTATTGGATGATAGGTCACGAGATTCAAGATTAGTTGCTTTGCTTGACAAATACCATCGAGGACAGAGGTAGATCTTGCAGTACAAATTTAACTTGCTGCTGTATTAGTCTACACAACATTTATTTCATTCTTGAAATCCATTGGAAAGGCATTGCTTCCAGCAGGCATGCTGGGAGCTGACACCACCAGGATAGATTGAAGGTCAAGCAACGATTTAGAAAATTTGTTCATATGATTGCAGGCATGTTTTGGTCATATATGGAGAAGTTGGTGGTCAGCTACTCAGCTTGAAATCCTTTGAACCATTTAGCTCGCCTGTTTCCTTTCAAATTTCCAACTTTGGATTGTACTCGCACAAAGCTGGCTGTCCAATTCCACTTGTAGACTTATGCCCCAGTTTGGCAAATCAAGGATAAATTCCAAGATTTGCCTGACCAACCAACAAATTAAGTTTGCTATTTTTTTCTAAAAAACATTTTGATAATACCAAAACTATTATTTAACGAGTGTGTAGCCAGAGAAGATAATACATAATTTTTTCATTTCATTTATACTAATCTCAACAAACAATTAAGAATTTTTTTCATCAACCCTTCTCCCTCAGTGTGTGTCCCTCTACCTTTCATCCTCTACATTGGCTTCTTAGATCTGGAGGGCTAACATTGTTCCTTCCCTTCTCCCCTTAGATCTTGCATGCAGTCAAGCACAACTGGCTGATGCATGTGGTGCTTCCCTATTCTCATTCCTTTTCTTCTGCTTCCAAACATTGTTGGCCTGAGATGCTTCTTTCTAGCACCTAATCCTTTCCTTATATCATGGCTAACATGTTAGAGCAGCGGTATGCTGCAATGCAGTATAACTTTTTTGGGTGCATGTCTGGTAACAGTATTCCTCAGATGGGATATGTTGTTTTTTATATTATTCTGTTAATCCATGCATGATTAGTGTTCTGATAATGCCTTCTAAAAACTAGCCATTTTTTCTGTATATGGAACACTTTAGCAGTCAACATCTTTTTATTTTTTCTGCCTTATTAGCTAATATGGACTGGGCAAATTGCATTTCTTGTGTTTGCTGCAACAGCAACAGGGTTTTGGTTTTTGTGTTGTACAAGAAAGAAGCTGCACGAGTAGAAGTAATGCTTCAAAGAAGGTAGCAGATTTGTTTCTATGTACGTAACTTGTACACCCTCTCCATAGTAGTTAATCTATGTATGTTTGTTCTGAAGGGGGTGGAATGCCGTTTCTGTTCATGGAGACAAGCCTCAGCATGATAGAACAAAAGCTTTGTCTTTATTTAAAGAAGGGAAATGCCCTTTAATGGTGCGTTTATTCTATCTGACTTTCATATAGTTGATTTAGGCTTGAATAGTTCAATTGTAGATTTGTAATGACTAGTATTTAGACATGGCTTCTTGCTTATTTTGTGAGCTAAGGTTGAACCTTAAAGAGATCTCCTTGTGGAGCTTGCTGATTTTCAACTTTTTCTTGATCCATGACATTTAAAATTTTAACTTTTGCCAGTATGATTAGGAACATTTTTATTAAATATATCTGTTTAATACTTCTGCCAGTATGGTAAAACTGTTATATTTGACAGAAAAATGCAAGCCTGGGGTTTGTTGTAACATTTTGCAGTTAAAGTGATACTTCAAAACATGTGCAGTTCTCTGAAACCAGTGTCAAATACCTGGGTTTTCTAAATTCTGTTCTCTTTTTATCATTGCATCCTTTATTTAGCTTTTCAGGTTATGATTAATTCTCTTCAGCATTTAACATTACACTATTAACTGTCACTTATTTGTTATACTATTTATATTGCTTTGTTATTCTGTTGTTGTTTTTTTAATACTTGCAGATTGGTACGGATGTAGCTTCACGTGGACTTGATATTCCTGATGTCGAAGTTGTCATTAATTATAGCTATCCTTTGACAACGGAGGATTACGTCCACAGGATTGGAAGGACTGGTCGTGCTGGCAAGAAAGGTGTTGCGCATACCTTCTTCACACAAGGGAACAAGGTACTAGAGATCATGTACCCAGTACCCATTTTGCACCTTACAACTTTACCATTTAAGTTGTACCTCATGTAATGTTATTTTAACCTCATATACAGGGACTTGCTGGTGAACTTGTCAATGTTTTGCGGGAGGCTGGTCAGGTTGTTCCTCCAGCCCTTATGAAATTTGGCACGCATGTCAAGAAAAAGGTTTGTAGTTGGAGATTTTTTTGTCACGCTTCTTTGCAAATTCATCTTTTCTTCATATGCAAATGCACGTATGTCATGTGTATAGGTATGGAAGTGTATTACTTTCGCTAAGAGTACAAAAATACATTTCTAAGCGTATACATGCTTGATAAATCACTTTGATGAAAGACGAGAAAGTACTATCCTTTCTAGTATTGAGCTTTTCAATTTGTTTCATTATTTTAAATGGAAGATGCCCCGTTTGTATCACTCTGAAATAATACTTCTTTGTCATAAGTTATGAAAAGGAATATGCTCTATAGTACTTAGCATGTGGGTTAATCAATTAATCATTCTTTTTTGCAGGAATCGAAAATCTATGGATCCCACTTCAAGGAAATCACAGCAGATGCTCCTAAATCCACAAAGATCACGTTTGGTGATTCTGATGAGGACTAACTAAACAGCGCTCGCTGGTCTTTTGTTGATTGCTTTTGGAAGCTCCATTTATCTTGGTAAACGACAGTAGTAGGCAAATTCTTTGGATATCGGAAATTGTCGGATCTGGCATTCGGAAGATAATTCTAGCAAAGGATTCTGCATGTGCCTCGAGGGCAACACCTAATTTGTTCTCAATATCATATTAGATTTAGGTTAGTTTATTTCAGCAATCTTCTACTCTTTATTTAGACCAACAATACTATACGTGGTTGGATGTGCCGCAGTTTGCTTCTCTTGTAAACAACCGGTAAAATCGGAGATGTACCAAACAGCATCCGAGCTCGGTTATGGTTATGACTTATGATTGAATAGTCAGAGCAGACGATTCCCCTTATTTTACAAAAGAAAATTTTCTAGTGTTACTTCATTTGTTTCCTTAGTACCACTTCTCAGTTTTCAACATATATTTGAAAAGTCATAATTAGAAAGAAAACAATCTGGTGAATTACAAAGGAGATGATGTGCTCTCCCGCCTGTGAGATGGGGTGTATGGATCCATGAACAGAGTGCGAAGAGCAGCGACCTCATCGATCAAATGCGCGCGCCGGAGCGCACGCGCCCTCGTGCCTGCTACAATGGACGCTACATGCTCCTTTCCACGTCCATGGGAACAAGTTTCGACGGCGGAGGCACGCGAAGATGGTGACACCGTGCTCCGTAGTTCAGCGGTCGCGTCCGCCTGTTGCTAGTTCACCGGTTGCTGATTTGCTGTTCGCAGGTGGATGCTGCCAACCAGGCACGTCGAAATGCCTAGCCCAAGGGAAAAATGCATAATAGCTTTAGTAAGAGATTATGTAAATTTAGAAGGGCACGAAGGCTATTCTCACTAGGGCTGTTCATTTGTTTTTTTTTCCGGTAAATACGGTGTATACAATATTATTTAAAATACTGTTCGGTATCGGTAAATATCACTTTATTTCGATTCAGTATTGGTAAATACCATATTTACCAAAGTTGACGTGAATTACAAACGATACCTTGAGCCCACGACTTGCGGTCATTAAATATTTACGGTATACATTGCATAACTGCACTTGATAACTATGTGATTTTACTCATTAAGCAATTTCCGTGCCTTTAATCATTTAGTATTAATGTACTTGATACTAATTAAGCAATTTCCATGCCTTTACTCATTAAGCATTAATGTAAATATGTAATTGAATACTTGATAACTCATGCAAAACATTTGTGTTAACGAAAGAATTCAATTGTCGTATTGTTTGTGAAGTTGGTCCCATGTCCATTGTCCAGGCCCATCACCAATTCACCATCAGTCCATCACAGGCTCACTGTGAGGACCTGGTTTATTCGGCTTGTACTGCTTAACCACCCACTTGGTCCTAGCAGCACAAATCAAATAAACCAACCCTCGAGATATGTATACTTCCCAGAAATGCAGTATACACACCCCGTTACAAAATTATGCATCAATTTCATTCATACACATAGAGCCGAAGCTAAAGCAACAACTGAAAAACATAGATAATATAAAGAGAGTTATTACAAAAGAGAGGCCGACCGGCCAAATAACACATAAGTAACTAATTTAAACAGCGGAAGCAAAAGGGCCATAAGATGGCGATAAACAAAAGCCAATCGGTGTGCCTTTACCCACAAGGCAACCAACCGGACCGCCAAGCTAATCGCTCAGGACACCGCCACAACAAATCTCACAAAAGTGAGGCCTCGAGCTCACCTTCTTCCTGCAACAAAACAATTAAGCATAGCATCCGAGTACAAAAATTATTTTTGTACTGCAAGAGCTGACGTGTAAGATAACGAGAACTATAATTAACTACATGCAAGCTTTATTTAAGTGGAGGAGGCTCTCGACTTATTTTAGACATAAAGCAAGTTTTCTTTGCAATAAGGTAATACATTTAAAAGCAAGTTGGCAATTAAATCTTATTGTTCAAATAAAGAGAGACAATTATAACAATAGGTAGATGACAACAACAACTGGAAGTGACTAACACATTAGTCACCACGGCAATAGTATGAAGTACCCTTCATACCACCCATGTCAAGTTTAAGTTTTTAAAAGGTTGTAGTCTAGTTCTTGTGGGAAATAACCAAGCGTGTCCATAACCTAGGGCGAGGCTATTCGAATAGTTTAAACCTGCAGGGTGTACCAATGTACCCACACGATAGACCGCCTTTCCACTGACCACGGTTAGCATACTTCCTTTGGTATGCGGCACGGCTAAGTCTAACAAGGCGCTTTCCAATGGGCGATGCTAATTAAGAGCGCAACCCACGGGAGAAGGACATTAGACAGCCTAACCGGTGCGCCAATGCTCCCTCACACACCACAAACACACACACACACACGGTTTCCACACACCCGACCAGCTCATAATTAACACCTCCCAAAGTATTTAGTCAGAGAGGTTCTATATCCCCTCGCGTGGTTGTACGCAACAATTGCTTGGATCAATGGCACAAGTAACTCGGTCCTTAGGGACTTAGGCACCATTCCATTCACACCCAACAGATCACACCAACATACCATTGTGCTCAAGTCAAGATATAGTTTTTGTTTTCAGTTTTTGATTTGTAAATCAATAAAACACAAGGATTGGACATAATGAAATAATATAAGTATTTGTGTGATCAAGACCATCGACTAAGTCGATGATCGCCCAATACTACCGATATCTAGGCATGGCTAAGCAATACGTATTCGAAATCTACTAAGTGACAAGAGCTCATCCAACGAGCTCTAATCACAGCAAATAACCTAGGCTCAGGTAGTAGAGGATATTTATTTACCTACAGATTATGCAACTAGAGGATTAACTAATCAATTTAACATCAAAATAGCAATGCATACATAGAGGTTAAACAAAATATTAGACTTTAAAAGTAATGGGATCAAATGGGAAATGATCAAACTGCTTGCCTGGCTGCTGCTGCTCAATATGCTGCAGAGGGTCACTCTCAAGGACGGCACAATCGTCAGAACCTACCGAAAGAGCGAAAAAGAATCGATAAGAACAAAGAAAACGAAAAAAACTCTAAAACCAAAATGCTCCAAATGCTCTGAAAATTTCACAGCAGCAAGATCATGATTTAAAATGAATTTAGAAACAAGAACCAACTGATTTGGACTCTTAATGCAAAAGATATGATCAAAACAATTTTGCTCAGCTAGAAAAATTGCAATCTGTTACTGTTCATCCTAATTAAATTGTTTGGTGAAAATTTCTAGAAAGGTGGTGTAGCTAAATTTTTTATGGTAGGTAGCTACTGACATTTTAAGGTTAACTCAAGTGGTTTCATCTTAATTGGAGTTAAAATGATTTAGTTATGATTTTTCTAAGTTATGAAAATGAACAAAACTAATTTGCATGCGAAATCTTGTTGGAAACAGTAACATGCCTAAAGTAAGTTTTATTAACAATTTTATTACTAGAGGAAGCTAACAGAATTGGATTCACTCAAAAAGGAGTTAAAATGAAAAAGTTATGCACATTTGAAAATTAGAACACTTAAACACTTGGAAAACTTGGAGCCTCGGGAGGTGCGAGGAGCTAGCGAAAAGGAGGAGGTCTGGACCGTCGATGCGGGATCCAACGGTCACAGAGCACCGATGCACAGCGCACCAGCGTGGCGCGCACAGGGGAGGTATTGACCGTGGATACCGAATCCAACGGTCCCGACCATTGGAGGCACAGCACGCGCGAAGGATCTCCTCGCGCACTAGGGAGGTCGTGGCGTCGGATCGAGATCGGCGGTCCCGAGCTCACGAGGAGGTCTCGGCTATCTCACTAGGGGAGAGTGCGGGCGGTTAAGATCTCAGGGAGGTCTTAACGGTCTAGATCGAGCGGAGAGGACCTAAGCGGTGAGCTTAGCGCGAGAGGTCTTGGCGGCTAGGATCTCACCGAGAGGTCCTAGCGGTCCACGATCTCAATGGGGAGGTCCTAAGCGGGTTTTTAGCAGAGAGAAGTGCGGGCGGCTTAGATCTCCCGGGGAGGTCATAAGCGGTCGAGATCCGAGGCGGGGAGGTCCTAAAGCCACGGATCTAAAGGAGGAGGTCCTAGGCGGTCAAGATCTCCGGGGAAGGTCTGAGCGGCTAAGATGGAGCGACGAGGTCCTGCGGTTTCTTGATAAGGATCAGAGGTGGTATTTTTGCAAAGAGGACCTCGGGGAGGTCTTTTCGCCTGAAGGACCCCAAAGGTAGTTTTGAAGGTTCTCTTTACAAAAGACCGGGTGGTCTTTTGCAAAGAGGACCTCGGTCATGTGGCTCGGGGTGGTTTTATTAAGCGACTAAGGGAGGTCTTTTCGCCTGAGAGGACCTCAAGGAGGTCGAGAGGGTGGTTTTAATAACACGACCGGGGTGGTCTTATACGGCTAAGATTTACGGTGGTGGTCCTATACGGCTAGGATCACCACCAAGAAGGTCCAGAGACTTAGGATTTTTGGAAAAGATCCTAAGGCGGATCTAAACTTGGAGAGGTCGTGAGCGGCCAAGATTAGCGAGGAGGTCCAAGAGTGGATTTAATGGCGCGGGACCTCGGACAACGACAAAGGTGGCGGCTAAGACAAATTAAAAGCTTCTAATGATTGACAATAAATGAATCCAACGGGAGTACTAAAGACTTCGGACTTTAATTCTAAACCCATGGCCCCTGCGTCGGTGACTTCACGGCGCAGATTAAGACACCATTAACACACCAATTGATAAGCAATGATTTGAGCATTAAAGCTGTCCAGAAGAACATGGCGACAACGGAGGTCTTGGCGACAAAACCGGCGTGTTCCACGACTTGCCGCGGTGGCGTGGACCTCGTCGTGAAACCAAGAACACGGATGAGTCCCAAATAGGAGGAGAACCTAAAGGTGCCAGCAGCTAGGGCTAAAGCGCACCCTGGCGGCTGGCCGGAGATGACCAAGAAGGCTAAATACGGCAAAAGCAGCTACGAGGTTCAAAGCAAGGGCTTCAACACTAAGGTACTTACCGAGAGCGAAGGAGGCCCAAGAATGGTCGCGAGGAGCTCGGTGACGGTGGAGGTGGCGGACGTGAAGAAGGCGAAGCTCCGACCACGAACAGCGAGTTCCACTTTGTCAACCTCTGTGAAGGTTTAAACAAAGCAAATTAGGGAGATTTGGAGGTGACCAAGAGAACAAATGACAGCCAACAAGCGCAATATTGAACCACTTTGGAGCTCGGAGGTCGCAGAAGAGCTCCAAAGTTCAACAATGGAGGCAAAGAGCTTTGGTGTTTTGAGCACAAGAGGAGGAAGAACTAGAAGTGCAGAGAGATTGAAAAGAAGCTTTTGGGAGAAGCTAGGGTTCCTCTTATAGCCATTTGCAAAAAGGAACCGGGCGACTCATGTGCTACCGATCTATGGGGGCACTTTTGAGCAAAGCGGACATTTAATGTTGGCGACACATAGCGTTGTCGACCCTAGAGTTGACAAGGCCTTTGCTCTCTCTTGCCATGCACAAAAATTGATAATGCCTAGGCCCATCCGACGATGAGAGAAATGGGGAAAAAGCGGTCAAATGAACTCAACGGCTAAATCGTGGCCGAGCTCCACCGGGGAGGTTGTGAGTGTTGGATTGAAATCAAGGGCTCAGTTTTGAGCTAAGTATTAGAGGTCCTAATACTTTGGGAGAGTCTGAGCCTGAGATCTCAAGATGGGCGGACCCACGATCACCCAAGTGCTAGGGGTGGTCGTGGAGGAGTGAGGAGGTCGCCCAGGTGGTCTTTGCAAAGGTGCAAAGGAGGTCGTGCGGGTGGGAGGTCTTTACAAAGACCAGGAGGTCCTTGATCGTTGGATTTGAAATCAACGGCCCGGACCACTGCGCCCAACTTTGACCGAGCCGACACGGCTTAAGTGGCTCGGTGCGACCAAGACTGAAGGTCGGACTGGGTTTGAGTCTAAGTTTGACTCGGACGAGGTTTAGAGTTTTAATTTGAATTGAGATTTTGAAGGGTCTTAAGAGATAGAACTAGCTCCAAAATTTATGAAATTTTGTGATGAGCTTGCGACATTGAGATGGACATTGCGTAAACTTCCCGAGAGGTTTTGCATTGTACATTTTCCTCAAAAATCACACAATGTGCTAGGCTCGGGTTTGTGCATGTCAAACAAGTTTGTGACCCTTAAAAATATTCGAACAATTTCTAAAAATTGTGAAATTTTTGAGGGTCACAAACCATCCCAAGAACTTAGGAAAAATATTTTCCGAGAAGGATCACAAGATTGGACAAGATTGTTTTTGGAGGATCAAGATTTGGATCAACAGACTTGTGATTTTTTATTTCCATACTTTTGTACAACAATTGTTTAGCACACACAGGAAATACATGATGTAAGAAAAAGTTTTAATTTCTACTCATTTTCTTACATTTGAAACACAAGTACAGAATTTGGGATGTTACAAAACCTCCCCCCTTACAAAAATCTCGTCCCGAGATTTGTCTCACTCGAGAAAAGAAAGAGGGTGATGCACGGAGGCGATCTTCTCGCTCCCAAGTAGCTTCATTCTCAGAATGATTCGACCACTGAACCTTAAGGAACTTGATGGTCTTATTCCTCGTTCTTCGTTCAGCCTCCTCGAGTATGCGAACAGGACGCTCGTGGTAGGTCAAATCCTCCTGGACATCAAGAGTTTCCAACGGAGCTTCCTCGGTTGGAACACGGAGGCACTTCTTTAGTTGGGACACATGGAACACATCATGTACCCCCGCAAGTGCGGCAGGTAACTCCAACTTGTAGCGACAGCTCCCTTCTTCTCGATGACACGGTATGGACCGACATATCGAGGAGATAGCTTGCCCTTGACACCAAAACGTTGATGGCCTTTCAGCGGAGAGACTTTGAGATAAACAAAGTCATTGGGCTCAAAGCTCAACTCACGGCGGCGGCGATCCGCATAGCTCTTTTGCTGGATTGGCCGTGCGCAAGCGATCACGAACAAGTCTGGACTTGACTCTCGGCTTCATTGATCGAGTCGGGCCAAAGAAAGGTCTCGCGGTCTCGGACCAATACAACGTGGTTCTACACTTTCTCCCGTATAAGGCCTCGAATGGTGCCATGCCGAGACTGGCTTGGAAACTGTTGTTGTAAGAAAACTCGGCGAATGGCAAACACTTCTCCCAATGCTTCCCATAGGAAAGGACACAAGCTCGAAGCATGTCCTCTAAAACTTGGTTGACCCTTTCGGTCTGACCATCAGTTTGGGGGTGATACGCTGTGCTGAAAGAAAGACGAGTTCTCATAGCTTCTTGCAAGCTATGCCAGAACTGAGAAGTGAAGATGGAACCACGGTCAGAAATGATCGTCTTCGGCACCCCATGCAAGCTCATGATCCTGGCGATATAGAGCTCCGCTAGGTGACCGGTACGAATCTTGGTCTTGACTGGGAGAAAGTGTGCCACTTTAGTCAACCGATCAATGATAACCCAAATGGCATCATTGCCCCTCGGTGACCTGGGTAGGCCGGTGATAAAATCCATCCCGACCGAATCCCACTTCCATACGGGAATAGGCAAGGGCTGAAGCAGTCCTGCCGGACGCTGATGTTCGGCCTTGACACGACGACACACATCGCACTCGGCAACGAACTTGGCGACTTCCCTCTTCATTCGGGTCCACCAAAATCTCTGGCGGAGATCATGATACATCTTCGTGGCCCCGGGATGAATGGATAACGAGGAATCGTGGGCTTCGCGGAGGATCAACTCCCGCAACTCCATGTCCTTTGGAACTACAAGGCGTTGCTCGAACCGCACAACACCAAGCTCATCTTCGGAAAAGCACTTGGCTGTTCCATTCTTGACATTTTTCTTGATGCGGTTCACTCCAACATCCGACTGTTGAGCGGACTTGATCCGGTCCACCAAGGTTGGTTGTACAACCAAGGCAACGAGGGAACCATGTTCCACCAAACCCAAGTTAAGACGCTGAAATTCCTCCAGAAGAGAGTGAGGCCCTTGGAGCAACAATGCATTGCAATGCGCTGCGACTAAGCGCATCATAGCGACATTGGCCTTGCGGATGGTAGTGAATACCCATGTCATAGTCCTTGATCAACTCCAACCATCTTCTTTGCACGAGGTTCAGATCTGGTTGGGTGAATAAATACTTCAAGCTTTGTGATCCGAGTACACTTCACAGCGATTACCGATTAGGTAATGTCGCCAAATCTTGATGCATGAATCACGCCAACTCCAAGTCATGGGTAGGATAGTTGAGTTCATGAGGTCTCAATTGCCTTGATGCATAGGCCACCACCTTGCCTTCTTGCATAAGGACACAGCCGAGGCCTCGGCGAAGCGTCGCAAAAGATATCGAAGCCGATGGACATCGGGAAGAACAAGAACGGGAGCGGTGGTCAACCGCTTGAGTGCTGGAAACTTTCCGCAATCGGCGGACCACGAGAATTTCTTGTCCTTCTTGAGCAACTCCGTCATTGGCCGCTATCTTGGAAGTTCTCGATAAAGCGGCGATAATATCCCGCTAAACCAAGAAAACTCCGCGCCGGTGACCGAAGTGGGCTGACTCGAGAGAGCACATCGCTGATCTTGCTAGGATCCACGGCTCGCCTCTGCTGAAAGAACATGGCCTAAGAAGGCCACTTCCTTCAACGAATCGCACTTCTTGAACCGCATCACGGTGGTGCTCACGAAGTTGCCCAACACAAGCCTCGGATGCCCAGCGTGTTCCTCATCGGTCTTGGGTAGATAAGAATATCATCGATGAAGACCACCACAAACTTATCCAAATACTCCATAAACACCGAATTCATGAGATTCATGAACAAAGCGGAGCATTGGTTAAGCGAACGACATGACGGTATACTCGTACAAGCCATAACGAGTAGAAAGCCGTCTTGGGAATATCCTCGGTCGAATCCGAACTTGATGATATCCACTCTTAAATCAATCTTGGAGAAGACTCGAGCTCCGGTTAATTGATCGAAGAGATGCGTCGATGCGGGCAAGGATACTTGTTCTTTATCGTCACTTCATTAAGTGGCGGTAATCCGCACATGCGTGAAGTGTTGTCCTTCTTCTTTACAAAGATTGCAGGACAACCCACGGGGATGAGTGGGACGGATGAAGCCCTTCTCTGAAGCTCCCGGTTGCTTCTTCAACTCCACCAACTCGTTTGGAGCCATCCCGTAGTGCCTCTTTGAAATCGGGCGATCTGGGAACCAACTCAATGGCGAACTCGAGGTCACGGTTGGCGGCATCCACAGGAGATCTTGGGAAGACATCGCGAAGTCACATACCGTAGGGACTTCACTAATATCTAGAGTGGCCGCTTGGAGCACGAAGAGATCACGAACCTTG
Organism: Ampelocalamus luodianensis; assembly: GCA_036346255.1. Taxonomy (NCBI): domain Eukaryota; kingdom Viridiplantae; phylum Streptophyta; class Magnoliopsida; order Poales; family Poaceae; genus Ampelocalamus; species Ampelocalamus luodianensis. The sequence goes on from CM070629.1 coordinate 39,033,049, forward strand.
CGGCCGGTGGCGAACTGCTCGCGTAAGGCTGGTGAGGTAGATGAGCCTTGAGCATGTCGATTTGTCCCATGTCTTTGAGACAACCAATCCATGCCCAATTACATCTAAGCTTGATGAATGGAGGAGGATAAGGTTAGCTAAAAATCTTACTCCTCTATCTCAACGAGGACATCCCGACACTCAAGCTCAGCTCTCAACTCCGAACCTGGAGAGCGAATGAGCAAGGGGACCAACAAAGGAGCAAACCGAAGCTCACCAATAGCAGCAAATGATTCAAAAACAAATGAATGAGATGCTCCTGAATCAAACAAAACGGTAGCAGGATGAGAGCTAACTGAAAGCGTACCCAACACGACGTTAGGCGCCTCCTGTGCCTCTTCCGCGGAGATGAGGTTGACGCGGCCACTACCCACGCCTTGGGTAGCGGGGACAACCTTCTGATCCTGGGAAGGACCACCTCCTTGCCCGCGTCCTCCATTAGGACGAGGGGCGGCTCCAGTCTTCTTAGGGCATTGGTTCGCATAATGCCCCTTCTGGCTGTAGGAAAAGCAAGTGACCCCTGCAGCCGGATTGCGAGGCCACTTGGCGACTCGCGGTGCGTGGCCCGGGGCACGGCTGCGGAGGGCGAGGGCTGGTGCCGGCGGCCTCGGCGATGGTAAGGCCAAGGCGGGCCTCAGTGCGGGCCCAACACGAGGGCGGGAAGGCGGCTGCCGCAGACAGCTGGGCCTCCCACTTGCGCTGCGGGACTTCGCCTAGCGCCTTCGCCTTGTGCTGCTCGGCAACAATGGCCTTGTCCACCAAGGTGCGAAAGTCGGCAAAGTCCACAACGGATAGCTTGTCTTGCATCTCCTCGGACAAGCCCTCCATGAACTTCTCACCTTGGCCTCATCGGTGGCCACCTCGGATGGAGCATAACAAGCCAAGTGGTTGAACTTCGTAAAGGTACTCCATCAGCGACTTACGCCCTTGCTTGGCGCGAGAAATTCCTTCTTCTTGACTTCATCAAGCCGGTGAGGGATATGGGCTCGACGAACGCGGCCGGAACTCCTCCCAAGAGCGGTGTGGCGGCGGGCTGCATGGCCAAGAAGTTCTCCCACCAGAGAGTGCTGCCCCTGCGGTGATGGGAGAGCAAAGAGTGCCTTGTCACGGTCACGGGCGGGCAGCGTCGAGCTTCGCTCAACGACCACGACCAGTCATCTGCGTCGGTGGGTCCTCAGTTTAAGCGTGGGGTTGGGTGCGAAGAAACTCGGCAAGGCCCCACGGTGAGTCCACCCCTTGCCCGAGATCTGAGGCACCGGCAAGAGGCGGAGGTGTTGCGCGCAATAACATCAGCGGGACCCTCTGTCCTCTGAGCAGTTGCGCTCGATCGTAGAAGAACCTCGGCCATGGTCGGAGGAGGCGGAGCTCCTCATCAAACCAGTGCGACCACGGCCGCTACGAGTACCACCGACCATCTGGCACAAGGAAATTTGGGTTAGCAACAAAACCTTAAATCTAGGAGTTGATGAAAATAAAAGCTAACGATTAGGGAATGAGGTATCACCTAAGCATAAGCCAAAATAACAAGCATATAAACTTTAAATGCTTCCAAAGAGGCTCCAAAACAGCAGGAAACACCAAACCAAGTCTCAACTTCTCGATGCCATTAACCCGTATTAAATGAGCGAGCAATGGGTTGAGAAGATAAAATTTCAACACGCTACATCAAGTCTAACACTACTCAAGAGCGAGGTTTAACCAGTGAAATAAGTGTTAGATACTTAGCTAACTAGTATCACATCTTACCCCTTTATTCCCATAAGTTTTAGTTGATTAACCTCTCATTTTCTACCCTATTTAGGACCTTTGAGCTTGCTGTCCGGAAATTGACGATTGCTGTCCAGTTTTGCATCCAAGCTTCTAAGCGAAATCTTCAACTTCCAAGCTTCAAAACCTTGTAGAGGGCAGCTAACACTTCAATTTGCCAAACTCAATGGTTCCCAAAACCCAATTAACGATACAACTATCTTTTGAGAGAAGGAAAGGAGAACAACATTTAAAACTCAATTTAGAGTAAGATGAGATAGAAAGCTAAGATAGGTAAGGAATAAAATCTGAGAACTTACTTAAGCTTTCCTAAATCATTTGATACTTTGAAATTAAGTTTTCTAAAATATCCTAAAGACTATCAAGCTTGGGGTACTACGGTCGGAATGGCTCTGATACCAACTTTGTGAGGACCATGGTTTATTCGGCTTGTACTGCTTAACCACCCACTTGGTCCTAGCAGCACAAATCAAATAAACCAAGCCTCGAGATATGTATACTTCCCAGAAATGAAGTATACACACCCCGTTACAAAATTATGCATCAATTCCATTCATACACATAGAGCCGAAGCTAAAGCAACAACTGAAAAATATAGATAACATAAAGAGAGTTATTACAAAAGAGAGGCCGACCGGCCAAATAACACATAAGTAACTAATTTAAACAGCGGAAGCAAAAGGGCCATAAGATGGCGATAAACAAAAGCCAATCGGTGTGCCTTTACCCACAAGGCAACCAACCGGACCGCCAAGCTAATCGCTCGGACACATACAACAAATCTCACAAAAGTGAGGCCCTCGAGCTCACCTTCTTCCTCTGCAACAAAACAATTAAGCATAGCATCTGAGTACAAAAATTGTTTTTGTACTCGCAAGACTGACGTGTAAGATAACAGAACTATAATTAACTACATGCAAGCTTTATTTAAGTGAAGAAGGCTCTGGACTTATTTTCAGCATAAAACAAGTTTTCTTTGCAATAAGGTAATACATTTAAAAGCAAGTTGGCAATTAAATCTTATTGTTCAAATAAAAGAGACAATTATAACAATAGGTAGATGACAACAACAACCTGGAAGTGACTAACCCATTAGTCACCACAGCAATAGTATGAAGTACCCCTTCATACCACCCATGTCAAGTTTAAGTTTTTAAAAGGTTGTAGTCTAGTTCTTGTGGAAATAACCAAGCATGTCCATAACCTGGGGCGAGGCTATTCGAATAGTTTAAACCCTGCGGGGGTGTACCAATGTACCCACACGATAGACCGCCTTTCCACGACCACGGTTAGCATACTTCCTTTGGTATGCGAGCACGGCTAAGTCTAACAAGGCGCTTTCCAATGTCGATGCTAATTAAGAGCACATATGAGCCTAACTTAGGGTTTGTATTTTCAAATGTAAATTATGAGGAGAAATAAAAACTTTTGATGCCCCATGAAATCATTTGAGAGTTTCTACAATCTTCCTAGCAATTTCCAATTTTTAGAATTTAATTCTTGTGATTGGAAATTGTTGTCAACATTCTTAGCTTTCAAACTTGTGATCATCCTCTGAAATTATTTTCCTATCATCTTGATCATCCTATCTACCTCCTGAATTATTTCACAATTTTAGATTTTATTTGTTATTTCAAATGGCCAAGTCAAACTAGTTGGAAATCTGGTCAAACCCTAGGTCAGCATGCTTGTGAATTTTCTGCAGAACTTCTCACTGCATAAAAGTTCTGGAAAATTTATGAAATGTTGCTCTCTGTCTCAAGTAGCTACCATAAAAATTTCGGAATTTTTGGGGCTCAGGAGCTATCTCTAAAAATTCCTAAAACACTCTCGGCTTTTAAACTCAAAATCGAAATCCTTTGTTTGTCGGGCTCGAACCGAGTCCGACTCAAACAGACCAGCGCCACTTGACTCGGTCGCGTCAACTAAGCTTACGCTCGAGTCAATCGTAGTGACCGTCAGATGAAGATCGAGCGATCCACGTCGCGTCGCAACCGAACTGTCGAATGCATACACCAATCTCGGTAGTCCATTTCGGATCCAGCGGTCGATACATTCTCGATCGAGTCTAAGTATCTGTTCGTGCGCTTTGTCTGTCGGCGACATATGGGTCCCACTGTCGGGTTCTTCCTCGCCGACTCGCGCCTCTGGGCTCGTGGCGATCGCGCATGCGTGCCGCGGCTTCGTCATTTGCCACGCAGAGGCGGCGTGTCGCCTCGAGGATCGCTGAAGTCCATCTACCTCCTTGGGTCGTCCATTCCTTCGCGACCATTCTTACGCCCTCTCGCCCATTTCTTAGCCGGTGGGAGAAAAAACCGAGCGCACCGCCGTGTTGCGCGCCCTTGAGCGCGACCGCGCCACCGTGATCCACGGCAGCGCGCCTCCATTTGCCCATCACGGGTTCTTGGCGTCGGTGAATCACCGAGGTGTATCGTCGTCTCCACCTCCGGCGCTCGGCTCGTGAGCTTCGTTTGCGTTACGGTGAGTCTCAAGCCTCAGCGGTTGATCTCACTTGATCGCAATGCTTCACCGATGCTCACGGTGGGTTCGTTTCGTCTTTGATGCATTGTGGAGGTGTGCGACTCCTTCTTCTCGAGCCGGTATTTGCGCGCGGTGATTCCGGCCGCCTCGAGACCTTCCGTCGGCATTGTGCAGGCGTATCCTTCTGAAAGCGGCGATTCGTGGCGCACCTTACGAGTCTTCGGCAGTAGCACCTTCTCGCGTGGGGCGTGTGCCGTCTCGCCCCGTTCGCCACCGGCTCGCCGCGGCATCCTCGAGTCGGGTCACGTCATCGAGTTCGTGAGATCCTGCGGACGAAGGTACCACTCTCGCCGAAACCTCTGGTTCGCGAAACGATTCTTGTGGCCGCGCGCCGTCTGTCTTGTGCGGTGAACCGCCGGTGGAGTTAGTTTGCGCTAATCTTGGTTAGTCGAGTCTACGATTTGTGGGCCTCTTTGGTTAATCGCGTTTAGAAATCCTTTAATCCGGCCGTTATATGTTCTACGAGTCAACGCCATGTGGGCCCATCTTTGTCGATTGTTGGTTGTGTAGCTCTGTTAATCGTTTTCTGTTTGGAAACGTATTTCTCTGTGAGTATATGTTAGAAGTACACTTTGATATGTCAAGCGTATTCTTAGAATACGCCAGCCGGCGTCACTTTCGAAAGTGCATTGCAGTCGATATTTCGCGGCGGGCGTTGTCGATGTGAGGGCTAGTTGGTGTGGAGTGCGAAATGAGTTGAGTGCATTATAGATTTCGTAAGTGATTTAGTATTTACGGTTTGTGTTTTACTGTTGTTATTAATTCAATTAAACTTGTAAAATGCATAACTAATTCAATTTTCTCCAAATTGCATAAAACCAGTCTTTATTAATTTTCATTTTAAATGAACTATTTTCTAAAATTAGTTTCAACCTTGCATCTGTAGCAAAAATCTGTTAATTAATTTAATGTTGTAGAATGTAATCTCCAAATTAGAAAATGCATATCTCTTTCAATAATTGTCCAAATTCAATGAACCCAATTCTGTAAATTTCATTTTCAGTATACTGATTATCAGGATAGGTTTTATACACTGTTTCTGTTCATGAAAATTTGTTAAGTAATTAACTAGTGTTTTGATGTGTTTTTAGCTTAGAAAATTCTTCATATCTTAAAATGATTTGTTCTCTGTTTATAAAATTTTGTTATATCATGCTTAAATTCTTGTGTGAGTTTTGGCTGTTTTGATGTTGTTGTATGTTTGAGTTTTGTCGGTGTTATTCGTTCTTATTATTTGTTTTGTTCAATCGTTGAAGCCGATATTTGCGGCAACCACGAGGCGATCCTCGCAACATCTTGAGCAACGGCGGCCGAACAAGCGATTTGATCATGATAATCCCGATATTTTAAAGTCTAATATTTTGTTTAATTTGTATGTATGCATCGCTTAATTTGTGTTAAATTGATTAGTTAAATCCGTATTTGCATATCCTGTAGACAAAATATTGACCTCTACTACTGAGCCTAGGTTATTTCTTGTGATCGAAGTCATTTGGATGATCTCTTATCGATTAGTAGATCCGGGTCAACTTGCTTAGACATGTAGCTATCGGTAGAACTAGGCGGTTATCGACTTTAGTCGGTAACCTTGATCACACAAAATCTACTATAACTTTATGTTTCAGCATTTTTGCTATGTTTAATTGCAAAATTAAAAATGAAAACAAAAATGATTTAGACTTGGGCACAATGGTAAGGTGGTGTGATCTGTTGGGTGTGTGGAAAGGTGCAGGAGTCGATTGGACCGAGTTACTTGCGCCACCGTCTTGAGCATTTTGCGTGCTAACCACACTAGAGTATATGGGACCTCTCTTGACCTAGTACTTTGGCGTGTATTGGCTCAGGGTGTGAGGAGGTCGCGGGAGGGATGGAGGTGGGAGCATGGTAGTTGTCGAAAAGCTTTATCACGAGTGGGTAGTTGTCTTTTGGCTTTACCATGTAGCGTATGGGTTTCTATCCATCTGACGGCTCGTAGTTAATACACAATATTGGAAAAAGTCTCGTAGGACTTAGCGGTGCGACATACCTTGGAAGTGTGTTTTGGCAAAGCGATGCGAAGTGTGGGTACATTGGTACACCTGCGGGGTTAAAACTATTCGAATAGCCTCGTCTAGGTTATGGACACGCTCGGATCGCCCCAAGAACTAGACTACAAGTTTAAATTAAAACTTGCGAGGTGGTACAAATGCGGGGATTAGTGCTATATTGTGGTGACTATTGGGATAGTCACTTCTAGGTGGTTACTTGTATCTATCTTTATTTGTGATTATTTCAACGATAAAATGAATTGCAAACTTGCCTTTAAATTTGTATTACTTTATTGCAAATGAAAATTGGCTTTATGCAAATGAAACATATGGCCTCATAAAACAAGCTGCATGTAGCATATTGCAGTGCGCTAGTTCACACGTCGATCTTGCGGTACAAAGACAATCTTTGTACTCGGTGCTTTGCTTAATGTTTTGTTGCGGAGGAAGAAGGTGAGCCTCGGGGCCTCACTTACGTGAGTTTGTGTTGCCGTTCGTGGGCGACTAGACTTGGCGGTCGGTCGGATGCCTTGTGGGTTGGAGCCGCGATTGGCTTTGTTTATAGCCATCTTATGGCACTTTGCTTCATTGTCGTTCTTGTTTATTTGTGTATCTTGTGGCTGTCGGCCCGATGCGTAATAACTCTACTATTTGTTTATCTTCCGTTTGGTAGTGTGATGTTTGGACTCTATGTTTGGAATGGAGTTGATGTCTAATTTTGTACAGAGGTGTGTATCTTTGCTTTGGAAGTATACATATCTCGAGATCGATTATTTGATTTGTGATGCTAGGACCGGTGATTGGTTAAGCATTACAAGCCAAATAAATTGGGGTCCTCACAAAGTTAGTATCGAGCCATTACGACCGTAGTAACCAAGCATAGTCGTCTTTAGGATATTTTGAAAAGCTTAATTTCAAAGTATAGAAAGGGTTTATGAAAACCTAGGCGGATTCTCAGATTTTATTCCTTACCTATCTTAGCTTTCTACTCTCATCTTACTCTAATTTAAGTTTTGAAACTTGGTTTCTCTCTTCACCTTTCAAAAGATAGTTACTACTGGTGGAATTAGTTTGGGAGAACCATGAAGTTTAATCCAACTAAAACTTGTGGGGATAATAGGGTAAGATGTAAAGGAGTAGTTATGTATGCGATTTTCTTTGGTGAACTTTATCTGCCTTGTGTTTGTTTAAATTTGCTTTCATGAATTTTGGGCTTTCTTGCTCTTAAATTTGTTGCTAACTTGTCTTAGTAAAGCAGGATGGCGGGAGAGCAGCGTGGTAGTCGGCGGGTGGTCATGATGAGAGCTTCCCCTCCTCAGGCCATGGGTGAGTGCTCGCTCGGTCGGCGAAGCCGTATGGACAGACAGGCGCATCTTGGAGGTTATTGCTAGGAATACCTCCACTCCTGCCGGTGGTGGCGGCCACGGACTCGCGAGGACTTGCGGAGTTCCTCGTGCGCGACCACCGACTTTCGCCCGCTCGAGGACCCTCTCGATGCGGATGATTGGTGCGCATGGTTGGCGAAAGCTCAACATAGCTTCGATGTCGAGCGCGAGGATAAGGCACTCTTCGCGTCCCACCGGCTCGGCGCAACACTCATGGTGGGAGAACTATCTCGCCATGCGACCCACGGGCCATGTGGTCGCGTGGGAGGAGTTCGAATCGACACCGTCGGGCCCATCCCGGATGGCACGATGAAGTGAAGAAGAAAGAATTCCAGCGCTCAAGCAGAGCGCAAATGCGTGACCAATGCACATGCGAGTTTAATCATTTGGCTCGTTATGCTCGGGAGAGGTGGCCTCGGATGAGGCTAAGCGGGAGAAGTTTATGGATGGCTTGTCAGGAGGCTGCGAGGACAAGCTATCTATTGTAGACTTCTCGACTTTGAGGCCTTGGTAGATAAGGCCATTGTTCTTGAGCATAAGGCAAAGCGTTGGCGAGTCCATAGCGCAAATGGGAGCGCATCGGTCTACTCACACAGACCTCACTCGTCCTCGGTGGGCGGCACCGATGGCCGTTCTTTTGCTCCACGGCGCCGAGGCCATCTGCACCAGCTCCTCGCCCACGCGAGGCGTGTTTCAACCACGTGCGCTGCGATCAGCACGAGGCGGCCTCGCAATCCGGCGGCGAGGTTACTTGTTTTATTTGCCACAACAAGGGCCCTCGCCAGCGCTTGCCCTCGAGTCTGCGGTAGCCTCGTCCTAATGGAGGGCGGGCGGGAGAGTGGTCATCTACGACGGAAGATGATCCGAAGCCCGAGTGCGGCGGTGTCGAGTCAACCACCTTTGATTGAGGAGGCTCGGGGCGCGGATGTGCGTGATTGGTACACTTCTTGTTAATTCTCGTCCTGCTGCGGTATTATTTGATTACGGAGCATCGCATTCTTTATTTCAAGATCATTTGCTGCTGCTAGTGGTCTTCCTTGTGTACCTTTGGGGTTCCTTTGCTCATCCGCTCTCGAGAATTCGGAAATGAGGCGATTCTGATGTCGGGATGTTCCTATCATAGTCAAAGAGTGGGATTTTTGGCAAATCTTATTACGCTCGATTCGGCAAGTGCGGATGTGATTCTTGGCATGGATTGGTTGTCCCAACACTTGGGAACCGTCGATTGTGCGGGAAGATTGTCTATCTCACGACCCTTGAGCGGCGGGTTGGATTTCGCGCAGTGCGAGGGCCACATCGTGTGCATTAGAAGCGGCTTGACCTTGCGGTCGAGGATGTTCCCATAGTATCGACTTTGTGGATGTCTTTCGGAAGATTTGCAGGATGCCTCGGTTCGAGACCTTGAGTTTGTCATTGAGTTGCTGCCGTCCGCTCCGATTTGAAGCGCGTGTCGGATGCCTCCCAATGAGCTAGAAGAATTGAAGAAGCGGCTTGGTGAGCTCCAAGCAAAGGGTTTCATCCGTCCAGTTCATCTCCTTGGGGTTGTCAGGTGATCTTTGTGAAGAAGAAGGACAAGACTTTGCGCATGTGTTGATTACCGTCCTCTCAATGAGGTGGCGGTGAAGAACAAATATCCTCGCCCGCATTGATGATCTGTTTGATCGGTTGGTGGAGCCAGTGTTCTCAAAGATTGATCGAGAATGGGGTATCATCAGTCAGGATCGGATCGGAGGATATTCCAAAGCGGCTTTCACTACTCGTTATGGGAACATGCAGTACACCGTCATGTCTTCGGTTTAACCAATGCTCCGACTTTGTTCATGAACCTTATGAATTCGGTATTCATGGGTATTTGGATAAATTTGTGGTGGTCTTTATTGATGATATTCTTATCTATTCCAAGTGAAGCGAGCATCTTGAGCATCGAAGATTGTTTTGGGCAAATTGCGGGAACATCGGCTATATTCAAAGTTCGGCAAATGTGAGTTACGGTTGAAGGAAGTGGCATTCTTGGGCCATGTTCTTTCAGTTGGAGGCATAGCGTGGATCGGCAAGGTCGGCGATGTTCTATCTTGGGGCGGCCGTCGATCAGCGATGTCGGAGTTTTCTCGGTTTAGCGGGCTACTACCGCCGCTTCATTGAGAACTTCTCCAAAATCGCTAAGCCGATGACCGAATTGCTCAAGAAGGATAAGAAGTTTGTGTGGTCCTCTGCTTGTGACGAGAGCTTTCAGGAGCTCAAGCGGCGGTTGACTTCAGCCCCAGTCCTCACTCTTCCTGATATCCATAAGAGCTTCGATATTTATTGCGATGCCTCTCGTCAGGGTCTTGGATGTGTTCTTATGCAGGAAGGCAAGGCAGTTGCCTATGCATCCAGGCAGTTGAGACCTCATGAGCTCAACTATCCCACCCATGATCTAGAGCTTGCTGCTGTTGTTCATGCACTCAAGATTTGGCGGCATTATCTGATCGGTAACCGCTGTGAGGTGTATTCCGATCACAAGAGTTTGAAATACTTGTTCACTCAGCCAGATCTGAACCTCAGGCAGAGGAGATGGCTAGAATTAATCAAAGATTATGACATGGGTATTGATATCATCCGCAAAGCCAATGTAGTTCTTGATGCAGCTGGCGAAAGGTGTCTTGCAATACTTTGATGATCCAGAGCAACGACTGCACTTCTTTGGTTGAGCATGGCTCACAGCTGCATACTGGTTGTGCAACCGACCTTGGTTGATCAAATCAAGCGCCTGACAAGCGAATGATGGTGTGGGTAAAATCAAGCGAGAACATCAAGAATGGATCACCAAGTGTTTCCACGAGAAGATGAGCATGGGGTTGTGTGGTTTGGGCGGCGTCTTGTGGTCCCAAAGTCCCGAGTTGCGATTTGATTCTTGAGGCCCATGATTCGCCTTTGTCCATCCATCCGGGGCCACTAAAATGTACCAAGATCTGCGTCGAGAGATTACGGTGGACTCGCATGAAAGCGAGATTGCGAGTTCGTTGCGAATGTGACATATGTTGTCGTGTCAAGGCGAACATCGGCGTCGGCGAGTCTTCTTGACCCTTGCCTATACGAGAATGGAAGTGGGATTACGCGAAGCGCGGATTTTATCACTGTGTGCGCCCGTACTCCTGCGGGGAAGGATGCATTATGGGTTATCATTGATCGATTGACGAAGGTGGCCCATTTCCTTCCAGTGCGATCTAAGATTGATGTGAATCAGCTAGCGGATCTTTACATATCCCGCATTGTGAGTCTGCATGGTGTGCCACGAACGATAGTGTCGAATCGTGGTTCTCTTTTCACTTCCGATTTTGTACGATCTGCGAGGCCATGGGTACCGTCTTTCGTTCGGCTCGGCCTATCATCCTCGGGTGATGGTGGGCGGGCGCGTCAATCGGTGCTTGAAGATATGCTCGTGCTTGTGTCCTTTCTATGGAAAGAATTGGGAGAAGTGCCTACCGCTTGCGAGTTCTCCTACAACAACGACTTCGAGCTAGTCTCGGTATGGCACCGTTTGAGGCTTTGTATGGGGGCGATCGAACCCCATTGAGTGGTGGCGGTGAAAAGCGGTTCTTTGGTCAATTCCATCAATGAAATTTGAAAGTCAAGTGCGATTGATTCGTGAGCACTTGCGGCGTAGCTTCGATCGAGCGAGAAGAGCTATCACGGATCGGCGTCGCCGTGAGTTGAGTTTCGGCCCAATGACTTTGTGTACCTCAAAGTCTCACCTCGAAGGTCATCGTCGTTTTGGTGTCAAAGGCAAGTTGGCTCCTCGGTATGTTGGACCGTGTCGCATCATCAAGAAAGTGGGAGCTGTTGCATACAAGCTAGAATTGCCGGCTACACTTGAAGGGTGCATGATGTTTTCCATGTGTCACAATTGAAGAAGTGCCTCGTGTTCTGTAGAGAAAGCGCCTTTGGAAAATATCGATGTGCGGGAAGATCTGTCTTATCGTGGCGCCCGTTCGTATCCTTGAAGAAGTGAGCATGAGCGAGGAACCGTGTGATCAAGTTCCTCAAAGTTCGGTGGTCAAACCACTCAGGATGAATCCACTTGGGAGCGGGAAGATCGTCTCAGGCAGATTACCCATCCTTTTTCTCCCAGTGATCAGAATCTCGGGGCGAGATTCCTGTAAGGGGGGGAGATTTGTAACAGCCCTAACTTAGGGTTTGTATTTTCAAATGTAAATTATGAGGAGAAATAAAAACTTTTGATGCCCCATGAAATCATTTGAGAGTTTCTACAATCTTCCTAGCAATTTCAATTTTTAAATTTAATTCTTGTGATTGGAAATTGTTGTCACACATTCTTAGCTTTCAAACTTGTGATCATCCTCTGAAATTATTTTCCTATCATCTTGATCATCCTATCTACCTCCTGAATTATTTCACAATTTTTAGATTTTATTTGTTATTTCAAATGGCCAAGTCAAACTAGTTGGAAATCTGGTCAAACCCTAGGTCAGCATGCTTGTGAATTTTCTGCAGAACTTCTCACTGCATAAAAAGTTCTGGAAAATTTATGAAATGTTGCTCTCTGTCTCAAGTAGCTACCATAAAAATTTCGGAATTTTTGGGGCTCAGGAGCTATCTCTAAAATTCCTAAAACACTCTCGACTTTTAAACTCAAAATCGAAATCCTTGTTTGTCGGGCTCGAACCGAGTCCGACTCAAACCGAACAGCGCCACTTGACTCGGTCGGCGTCAACTAAGCGCCGCTCGAGTCAATCGGCCGTGACCGTCAGATGAAGATCGAGCGATCCACGTCGCGTCTTTAACCGACACTGTCGAATGCATACACCAATCTCGGTAGTCCATTTGGATCCAACGGTCGATACATTCTCGATCGAGTCTAAGTATCTGTTCGTGCGCTTTGTCTGTCGTGACATATGGGTCCCACTGTCGGGTTCTTCCTCGCCGACTCGCGCCTCTACGGAGCTCGCGGCGATCGCGCATCGTGCCCGCGACTTCGTCGGCCTGCCAGCAGGCGCGTGTGCGCCTCGAGGATCGCTGAAGTCCATCTACCTCCTTGGGTCGTCCATTCCTTCGCGGCCATTCTTACGCCCTCTCGCCCATTTCTTAGCCGGTAGGAGAAAAACCGAGCGGCACCGCGTGTTACGCCGCCCTTGAGCGCGGCCGCGCCACCGTGATCCACGGCAGCGCGCCTCCATTTTGCCCATCACAGGTTCTTGGCGTCGATGAATCACCGAGTGGTATCGTCGTCTCCGCCGGCGCTCGGCTCCGTGAGCTTCGTTTGCGTTACGGTGAGTCTCAAGCCTCAGCGGTTGATCTCACTTGATCGCAATGCTTCAACGATGCTCCACGGTGGGTTCGTTTTGTCTTTGATGCATTGTGGAGGTGTGCGACTCCTTCTTCTCGAGCGGTATTTACGCGCGCGGTGATTCCAGCCGCCTCAGACCTTCTTCGTCGGCATTATGCAGGCGTATCCTTCTGGTGAGGCGGTCAGTGGCGCACCTTACGAGTCTTCGGCAGTAGCACCTTCTCGCGGAGGCGTGTCTTCGTCTCGCCCCGTTCGCCACCGGCTCGCCGTGGCATCCTCGAGTCGGTCACCGTCATCGAGTTCGTGAGATCATGCGGACGAAGGTACCACTCTCGCCGAAACCTCTGGTTCGCGAAACGATTCTGTGACAGCGCCGCCGTCTCTGTCTTGTGCCGGTGAACCGCGGTGGAGTTAGTTTAACGCTAATCTTGGTTAATGTGCGAGTCTACGATTTGTGGGCCCTCTTTGGTTAATCGCGTTTAGAAATCCTTTAATCGGCCCGTTATATGTTCTCGAGTCAACGCCATGTGGGCCCATCTTTGTCGATTGTTGGTTGTGTAGCTACTGTTAATCGTTTTCTCTGTTTGAAGCGTATTTCTGCGTGAGTATATGTTAGAAGTACACTTTGATATGTCAAAGCGTATTCTTAGAATACGCCAGCGTCACTTTAGTGTATTTGTTACATTACAGTCGATATTTTCGCGGGCCTTGTCATGTCGAGTGTGAGGGCTAGTTTGGTAATGAGTGCGAAATGAGTTGAGTGCATTATAGATTTCGTAAGTGATTTAGTATTTACGGTTTGTGTTTTCTGTTGGTATTAATTCAATTAAACTTGTAAAATGCATAACTAATTCAATTTTTCTCCAAATTGCATAAAACCAGTGCTGTTAATTTTCATTTTAAATGAACTATTTTCTAAAATTAGTTTCAACCTTGCATCTGTAGTAAAAATCATTAATTAATTTAATGTTGTATTTGTAATCTCCAAATTAGAAAATGCATATCTCTTTCAATAATTGTCCAAATTCAATGAACCCAATTCTGTAAATTTCATTTTCAGTATACTAATTATTAGGATAGGTTTTATACACTGTTTCTGTTCATGAAAATTTGTTAAGTAATTAACTAGTGTTTTGATGTGTTTTTAGCTTAGAAAATTCATAGAAAATTCTTCATATCTTAAAATGATTTGTTCTCTGTTTATAAAATTTTGTTATATCATGCTTAAATTCTTGTGTGAGTTTTGGCCTGTTTTGATGTTGTTGTATGTTTGAGTTTTGTCGGTGTTATTCGTTTCTTATTATTTGTTTTGTTCAATCGTTGAAGCTTGATATTTGCGGCAACCACGAGGGCGATCCTCGCAACATCTTGAGCAACGGCGGCCGAGCAAGCGATTTGATCATGATAATCCCGGTATTTTAAAGTCTAATATTTTGTTTAATTTGTATGTATGCATCAGCTTAATTTGTGTTAAATTGATTAGTTAAATCCGTATTGCATATCCTGTAGACAAAATATTGACCTCTACTACGAGCCTAGGTTATTTCTTTGTGATCAGTCATTGGATGATCTCTTATCACTTAGTAGATCAGGGTCAACTTGCTTGACATGCTTAGCTATCGGTAGAAGCGGGCGGTTATCGACTTTAGTCGGTAACCTTGATCACCAAAATCTACTATAACTTTATGTTTCAGCATTTTTGCTATGTTTAATTGCAAAATTAAAAATGAAAACAAAAATGATTTAGACTTGGGCACAATGGTAAGGCTGGTGTGATCTGTTGGGTGTATTTGGAAAGGTGCAGAGTCGATTAAGGCCAGAGTTACTTGCGCCACCGTCTTGAGCATTTTGCGTGCTAACCATACTAGAGTATATGGGACCTCTCTTGACCTAGTACTTTGGCGTGTATTGGCTCAGGGTGCGGGAGGTCGCGGGAGGATGGAGGTGGGAGCATGGTAGTTGTCAGAAAAGCTTTATCTGAGTGGGTAGTTGTCTTTTCGGCTTTACCATGTAGCGTATGGGTTTCTATCCATACGAGCGGCTCGTAGTTAATACACAATATTGGAAAAAGTCTCGTAGGACTTAGCCGTGCCGACATACCTTCGGAGTGTGTTTTGGCTTAAAGGCGATGCGAAGTGTGGGTTCATTGGTACACCCCTGCGAGTTAAAACTATTCGAATAGCCTCGTCTAGGTTATGGACACGCTCGGATCGCCCCCAAGAACTAGACTACAACCGTTTAAATTAAAACTTGCGGTGGTGCGAATGCAGGGATTCGTGCTATATTAATGGTGACTATTGGGATAGTCACTTCTAGGTGGTTACTTGTATCTATCTTTATTTATGATTATTTCAACGGTAAAATGAATTGCAAACTTGCCTTTAAAGCTGTATTACTTTATTGCAAATGAAAATTGGCTTTATGCAAATGAAACATATGGCCTCCACAAAACAAGCTTGCATGTAGCATATTGCAGTGCTGCTAGTTCACACGTCGATCTTGCGGGTACAAAGACAATCTTTGTACTCGGGTGCTTTGCTTAATGTTTTTGTTGCGAGGAAGAAGGTGAGCCTCGGGGCCTCATACGTGGTGTGTTTTCCGTTTAAGTGGGCGACTAGACTTGGCGGTCGGTCGGATGCCTTGTGGGTTGGAGGCATGATTGGCTTTGTTTATAGCCATCTTATGGCACTTTTGCTTCATTGTCGTTCTTGTTTATTTGTGTATCTTGTGGCACATCGGCCCGATGCATAATAACTCTACTATTTGTTTATCTTCCGTTTGGTAGTGTGATGTTTGAACTCTATGTTTGGAATGGAGTTGATGTCTAATTTTGTGCAGGGTGTGTATCTTGCTTTAGGAAGTATACATATCTCGAGATCAGTTATTTGATTTGTGATGCTAGGACCGGTGATTGGTTAAGCATTACAAGCCAAATAAATTGGGGTCCTCATGAGCCGCAACTCACGGGAGAAGGACACATTAGGCGGCTTAACCGGTCCGCAATGCTCCTCACACACCACAAGCGCACACACGGTTTCCACACCCCCGAGCCAGCTCATAATTAACACCTCCCAAAGTACTTAGTCAAGAGAGGTTCCATATCCCCTCGCGTGGTTGTACGCAACAATTGCTTGGATCAATGGCACAAGTAACTCGGTCCTTAGGGACTTAGGCACCATTCCATTCACACCCAACAGATCACACCAACATACCATTGTGCCCAAGTCAAGATATAGTTTTGTTTTGGTTTTGATTTGTAAATCAATAAAACACAAGGATTGGACATAATGGAATAATATAAGTATTTGTGTGATCAAGACCATCGACTAAGTCGATGATCGCCCAATACTACCGATATCTAGGCATGGCTAAGCAATATGTATTCGAAATCTACTAAGTGACAGAGCTCATCCAACGAGCTCTAATCACGACAAATAACCTAGGCTCGAGTAGTAGAGGATATTTATTTACCTACAGATTATGCAACTAGAGGATTAACTAATCAATTTAACATCAAAATAGCAATGCATACATAGAGGTTAAACAAAATATTAGACTTTAAAAGTAATGGGATCAAATGGGAAATGATCAAGCTGCTTTTGGCTGCTGCTGCTCAATATCTGTGAGGGTCACTCTCAGGGCGGCACAATCGTCGGAACCTCACAGAAAGAGCGAAAAGAATCGATAAGAACAAAGAAAGCGAAAAGACTCTAAAACCAAAATGCTCCAAATGCTCTGAAAATTTCACAACAGCAAGATCATGAGTTAAAATGAATTTAGAAACAAGAACCAACTGATTTGGACTCTTAATGCAAAGATATGATCAAAACAATTTTGCTCAATTGGAAAAATTGCAATCATTCTTGTTCATCCTAATTAAATTGTTTGGTGAAAATTTCTAGAAAGGTGGTGTAGCTGAAATTTTTATGGTAGGTAGCTCTGACATTTTAAGGTTAACTCAAGTGGTTTCATCTTAATTGGAGTTAAAATGATTTAGTTATGATTTTCTAAGTTATGAAAATGAACAAAACTAATTTGCATCGAAATCTTGTTGGAAACGATAACATGCCTAAAGTCAGTTTTATTAACAAGTTTATTACTAGAGGAAGCTAACAGGTGGATTCACTCAAAAGGAGTTAAAATGAAAAAATTATGCACATTTGAAAATTAGAACACTTAAACACTTTGAAAACTTGGAGCTCTCGGGAGGTGCAGGGAGCTAGCGAAAGGAGGAGAGTGCGGACCGTCGATGCGGGATCAACGGTCATAGAGCACCGATGCGGCGCGCCTGCAGCGGCGCGCTGGGAGGTCTTGGCCGTGGATACCGAATCAACGGTCCCAACCCGCTGAGGCACGCGCGCGAAGGATCTCCTCGCGCACTAGGGAGTCGTTGCCGTCGGATCGGGATCGGCGGTCCCGAGCTCCACGAGAGTCTCGGCTATCTCACTAAGGGGAGTGCGGGCGGTCTAGATGCGAGCGGAGGAGGACCTAAGCGGTGAGCTTAACGGCGAGAGGTCTTGGCGGCTAAGATCTCAGGAGGTCCTAAGCGGTCACGATCTCAATGGGAGGTCTAAGCGGGTTTTAACGAGAGAGAGTGCGGGCGGCTTAGATCTCGGGGAGGTCATAAGCGGTCCGAGATCGAGGCGGGAGGTCCTAAAGCCACGGATCTAAAGGAGGAGGTCCTAGGCGGTCAAGATCTCGGGGTAGGTCTGAGCGGCTACGATGGAGCGAGGAGGTCCTGCGGTTTCTTGATAAGGACCGAGGTGGTCTTTTGCAAAGAGGACCTCGGGAGGTCTTTTCGCCTGAGAGGACCCCAAAGGTAGTTTTGAAGGTTCTCTTTACAAAAGACCGGGGTGGTCTTTTGCAAAGAGGACCTCGGTGCGGTGGCTCGAGGTGGTTTTATTAAGCGACTAAGGGAGGTCTTTTCGCACGAGAGGACCTCAAGGAGGTCAGAGAGGTGGTTTTAATAACACGACCGGGGTGGTCTTATCTGGCTAAGATTTGCGGGGTGGTCCTATCGGCTAGGATCACCACCAAGGGAGTCCGAGAGACTTAGGATTTTTGGAAAAGATCCTAAGGCGGATCTAAACTTGGAGAGGTCGTGAGCGACTAAGATTAGCTCGAGGAGGTCAAGAGTGGATTTAATGGCACAGGACCTCGGGACAACGACAAAAGGTGGCGGCTAAGACAAATTAAAAGCATCTAATGATTGACAATAAATGAATCAACGGGAGCACTAAAGACTTCGGACTTTAATTCTAAACCCATGGCCCTGCGTCGGTGACTCCACGGCCGCAGATTAAGACACCATTAACACACAATTGATAAGCAATGATTTGAGCATTAAAGTGTCAGAAGAACATGGCGACAACGGGAGGTCTTGGTGACAAAACCGGCGTGTTCCGCGACTTGCTTGCGCGGTGGCGTGGACCTCGTCGGCGAAACCAAGAACACGGATGAGTCCCAAATAGGGAGGAGAACCTAAAGGTGCCAACAGCTAGGGCTAAAGCGTACCCTACGGCGGCTGGCGAGAGATGACCGAAGGAGGCTAAATACGGCAAAGCAGCTACTAAGGTTCAAAGCGGCCAGGGCTTCAACACTAAGGTACTTACTAGGAGCGAAGGAAGCCCAGAATGGTCGCGAGGAGCTCGGTGGCGGTGGAAGTCGCCGGAGGTGAAGAAAACGAAGCTCCGACCACGAACAGCGAGTTCCACTTTGTCAACCTCTGTGAAGGTTTAAACAAAGCAAATTAGGGAGATTTGGAGGTGACCAAGAGAACAAATGACGCCAACAAGCTGCAATATTGAACCACTGGAGCTCGGAGTGCGAAGAGCTCCAAAGTTCAACAATGGAGGCAAAAGAGCTTTGGGTGTTTTGAGCACAAGAGGAGGAAGAACTAGAAGTGCAGAGAGATTGAAAAGAAGCTTTTGGGAGAAGCTAGGGTTCCTCTTATAGCCATTTGCAAAAAGGAACCAGGGCGACTCATGTGCTGCGATCTAGGGCACCCTCGAAATGATGGGAGTAGGTTGTCGGAGAGACTTTTGAGCAAAGGGCTGCGGACATTTAATGTTGGCAGCACATAGCCGTTGTCGACCCTAGAGTTGACAAAGCCTTTGCTCTCTTGCCATGCACAAAATTGATAATGCCAGAGCCCCTGCGGTGAGAGAAATGAGGAAAAATTGGTCAAATGAACTCAACGGCTAAATCGTATTGAGCTCCACGAGGGAGGTTGTGGTGTTGGATTGAAATCAAGGGCTCAGTTTTTGAGCTAAGTATTAGAGGTCCTAACACTTAGGAGAGTGCAGGCAGAGATCTCAAGATGGGCGGCCCACGATCACCCAAGTGCTAGGGGTGGTCGTGGAGGTGAGAGTCGCCTGGGGTGGTCTTTGCAAAGGTGCAAAGGAGGTCGATGCGGGTGGGAGGTCTTTTACAAAGACCAGGAGGTCCTTGATCGTTGGATTTGAAATCCAACGGCCCAGTTCCTAGCCCAACTATATGACCCCAATTTTATAAGCGATAATGGGACACTTTGTTCATGACATTCTTGTTCATAATTAACAATTTGGAATTCTTTGTTATCAATTGAAACCTCCTTTTCTAGCCAAAGTCAATAACCTATTTGAAGTTTTGAAGGAAATACAAGATGAAACTTGTATTGTACTGGGAAGTATTTTCCTTAAAGCCTAAATAAATTATCTTGACTAAAAATAGTTTTGTTGAATTTCTAGAAATTATTTGGTTTCTGAAAAATATTCACCTTTAAATAAACACTTTCGGGCTACAATAATTATTTATGTATTTTAGAAAGTGATAATGTGATTTTCAAAATTTATCTGGGAAATATATCATCCCAGTAGCCTCCAGTAAAAATTTCACGATTTTACAAATTTATTTGCTATTTTTAAAAGCCAGTCAAACCTTTTAAGCTTTTGAATGGGTTACGGTCAACTAAAGCGGTTTGAATCAAACTCTAATCTTGTAGTGACTCACACCTTTGCGGTTGGGTCAACCCAATCAACTGGTCGGCTGCATCACGCTCGGCGCGAGCTCAAACCCCTCGCGCACCATGAGCCGTCGATCTTCAATCGAGCAGGCGAGGTGCGGCGTCCGCGGTATCCACGTATCGCGAGCCCAATCTCGCCGTTGGATCTTAATCTAACGATCGAGGTCGGTGTATGCATTCGGACGACTCGGAGCCCTCACGATCTCCACCGTCCATTCTCGATCCAATCGCGCCGCCTTTTCATTTTGGATTTAAAGCGCGCATCAATCGTGGGCCTTTGGATTTAAATCCCCGGCGCTCCTTTTGGCCGTGGGCTTTAAAGCCCAAATTCGGTGGACCGTTGGATTCTAATCGTAGGGTCGGTCGGTGTATCTGTCGGACCATCCGGATCGCGTTAATCCGCAGTAGAAATTCCATCGGATGGTGCTGCGTCGGCGCATCTAAAAGGGATGGCGTGTATTCCTTTTATTTGATCGTTGGATCTCAATCGGCGTCTCTCTTTGAAAGTGGAGCCCGAAGCCCTACAGGTTTCGTTTATATCTCGATCGATCGATGGAGATCGCACGGTCCATATTAAAAGTTCCGATTAAAACCTTTTAATCTCTCTATTTATCATGACCGTCCATTTCTAATCGGACGGTGATGTTCTTTGAGCTTTTAGAGCGCGCGGCTATGATTGACAAAGGGACCCACATGTCATATGTTGCCTCCCTTCTTCCTTATCTCATGCGCGCCATTTACGAGAAGCGAGAGGAGAGGATTATCCAAAGCTTATGCAACTAATTTTTGATATTTAGTCTAAGTGGACACCTCATCAACTCTAGACCTTTCCATCTTGCCTGTAACTCAACCTCTATATATATAAACCTAGCTTTTCTTTATTGCAGTGTTGACCAGAAGGAGTTCTTCATCCTCCATTGTTGTCAGTGGAGTTTCTTGCTCTTGTCCATTACTTATCCATCTTAAGCACTGGTTTCACCTTGCACTAAGGTTTTGACATCTTTTGTAGGTTAAAACAGAAGGTTATCTCTCTATTGAGCAAAATCAACTTTCTCAACTTTTGGTGTCTTTCTTATCTTTGGTAGCTAAAACCCTAGTTTTTGACATACAGGGCATCTTAAGGACCTTAGGAGATCATATGAATCATTCTTTTAAATATCAGTAGCTTCAACTTGCTTCAAACTGAAAAGTTGTTATTATAACTTTTCGGTCTTTCATATCTTTTTCAAGATCTAGGGTTTCTCCTGTCAACTTATCATCCTAGTTAGGTTTCAAATAAACCCTAGCAGCATAACAAGTTGTTCTTTTAATTCTTGTCATCATCTATTTAACATGTTAGCAAAGATTTGTCTCTGTTCTTTATTGTCGGTTTAACCGACAATACAAGTTTTCTTCAGCTTTTGATGCTCTAATCGATTAGAGTTAGATTAGGGTTATCTTGGGATGTTAATTACCCTAAAAGATCATGCTAAGTTTCATTTCTGAACCTTTGCTTGATCTATCTTCCTTTTTCCCAAAATCTGCTATCTGTCCTGTTTTTGTTCTTTTCAAAACGTGAAAACTGAAACTTTGAACTAAACCCTAGTTTCTGCCATTTGAAAATAGTAGGTTATAATATGGGTTATTATCACTATTAGGGTGGTTATAACTTAAGCATACTGTCAAACATGCATTTTCATATTGATCATGCATATTTCTTTCAATCTGTACTTATTGTCGATTTTGGCATTTATTGGACTTTATTGCTTCTTATAGAATCTGGTCCTTTTGAGGCTTTTGAATCTTTCTCTGAGCAACCTGAACCTGCAACAGAAGCGTATTATTATCAAGGCAAGCTTCCTCTCTGCACCATATTGATCCCAAATTTGGTACAATAGCTTTTACAAATCCAGTGATATCTGTGCATGCTATTTTTCTGAAAATACAAAAATGTGATCTGTAGTAGCTAGCTATAACCTGACATGGTGGATTACCTTAATTGTAATCATACACTTAACCCTAGCTCGATCTTGTATACTATAACCTATATTTTGATTTGGCTTAGACATGCGATCTAGAGATTTTAGAGTTTGACAAGAATATCTTGTCAAGCAGGGAATCTAAATGGCTTTTGTTACTTTAAACTCTTTGTCGGTTTACTTATGTCGAAATGAATTTTATATTTAAATTGATGCGGACAAGAGGAAGCTAGTGATGGTGCTTTTGTGCGAGATTGGGAATTGTGGTGGACTTGTCAGGGTTAATTAAGGACCGAACTCGACTATTCAATTCAAGTCCCCACGTACTTCCACATGCGGTGTATGGTATTTGTTTGGTTAAGTAAGATGTTAAGACTATTGGGTTGGAAACAGGAAAGTAAGAATATGTGTATTGACCTTGTATGGCATAAATGGTTAGGTCTTATGGTATGTTGTATGCCATGTGAGCTTGTATGTCGATGTCGGATGTTCTTAGAAGGGTGAGGCGTATATGTGCTCGTAGCATATCATTACCTTAAAGATGCCGATTGCATCCTAATATGGGTAGTGAGCCGATTCGCATTAAATTGTTTGGATCGGCATTCGGCGCAACATGTGTGCCCGGTTAGCGAGATGCTATCGATGCGTTGTTTAGCGAGATCGGTTCACACATGGGGTCCAACTCAATAGTGTTAGCTTGTTGAAAAATACCAAATCTTAGTTTCCCGGTTGGCATACCAAAGGAAGTGTGTCATCATTGGAGGCATCCGAAGGCAATGGTGACTAAGTCATGTGGGTAAAGATGTACACCTGCGGGGTATAAAGCTGTTCGAATAGCGTGTCCACGGTCATGGGCGATAACTTGAATTGATGTCACTGTATAGAAGTTTTGATTTACAAATGTGGTTTCGGTTTTTGTCTTTGCATGAGGGATTCATGCACTGTACTATTTACATTTAATGTCTTTACTTACTGTTCTAGTCCAACTTTGATTTATTAAACTGCTTCATCAAAATTTAGTCTTTGTAGGTTAAGATGTCCTGCTTTATGCAAAACTTAACCATTTTACCTTCCTGTTGTAGCCTTATGCATGTATAAATTCTACTTCTTTGAATAGGTTCTAATAAACACTTTCTTTTATTAGTTTGTGTAAGACTTCTTTGAGTACCTTCCGTACTCAAGGTGCTATCACCTATTGTTGCGGTGAGGATGGTTATCTTTATGAAGTACCGTTAGCGCCGATCGAGGGTGGCGCTAACGAGTAAAGCTACTTCTTTCCTCCACACAATTACTGCGGGTGGATGACGCCATTGGTGGACTTTGATCTTTTATCTTGCTTCATTGTTGAACTGGTTGTAGTGACCAAGTCACTCCATAATGTAGTACTAAAACGCAAGTTGTAAACTTATGCTTAATTATGTCAATGTATGACTTGTATGTATTTGATGCAATGTTAATGAAGGATATATATGCAATGGTGGTTGATCACAGGAACCATTGTGAGATATATATATCAGGAATCTGTTTATTGGAATTGTCACTTGTTAAATTTATACCTTTAGCATGATCTTTAATAAAGGGACGATCTTGTTCCTTCATTAATAATTGTGCTACAGTATGAATTTAATTAAGTACATTTCCAATAACCGGGGGTCCTCACAGCGTTGGTATCAGAGCATACGTTGCTTCTAGGTTAGAAGTAGCCTGGCCGAAGCAATTAGAGAGTCTTTTGATAAAATTATTTTCAAGCAGTAATATATTTTCGAAAGCTTAAGTATGACATCTTTTATTTCTTATCCTCCTTAATGTCAATTCTTGCCCAACTTTCTGTTGGTGTTTCCCAAAGCGAATTGTTTTCTTATCTCGTCTTTTTGTCTATAGATGAGCGGGTGGTACTTGGTCAAGGAGACCCGAGCTGAGGATGTTGATGGATTCCCAGCCTTACTGCGGGACATGATGTGGCGAGCCAATTTCACCTACCGGCGGAGTATGCCATCTATCGGCGAGGCCGAGGCCCGAGGATGGAGAGTACGTGCCTTCATCAACGTCATCGCTAGGCATGTAGCGGCGGTGTTCCCCTCGTGTCCAAGCACTTGCCACCTCGAGGCTATGGCGGTTCGGAAGCTGCAAGTAGGATGATGAGCCTTCTTCGTCATGATTTGTGGGAATTGTCTCAACCCCTATGACCACTTCCCGAATCAAGGTCCTACCTCGAAGTGAGCATGTTCGATGAGATACGATTTGGAGAAGACCCCAGTGCGACGGTTGGCGAGGATGGTCCGCATCATGGACCAAGTCCATCGTTGCATTGTAAGGAGTTGTGGGAAACTTCGGCATCGCCTTAATGAGGCCAGGAGTACTGTTACTTGGAGTCAACATGAACGCGTTCCTGCATAGCGTGCTTTATGGTGACAACGAGACCTCTCCCGCTGCTGTTGCACCACCTCTTTACCGACTTCCAGAAGTGACCGGGTGCGTGCTTGTTTATGGACAAGTGCGTCAAGCCCGGATGACTACAGGTTTTCCTCGCACTCTGCGGACTGCACCTCCTGGAGGTCACCAGCCACTTCTAGGATCTCCGAGGCGTCTTATTAGTCCTTTGGATCCTGTTGACACGGGTTCCCCTAGAGCTCATCTCCTGAATGAGTTTCCGGTGAACTTTAACCGGGATCTTTATGCTAGTACCTCGACGATGAACCCTCGTGGATAAGTGTCTTTTAGTCTAGTAGTTGCCCTTAAATAAACTGTATGTAATAGGGCAGTAGTATTTTATCTGAGAATGTGTAAGTTTGACTTTTGGGTTTGTAATATGACCTTTATGGCCGACTATTATGTGAGGCTGGGACCGAACCCTTTTGCTGTTTATATAAGGTTTGTGTTTTGATGTTAATCTGAATGCATGGCATAACATGATGCATCATATGTATAGTGTTTGTTTCTTTCCTAATTTCAACCTTGTTTGTGCTTGCCGAGTATGTCCTTGTTATGTTGTTAACCATTGTGTGGTAACAGGATGACAAGACCTACTACTCGTCTTAAGCGCAACAAGGAAGGGTATGTCGACTCCGTGCCCCATTCTCGGGAGGGCCAGTGAACCTTCCAACTCTCGAGTCGCAAGGTGGTCCCCGGGAAGAGGAGCTTCCTCCACCACCTTCTATGGCGATGTGCTCATGCAAATTGAGCGCAATCGAATGGACGACAGCGCATTTTGGAGCAAATTACGCGCAACACTTCTTCCCTGTTGCACCGGCCGTCGAGCGGAGGTCACCATGTGCGGGCGGTCTTGCGACTTCGGCGGACTAACCGCCGATGTTCTCTAGCTCTCAAGATCCCATGGAAGGCGAGGGCGGCCGGACCATTGAGAAGAAGCTATTAATTGCTCGGTGTTAGAGAGGAAAGGTTCTTTCGCGATTATCAAATTGATGGGCCGGCTAGCATATGGTGGGATAACCTCCTTGCCATTCGCCTGCTGGACATGTCCCTACATGGGATGAGTTCGTGGAGGCTTTTCGCGAAGCTCATATTCCTGAGGGAGTTATGATGATCAAGCAACAAGAATTCCTCGCTCTCAAGCAAGGGCGAAAATCTGTGACCGAGTATCTGCATGAGTTCAACTTCCTTGCCAGATATGCCCCTGATGATGTTTCGATTGACCTTCGTCGTCGGAACCGGTTCTTGAATGGGTTATCTGAAGAATTGCAGATGGCTGTAGCTTTGCATGACTTCAGGAATTTCTCCCATTTGGTCAACAAGGCTATTGTAGCCGAAAATAAGAGCAAGGCATTGGAGGAGTCACGCAAGCGACAGCGGACTTCTCAGTTTGTTCCTGGTGGCGGTTCGCCAAGGCCTCGCATGTGGGTGCCTAGACTACCGCGAGCACCAGCTCCATTTTCCCCAAGGCCGGTAGTGTTTGCCCCTCGTCCATCCTCTTCCACTAATCAACCCAGACCTAGTCGAAGCCGACCACCGACTGTTGTTACTGTCAGGCCAGGAGTTATATGCTACCATTGTGGGCGCCCAGGGCATTTCGCCAATCAGTGCTATGCCAAGGCGCAAGGGATACCACCTATTTCACCTTCCCCAGCTATTGTACGTCCTACACCACCTTCACCGATAGTGGTCAAGCCTGACCTTGTTCCGGTTCGAGGTCGCGTAGTCAGATTACTGCTGAGGAAGCAGCTGTCACTCCTGAAGTTGTTCTTGGTATGCTCTTAGTTAATTTCAGCATTGCTGCTGTTTTATTTGATTCTGGAGCATCCCATTCATTTGTTAGTAGGTAGTTTGCTACTCAATATCATTTAATTGTGCATCATCTTCATCCACCCCATATAATCCATTCACCTGGATTAGCCTTTATGACTGATCAAGTCTGCCGTGGTGTCAATATAAATATTGAAGGGTAGACTTTTGGGGTGATTTGATTGTGATAGATTCTAAAGGGTTGGATGTTATCACGAGAATGGATTGGTTATCCAAGAACTTTGGGCAAATTAATTGTGCTCATAAATCCATTTCTTTAACTAATGAAAGCGGCACTTGATCGTTTTTCAATCCGGGACGATGGGTTCTCATCATGTGCTCACCAAGTTGATACTACTCCTTCCTTGGAGTTAGTACCAATTGTTTGTGAGTATGTTGATGTCTTTCTGAAGACCTTCGGTTTGCCACGGATCGGGAAGTGGAATTTGTTATTGAACTAGTTCTGGGCTGCTCCTATATCCGAGAGTCCTTATCGAATGCACCTTAGCGAGTTGGTTGAATTAAAGACACAACTCGGAGAATTGCTTGACAAAGGATTTATTCGACCGAGTTCCTCACCTTGGGGATGCCGGCAATCTTTGTCAAAAGAAGGACAACACTTTGCGGATGTGTGTAGATTACCGTCAGTTAAATGAGGTCACTATCAAGAACAAGTATCCTTTGCCTCGAATTGATGATCTTTTTGATCGGTTGGTTGGTGCGAGTTTTTCAAAGATTAATTTGCGATCGGGCTATCATCAAATCAAGGTTAGAGCGAGGACATTCCCAAAACAACTTTCTCTACTCGTTATGGTTTGTACGAGTATACTGTCATGTCCTTTGGTCTGACCAATGCTCTAGCTTATTTCATGAACCTTATGAATTCGGTGTTCATGGATTTCTTGGATAAGTTCTGTGAGGACCCCAATTTATTTGGCTTGTAATGCTTAACCAACCGCCTGGTCCTAGCATCACAAATCAAATAAACTGAGCCTCGAGATATGTATACTTCCCAGAAAGCAGTATACACACCTCACCACAAAATTATGCATCAACTCCATTCCAAACATAGAGTCCAAACATCACACTACAAGCCGAAAGTAACAACAGTAGAGTTATTACAGACAATGGCCGACCGGCCAAAAGATACATAAATACCAGAAGAACGACAGCGGAAGCAAAAGTGCCATAAGATGGCTATAAACAAAGCCAATCAGCGTGCCTTCACCCACAAGGCATCTGACCGGACCGCCAAGCCTAGTCGTCGTACACGAAGCGGCAGCAAAACTCACAGAAGTGAGGCCCTTGGGGCTCACCTTCTTCCTCTGCAACAAAACATTAAGCAAAGCAGCCGAGTACAAAGGTTGTCTTTGTACTCATAAAGCCGACGTGTGAACTAGCGGACTGTTCATATGCTACATGCGAGCTTATTTGGTGGAGGTCATATGTTTCATTTACACAAAGCCAAAATTTATTTGCAATAATGTAATCTGATTTGAAGGCAAGTTTGCAATTCATTTTAATTGAAATAACGATGAAATAAAGATTGATCTGGTATCCACAGGAAGTGACTATCCCAATAGTCACCACTACATAATCTGAACCCCGATTCGTACCACCGTCAAGTTTTAATTTAAAAGGTTGTAGTCTAACTCTTGGAAGACCTTGCCAAGCGTGTCCATAACCTAGGACGAGGCTATTCAAATAGATTTAACCTGCGAGGGTGTACCACTGTACCCACACTTGAGCCGCCTTTAAGCCAATGCACACTACCGAAGGTATCTTTGCAGACTAAGTCTTACGAGACTTTTTCCAATATTGTGTATTAACTACTGAGGCAGCTCGTATGGATAGAAATCCATACGCTTACATGGTAAAGCCGAAAGACAACTACCCACTCGGGATAACGCTTTTCGGACAACTACCATGCTCCCAACACCATCCCTCTGCGACCTCCTGCGACCGGAGCCAATACGCCAAAGTACTAGGTCAAGAGAGGTCTCATATACTCTAGTGTGGTTGCACGCTAAAATGCTTGGTTTAGTGTAACAAGATGTTCGGTCCTTGTTGACCGGGCACCTTTCAATCACACCCAACGAGATCACACCAAAACTTACCATTGTGCCCAAGTCTAAATCGTTTTGTTTTCATTTTTTAGTTTTGCAATTAACAAAGTACAAGCTAGAATATAAGAACAGTAATAATTTTTATGTGATCAAGATCATCGACTAAGTCGATGATCGCCCAATCTATCGGAAACTAAGCATGGCTAAATGGCGAACTCGTAATCTACTAAGTGATAAGAGTTCATCCAACGAACTCTAATCACAGCAAGTAACCTAGGCTCAGGTAGTAGAGATCAATATTTCACCTACAGGATATGCAGCTACGGATTTAACTAATCAATTTAACACAAATTAGGCCATGCATACATACAGTTGAAACAAAATATTAGACTTTAAAATACTGGGATAAACATGATCAAACTGGTTGCCTTTGCTTTGTTCGAGACATTCGACTTGCTGCAGAGGATCACTCTCGATAATCAACGTCATCTAACGATAAAAACTGCCAAAGCAAAAAACAACGAATAAACACCAGAATGCCAAAAGTATCCAAAACTATGAAATTAAAACAGAAGGTAGATAATGATTGCTGATAAATTGGAACAAAAACATTGGGTTTGGAGTTGATTTGAATTGGTTACAAATTTTGAAGTTAAGATTTGGGCTTAAGGTCTATTGATATGGAAGAGATTGTCTAAAGCTAAGGCGATGACGTTTCCCTTAACAGGCTACCTAGTACTCACAAACACTCTCCCACCAGACATTCTATGCATACAACCACGATGATCATACAGTCAAAATCAATCCTCTTATATGCTCTCAAGATTATTTTAGTTATTACTTCCTATTTACCGATAAGACCTAACTATGAAGTGTACTGGTTATATTATTACTCCAGTTAACCTTACTCTCTTACAAAGAAAGTTAATGCCATACTACTACCCCTAATACCATTTGGTCATGAATGACTTTAACTAACCCTTAACTGCTTACTACCTACGGTTTGACTTAGCATATGTCTAACCTCTCCTATATCATCTTAGCCTTTAACTATCTAAGTTGATTGCTATAACTAATGTATATTTCACTGAAAGCACTTAAAGAGGGTTAATATCCTATGACCCAATATCATTTAACACTGTTACCTGTCTTCTAAATAATCATTGGACTTGTATTGGTCTACTGTCAGTCATACTCTAATGAAGCACTAGCTTATGCTTGTTAGCTTATTGCTCACTGATAACTGACCCTCATTCTCCTGCTAATCCTTTTACTTATCACCTGTGCTACTACTGCCATTATCATATCATGTCATAAGGTTACTGTCATTTTTATTAGCTTCAGATTATCTCCTATACTCAAGACACCAACAGAACTGAAAAGCTATTGATTCATCTCCCTACAAAATTTAACTTCCTATTGCTAACTCACTTTAGTGACCTAAATGATAATCAAAGTGATACTAGCAGAGACAAAAAGTGGTCTTGCAAACAGGGTTCACTAACATTCCAAATTTTCTCCTATGCAACTTGTGTTCTCTATCCAACACTTTTACTGACAATAACTACAAGTTAATTGATCACTGCTATTTTCTGAAAACTCACCACCAATGATTTTCAGATTGGGTTTCTTATATTAAATAGTTGCCCAAAGACTAATTAGATTCTGACAACTCAAACTACTGCATTAACAAAATCTTTAGCTTACAAATAAACCTAGTTACCACCAGAAAATCTTCTCTGTTTATACAGTTTTAATTTGAGAAACTATATGTGGTTGTAAACTAGACTTATTACTAAGTCCCAACATTCATCATGTTTATAGCCTACTGACAATTCAGATTTCCAAAACACATTGCTCTGCCCATATAACTGACAAAAGAACCGTTTCTCTGAACTGCACAAAAACTAACTAAAATCTCTCCACACTTCAAACTTCGAATTGGTTAATTCGTTTGAGGATCCTATTTTGGCGGCGAGAGAGGAAAACACACGAGCTAAAAAGGGCGAGCAGGAGGCGGCCACAGAGAGGCTTCGGCGGCTCGGTTCATGGATCGGCGCCGGCGGTTGGGCGGCGGCGAGGCGGCGGTGTGGGCTGAAATGGATCCAGTGAGTGGAGGCGACCATGAGGGTGGTGGATTTGGGGCTCAGGCGGCACGGAGGCGGCGCGGCTAGAGGACACGCGGCGCCGTGGAGGTGAAAAGGCGGGAGCACGGAGGAGTAGCGATCAAAATGATGAGCGCCACGAGCACTAGGGGTTAGTGGATCTCACTAGAGTGATCGCCGAGGGCGGAGGATGCCGAGGTGAGCGGCGGCGGTGACTTGGTGCGGCATGGCCAGCTCAACGTGGCGGGAGCCCAGGGAAAGCGAGAGAGCAAGTGAGTGCTAGAGGATGATAGGGGGCGTCTATTGATGCTCACGGAGGAAGGAATTGGCGGGGCTCTCACGAAGAAGATGCGGCGGCGGTGGAGGCGGATTTGGCGGGCCGAGGAAGAAGCAGTGCGCGGCTTTCAGTGGTGCAACCTTCAAATTGGCCCGAGGAGTTCAACGCTTCTTGGTGCGGGCGCCTCATGCGCGATCGAGGAGAAGCTGGGGTCGCGGGCAGCGGAGAGCTTGGAGGCGGCACGGCGGGGATGACAATGACATTGGTCTGGGTTGATTGGAGCTCGGGAGAGACAAGGAAATGGAGGAGTAGGGAAAGTGGAGAAGGGGTTAAAGCGGCTCGGGCTGGCCTTTGTAGGAGAAAGCGGAGGCGCGAGGTGGCGGCGGGTGGGCGTGCGCGCATGCGCGGCGGCGGTGTCTTTGGCGCGGGCGATGGCGCGTGGGCGTTGAGTGGAGGAAGATCGCGGCGGGGGCCGCGGTAAGTGAGAGGGAGGTGCTGCGCCGACCAGGTGCGGTTGGAACCGGTTGGCTCTGGTCCGGTCGGACTCGGCTCGGTCGGAGGAACAGTGGATGAGTTTTTAGATTTAGGGTTTTAGTGTTGACCGAAAAATAAACAAGTTTGACCTAGCCATTTGAAATATAAATAAAATTCTAAAAATTCTGAAAATTTTTGTGGGCATTCTGAGGTTCACAAGGGACTTAGGAAAAATAATTTTATACATTTTATATACTAAAATTTGTTAGAATTAAATTACTTTCAAATCTGCATTTGGGATTTCATTTGAATTTTAGTGAAGTCAAAAACACTTCTAAAAATTTGGTAAAAATAATTACAATTCAATGTAAATAATATAGTATTTGAATAAATTATTTTTAGGAACTTTCATTCACAACTTTTTCTGGAATTCAAATAGAAATGAAATTTTCAGTTTAAAAGTTTGAAATCTCAACACAAACTTTAATACAAACATCAAAAGTTTAAAATTGCACACAAGTTTTGGGAAACCAAGAGCATGACCAAGAGATACAACAAAAGTTTTAAATCTTTAATACTTTTATACATTTGAAATACAAACCCTAATTTTGGGGTTGTTACAAGTTCGTTGTCGTGTTCATTGACGACATCCTTATTTATTCCAAGTCTGATAAGGACCATGAACAACATTTGAGGCTTGTGCTGGAAACATTTCGTCGGCATCGACTGTATGCTAAGTTTAGCAAGTGTGCTTTCTGACTCAGAGAAGTTGCATTTCTGGGACATGTGTTATCCGAAGGAGGTATCATTTGTTGATCCAAGCAAGGTACAAGATGTACTAGATTGGAAGCCTCCCAAGAGTGTCCACGAGATCCAAGTTTTCTTGGACTTGCGGGTTATTACCGTAGGTTCATTGAAATTTTCCAAAATTGCTAGACCTTTGACTCGGCTTTTGCGAAAGAGAAGAAATTTGAATGGTCACTAAGTGTGAGGAGAGTTTTCGACTTTTGAGAACTCTCTTGACTAAAGCTCGATTCTCACTCTTGGGATATTCATAAGAACTTTGACATTTCTTGCGATGCATCTCGCCATGGGCTTGGCTGTGTGCTTATGCAAGAAGGCCGAGTTGTGGCATATGCATCCAGGCAGTTGCGCCCTCATGAAGTTAATTATCCTACTCATGATTTGGAATTGGCTGCGTAGTCCATGCATTAAAGATTTGGCGACATTATCGCTCGTGTCGTTGTGAGATCTATCTTGATCATAAAGCCAAGTACATATTCACTCAATCTGATTTGAATATGAGACAAAGAAGATGGCTTGAATTGATCAAGGACTACGACATGGGTATTCATTATCACCCTGGTAAGGCCAATGTTGTGGCTGATGCTTTAAGCAGAAAGTCACAGTGCAACTGCATGTTTTGCCTACCTGCGGCCAAGGACTTGTGTGCTGATTTTCAGTGCCTAAGTCTTGAATTGGTGAAAGAAGGTTTTCTCGCTGCATTACAAGTGGAGCCTACGTTGGAAGCTCAGATTCTTGAGGCCCAGAAAACTGATGCCGAGGTAGCCGAAATTAAGGAAAACTTGAAGGCGGGCAAAGCCAACGAGTTTTCTGAAGATGATCGCGGTATGATTCGATATCGCAACCGTTTGGTGGTACGTGCAGATCCTCAACTAAGGAGTATAATTTTCAGAGAAGCTCATAATTCCAAGTTTTCTTTACATCCTGGAAGTACCAAGATGTATCAGGATTTGAAGAAAACATTTTAGTGGAGCCAAATGAAGAGGCAAATTGCTCAGTATGTTGCTGAATGCGATATTTGCCAAAGGGTTAAAGCCGAACATCTAAAGCCAGCTGGTACCCTTCAACCTTTGCCTATTCCACAGTGGAAGTGGGAAGAGATCGGTATGGATTTTGTTACTGGTCTTCCCAAAACTTCCAATGGGTCCGATGCCGTTTGGGTAATCATCGACCGTTTGACAAAGGTGGCTCATTTCATTCCGGTCAAAACCATCTTCAGTGGCAAGCAGCTAGCAGAGCTTTATATTGCTAGAATTGTTTGTCTTCATGGTGTTCCCAAGGTCATTGTTTCGACGAGTGGCCTCGATTTACTTCCCACTTTTGGAATTGTCTTCATCGGGCTATGGGAGCGAACTCTCTTTCGATCTTGCTTATCATCCTCAAACTAGTGGTCAAACCGAGAGAGTGAATCAAGTAATGGAAGATCTTCTTGAGCCTATGTGCTATCTTATAGCAAAGACGGGAGAAATCTTTGCCATATGTGGAATTTTCCTACAATAATAGCTACTAAGCAAGTATTCAAATGTCACCTTTTGAAGCCTTGTATGGGAGAGCTTGTAGGACCCCATTGAATTGGTCCGAGTGCAGTGAAAGATCATTCTATGGTCGGACTTGGTAAAGGAAGCGAGAAGAGCAAGTTAAATCGATTCGAGAGATTTTTGAAAGCGCTCATCTCGTCGGAAGAGCTATCTTGATCATCGTCGTCGTGAATTAAGCTTTGAGGTAGATGACCATGTCTATCTTAAAGTGTCACCCATGAAGGGTACTCATCGTTTTTGGTAAAGGAAGCTCGCACCTCGTTATATCGGTCGAATCATTGCAAAGCGAGGAGTGTAGCTTATCAACTAGAACTACGAATTATTATCTGAGTGCATGATACTTTTCATGTGTCTCAATTGAAGAAATACCTTCGTGTTCCTATTGAGGCAAGCGCTTATGAGCATCTTGATCTCAACACGATCTTTCCTATCAAACGGCCGATCGTATCCTCGACACAATGGAGCGCAGGACAAGAAATCGTCTTGTCAAGTTCTTAAAAATTCGTGGGCTAATCATTCCGAGGATGAAGCCACTTGGGAGCCTTGAAGATCGATGCGATTAAGCACCCCATCTATTTGTTGTTTAGAACTTTCCTTTGAATCAAGAAAGGAAAGTTTAAACAAAGCAATGTAAACAAAGATGTAATGATAACACTATGTTATTATGTAAAGTTCTTCTTTGTTATCTTTGAAGGAAATCAAGACAACAGATGTTGAATTTCCTTATAAATCATTTCTATTTCACTTTCTCCTAATCTCTAACTTGTTCCAAATCTCGGGGACGAGATTTTCTTAAGGGGGGGGTAGGTTTGTAACAACCCTAATTTTATAAATAGTAATGGGACACTGTTCATGACATTACTGTTCATAATTAACAATTTGGAATTGCTGTTATCAATTGAAACCTCCCTTTTCTAGCCAAAGTCCAATAACCTATTTGAAGTTTTGAAGGAAATACAAGATGAAACTTGTATTGTGACTGGAAGTATTTTCCTTAAAGCCTAAATAAATTATCTTGACTAAAAATAGTTTTTGTTGAATTTCTAGAAATTATTTGGTTTACAGAAAAATATTCACCTTTAAATAAACACTTTCGGGCTACAATAATTATTTATGTATTTTAGAAAGTGATAATGTGATTTTAAAATTTATCTGGGAAATATATCATCCCAGTAGCCTCCAGTAAAAATTTCACGATTTTACAAATTTATTTGCTATTTTTAAAAGCCCAGTCAAACCTTTTAAGCTTTTGAATGGGTTCTGGTCAACTAAACTGGTTTGAATCCAAACTCTAGTACTGTAGTGACTCACACCTTTGCGGTTGGGTCCAACCCAATCAACCTGGTCCGGCTCTATCACGCTCGAGCGCGAGCTCAAACCCCTCGCGCACCATGAGCCGTCGATCTTCAATCGAGCAGGCGGGCTGCGGCGCCCACGTATGCGAGCTCAATCTCCGCCGTTGGATCTTAATCTAACGATCGAGGTCGGTGTATGCATTCGGACGACTCCGGAGCCACTCACGATCTCCACCGTCCATTCTCGATCCAACCGCGCCGCCTTTTCATTTTGGATTTAAAGGCGCGCATCAATCGTGGGCCTTTGGATTTAAATCCCACGACGCTCCTTTTTGACCGTGGGCTTTTAAAGCCCAAATTCGGTGGACCGTTGGATTCTAATCGTAGGGTCCAGGTCAGTGTATGCAATCGGACCATCCGGATCCCGCGTTAATCCCGACCGTAGAAATTCCATCGGATGGTGCTGCGTCAGCGCATCTAAAAAGGATGACGTGTATTCCTTTTATTTGATCGTTGGATCTCAATCCAGCGTCTCTCTTTGAAAGTGGAGCCCCGAAGCCCTTCTGGGTTTCGTTTAGATCTCGATCGATCGATGGAGATCGCACGGTCCATATTAAAAGTTACCGATTAAAA
The DNA here is from genome assembly GCA_036346255.1 of Ampelocalamus luodianensis. NCBI lineage: Eukaryota > Viridiplantae > Streptophyta > Magnoliopsida > Poales > Poaceae > Ampelocalamus > Ampelocalamus luodianensis. The sequence goes on from CM070629.1 coordinate 39,068,487, forward strand.
CCTTTTAACCTCTCTATTTATCACAGCCGCCCATTTCTAATCGGACGGCTGATGTTCTTTTGAGCTTTTAGAGGCGCGCGCGGCTATGATTGACAAAGGGACCCACATGTCATATGTTGCCTCCCTTCTTCCTTATCTCTGTGCGCCGCCATTTCTGAGAGTAGAGGAGAGGATTATCCAAAGCTTATGCAACTAATTTTTGATATTTAGTCTAAGTGGACACCTCATCAACTCTAGACCTTTCCATCTTGCCCTGTAACTCAACCTCTATATATATAAACCCTAGCTTTTGCTGTTACCAGTGTTGACCGAAGGAGTTCTTCATCCTCCATTGTTGTCCAGTGGAGTTTCTTGCTCTTGTCCATTGCTTATCCATCTTAAGCACTGGTTTCACCTTGCACTAAGGTTTTGACATCTTTTGTAGGTTAAAACCGAAGGTTATCTCTGTTGAGCAAAATCGACTTTCTCAACTTTTGGTGTCTTTCTTATACTAGTAAGCTAAAACCTAGTTTTTGACATCCAGGGCATCTTAAGGACCTTAGGAGATCATATGAATCATTCTTTTAAATATCGTAGCTTCAACTTGCTTCAAACGAAAAGTTGTTATTATAACTTTTGGTCTTTCATATCTTTTCAAGATCTAGGGTTTCTCCTATCAACTTATCATCCTAGTTAGGTTTCAAATAAACCTAGCGACATAACAAGTTGTTCTTTTAATTCTTGTCATCATCTATTTAACATGTTAGCAAAGATTTATCTATGTTCTTTATTGTCGGTTTAACCGACAATACAAGTTTTCTTCAGCTTTTGATGCTCTAATCGATTAGAGTTAGATTAGGGTTATCTTGGGATGTTAATTACCCTAAAAGATCATGCTAAGTTTCATTTCTGAACCTTTGCTTGATCTATCTTCCTTTTTCCCAAAATCTGTTATCTGTCCTGTTTCTGTTCTTTTCAAAACGTGAAAACTGAAACTTTGAACTAAACCCTAGTTTCTGCCATTTGAAAATAGTAGGTTATAATATGGGTTATTATCACTATTAGGGTGGTTATAACTTAAGCATACTGTCAAACATGCATTTTCATATTGATCATGCATATTTCTTTCAATCTGTACTTATTGTCGATTTTGACATTTATTGGACTTTATTGCTTCTTATAGAATCTGGTCCTTTTGAGGCTTTTGAATCTTTCTCTGAGCCTTTGAACTGCAATGAGCGTATTATTATCAAGGCAAGCTTCCTCTCTGCACCATATTGATCCCAAATTTGGTACAATAGCTTTTACAAATCCAGTGATATCTGTGCATGCTATTTTTCTGAAAATACAAAAATGTGATCTGTAGTAGCTAGCTATAACCTAACATGGTGGATTACCTTAATTGTAATCATACACTTAACCCTAGCTCAGTACTGTATACTATAACCTATATTTTCATATTTGGCTTAGACATGCAGTCTAGAGATTTTAGAGTTTGACAAGAATATCTTGTCAAGCAGGAATCTAAATGGCTTTATGTTACTTTAAACTCTTTGTCGGTTTACTTATGTCGAAATGAATTTTATATTTAAATTGATGCGGACAAGAGGAAGCTAGTGATGATGCTTTTGTGCACGAGATTGGGAATTGTGGTGGACTTGTCCGGTTAATTAAGGACCGAACTCGACTATTCAATTCAAGTCCCCACGTACTTCCACATGCAGTGTATGGTATTTGTTTGGTTAAGTAAGATGTTAAGACTATTGGGTTGGAAACAGGAAAGTAAGAATATGTGTATTGACCTTGTATGGCATAAATGCTTAGGTCTTATGACTGTGTTGTATGCCATGTGAGCTTGTATGTCAGTATCAGATGTTCTTAGAAGGGTGAGGCGTATATGTGCTCAGTAGCATATCGTACCTTAAAGATGCCGATTGCATCCTAATATGGGTAGTGAGCCCAGTTCGCATTAAATTGTTTGGATCGGCATTCTCGACGCAACATGTGTGCCGGTTAGCGGATGCTATCAATTGTTGTTTAAGCGAGATCAGTTCACACATGGGGGTTCAACTCAATAGTGTTAGCTTGTTGAAAAATACCAAATCTTAGTTTCCCCGGTCGGCATACCAAAGGAAGTGTGTCATCATTTGGAGGCATCCAGAAGGCAACGGGTGACTAAGTCATGTGGGTAAAGATGTACACCTGCGGGGTATAAAGCTGTTGAATAGCGTGTCCACGGTCATGGGCGATAACTTGAATTGATGTCACTGTATAGAAGTTTTGATTTACAAATGTGGTTTCGGTTTTTGGCTTTGCATGAGGGATTCATGCACTGTACTGTTTACATTTAATGTCTTTACTTACTGTTCTAGTCCAACTTTGATTTATTAAACTGCTTTATCAAAATTTAGTCTTTCTAGGTTAAGATGTTCTACTTTATGCAAAACTTAACCATTTTACCTTCCTGTTGTAGCCTTATGCATGTATAAATTCTACTTCTTTGAATAGGTTCTAATAAACACTTTCTTTTATTAGTTTGTGTAAGACTTGCTGAGTACCTTCCGTACTCAAGGTGCTATCACCTATTGTTGCAGGTGAGGATGATTATCTTTATGAAGTACCCGTTAGCGCCGATCAGGGTGGCGCTAACGAGTAAAGCTACTTCTTTCCTCCACGCAATTGCCTGCGGGTGGATGAGGCCATTGGTGGACTTTGATCTTTTATCTTGCTTCCATTGTTGAAGCGGTTGTAGTGACCAAGTCACTCCATAATGTAGTACTAAAACCGCAAGTTGTAAACTTATGTTTAATTATGTCAATGTATGACTTGTATGTATTTGATGCAATGTTGATGAAGGATATATATATGCAATGGTCATTGATCCGGGGAACCATTGTGAGATATATATATCCGGGAATCCTGTTTATTGGAATTGTCACTTGTTAAATTTATACCTTTAGCATGATCTTTAATAAAGGGACGATCTTTGTTCCTTCATTAATAATTGTGCTATAATATGAATTTAATTAAGTACATTTCCAATAACCGGGGGTCCTCACACAACCTGACCGAGCCCGACACGGCTTAAGTGGCTCAGTGCGACCAAGACCTGAAGGTCGGACCTGGGTTTGAGTCTAAGTTTGACTCGGACCAGGTTTATAGTTTTAATTTGAATTGAGATTTTGAAGGGGTCTTAAGAGATAGAACTAGCTCCAAAATTTATGAAATTTTGACAGTAGCTTGCTGACATTGAGATGGACATTGCTTAAACTTCCCAGAGGTTTTTGCATTGTACATTTTCCTCCAAAAATCACACAATGTGCTAGGCTCGGGTTTGACTACATGTCAAACAAGTTTGACTGACCCTTAAAAATATTCGAACAATTTCTAAAAATTGTGAAATTTTTCAGAGGGGTCACAAACCATCCCAAGAACTTAGGAAAAATATTTCCCGAGAAGGATCACAAGATTGGACAAGATTGTTTTTGGAGGATCAAGATTTGGATCAACAGACTTGTGACTTTGTATTTCCATACTTTTGTACAACAATTGTTTAGCACACACAGAAAATACATGATGTAAGAAAAAGTTTTAATTTCTACTCATTTTCTTACATTTGAAATACAAGTACAGAATTTGGGATGTTACACTCACAGGCTACAGCAAGCGAGGACCGAGCTTTGCTCGGTTGGTTGGCTTTGCAGGTGAGTGAGCAGTCCGCCTGGGCTCGATCCTAGGCGCCTAACCTATAAACCATTTCGGTGGTTTAATCATTGTACGCACACGTGTGTGCGTTCAATAGTCAAAATGTATGCCCACGCTCTGTGTGGTTAGCTCCCGCTCAGATTAGACGTGTGTTAAGGACGTACTCACGTGTGTGTGGGCGTGCATGTGGTGTGTGTGCGTGAGTAGCGTCCCGTGTGTACTCTAAAAAAAGGCCACAGCAGGCAGTAGCGACAGTGAACAACACAACAGCGAGCCAGCAAAGCAACAGTCGAAATTCGGTTTTTAGTCGGTTTTTTTCCAAAAAAACCAAACCTTGAAAAAACCAGAAATTCAAAAACCGAACCGAATACCGGTCAAACCGAGTTGACCGGTACAGTTTGGTTTTTTTTGGTTCGGTGTAATTATGTACAGCCCTAATTCTCACTTAGTGGCTATTTGAGCAAGCTCCATCTCCTGGCTAGGGCGTGAGAAATGGATACAAATTTTTCGTATTATTCGACTACCATATTTGATAGGATACGAATACAATATATATTTTCTCATCCGATTAGCGATTTCTTTCCTATTCGTATTCGAATTCACATAAAAAAAAATGGATGCCAATATGGTATAGGCTTTTACCATTCAAAATGTTATTTTATCTAGACTATTTGTATTTGTATTTGTGAAGCTATATCGTATTTTATTGCAATACGACTAATTTTTTGACAAGTTTTTAATTCAATGTGAATTCATGATGCCTTAGGTAAAATATATAAATTAGAATGATTAAGCGTGATTGTACGAGGATAAAATATCATTAATATCTCCATATTACATAAGTTATGAGGATATCCGGTTTCGATCGAATTGAGTTGATATTTGATTCGAATTCGTATTCGTTAAAATATCCGATTAATATTCTATTTGTATTCATTTAAAAAAAATACAAATATGAATATGGTAAGACACTATTCAATTTGTATTTGATTCGTTTCGACCACTACTAGCTTACGGGGAGAAGCCAAAGCCGTTGGCCAACCATTTTTGAAGCTGAAGCCCAAATTATAGGCCCCGTTTGGAATGGCTTCGGCTTATGGCTTTTGTCCAAAAAAAGCCGAAAGCCGTTCCAAACGGTCGGGCTTTTCGAAGCTGCTTTCACCGAAGCCGCTTTCCGTCTCAATAGGAGAAAGCCGAAAGTCGGAAGCTGCCCTTTGGCAGCTTCCCGCGGCTTCCCACCACCCTCTCCCCAAATTTGCCACCTCAAGTTCACTGATTTTACTTGCTTTTGCCATCCAATAAATTCCCACCTCCCTTCCCTGGAGCTGCACCCCCACCCCCCACGCGCCCCCGAGCCCTACTCTTCCCTTCCCGCGCACCCTGCTCTTCTCTCCCCTCCCCCCCTGCGCCTCCTCCCGCCGGGAAAAAGTGGAGGGGGCATTAATTGTTTGTAATAATTATTTGTTGTAATAATTATTTATGTAATAATTATTTGTAATAATTATTTGTTGTAAAAAATGTTTATTGTAATAATTGACGTTAAATACGCTAATTGTGGTTTACTGCGTTGTTTATGGTATATTGTCGTTAATCGCGGTCAATATTGGTAGTTCTCGTCAATTGTGTTAGTCGTCGTTAATAGTTGTAAATTATCGTTAAATTTTGTTAAATATCATTAAATATCATTTATTGTGTTAATTAGCATCAAACAAGTCATTACTGTTATCAGGGGTATTTCAAACATTTCCTATCTTGGAAGCTACAACCAGCATATCTAAAAGTCAGACAGCCAAACACTTAATCGTAAAAGCCCGCCGTTATTGCAACGTAAAGCCCTGCAGACGATCGGAAGCCGCTTTTTAGAAAAGCACAGCCGAAACAAATAGGCCCATACTAGGGGGATGGATCTAGCAACTGGTAGTATCACTGGTTCCGAAAAGCCTTAAAGTGGCCAAATTTTCGTGGAGCTAGCCTGAAAAAGGAGTCGGAGCCAGCGAAATAGTGATCGACCTAGTTAGGGTGACAAAATTCAAAGCTTTAACATATATGTTTGATTAATTTGTGCCATTATGACCATTGAAACACATTAATTTCACATAAATTTTACAGGAATCAATACAATTCTTTCAAAATTCCTATGAAAATCTAATAGGGCATATAATTTAGACCCACCGAATAATTGTGTATATATTTCTTTCTTTTGATTAATGTGTGGATTGCTAACCTCTCGGAGTAAACGTGGTAACTTCTTCTAACAATTTTTTTTTTTGTGAGGAACATCATTTTAATTTAGCCAGCCAAATTGCCCACGTAATCATGTGGCTAAATATTGTAGTATTTGATTTATAACTCTAATGCCTCATTGTATTTGTTATAAAAATGTATTAGCTGTAATTTTTATATCTGATTGATCTACAATATTATAATTTGGCACCACCAAAATTAACAGTGTAAATATTTCTGTTTTGTCTCAGTTACCGAGAGAATTTCTAGAATTTTCTTTTTAGTTATTACAGGAATTTCTAGACGTGAAAGTGAGAATGATACCTCATTATATAGATTGAATGTTGTATGATGTAAAACATAATATATGCTTAATTATTATGAAAAAACTAATTTTTTAGATGGTATATGAAATGTTTTAACTGTCCGAAATAAGAAAGGAAAACAATTTAAGAAAAATAAAACCCAAACTTGTGCAGGCGAGCCCATTTCAACACGTTTTTTTGGGAGAAAACCTAGCCAAAACCGCGTTTCGCACCGCCCCTTCGTTTTCTCCTTCAATTCACCATAAAAACGGCGCCGCTCGCTTCGCTTCGGCACGCTGCCGGCATCCACCGCTGGCGCGAGCACACCACGACGTCTCCATTCCCCGATCGCTGCCCACTGGGACGCCGGACTTCGGGTCGATCGCCCTAGGTTTGCTTCTCACCTTGAACAAATTGTCGTCTTTTCTTGTTTTGCTAACGTTCTGGGCGACATACGAGCGCATCGTCTCGCAATTTCTCTTCACCGAATCACCTCAAGCAGATTCGTAATATCAATGATGTGGTGTCTTGGACCGGTAAGAAATATGGAAATTGCAGAGAAAAATTAGGGTCTTGGACCTAATACGAGCTGTTTCACTTTCTTGGCCAAAGGTTCATATGTAGAGGGCAGGAGGGGTTCGTCATTCCTTTTTCTTTAATATGTATTGCTCACCTGGAAAAGAGACTTGTATGTCTTTTCTATATTACTTGTAACGATGAATGTGTGGTTTAGGAGACACCACTCAGATTCTAAAATATTGAGCAAAAAAAAAAAGAGAGAATAGATAGAAGGAACTTTGTATCTTTGATTTAAAAAAGGAGAATGCGGACTTGAATCCATGACTCAACTACCACAACCTTGTGCTCCAACACTACTCTACCACTTGTGCTCTCAAATATTGTGAAACAATCCAGTTTATGCTTTAGGGCTGGCATTTTTCGTGTTAGAACTAGCAGTGAACAAATGTATTGAGATTTATGTTCATGTGCAGCTCGTGGAGCCATGTCAACCGAGGAAAGTGAAGCTGGCAATCGGGTGTTTCTTGAGGAGGATGATGAGGAGGAAGAAGAAGAATATGAGTCCGTTGAGTCAGTACCAATTCCAAAACGCCCGAAAGCATCTGATATTTGGGAAGGCTTCACGATACTTAAACAGAATGGCAGCAATGGGAATTTGGCTAAATGCTCTACATGTAAGAGAATCCTTGCTAACTCTAGTAAAAGCGGCACTTCTCTTTGGACATCTTTAGATTCAATTGTTAAGCTCCAAACTGGTGCTTATTTCAATGCTGCTAGAAGAGCAATGGCCATGCTTATTATTACTAGTGGGGAGTCACTTTCACTTGTTGAAGGATATGGTTTCAGCGTTTTCTTCGTATGGCTAATCCACAGTTCCGGATTTGCCGTTCAACTTTAGACAGATGTCACGAATCTTTATGAAAGGGTAAAGAAACTGGAGATAACTATGTTGATGATAGCTATATTTGCGTCACTGCTTGCTTTGTTGATGCTGATTGGAAGTTGCAGAGAATAATAGTGGGATTCAGACTGTTGACCTTTCCTGATGATGCCATGTCTGTTGCTGATACTGTAGCATTGTGTTTTAGTGAATTGAGGTTGATAAGGTCATGTGTATAACTCTGGATAATGCATTATATGATGCTTCTGTTGCTAATTCACTTAAGACCATTTTGCAAGATAAGGGCAAATTATTGCACGATGGTGAATTTTGTCAGCTACATTGTTGCACAGATATCTTGAATTCGGTTGTGCAAGCTGGTTTAGAGCTGATTGATGATGTTGTTGACAAGATTCGTACCTTTTCTGGTATTCGCGAGGACGAGTTTTATCAATATGCTAGAGATATTTGTCATTTAGATGTTACAATGAAGCTACGTGCTGACCTGGTTGTTTGTTGGGATTCAACATACAAAATGCTTGGGTGTGCCTTGCTTTACAAGGATGCTTTGAAACATTTTGCATCAACAGATGACACCTTTCTGTCAAACTTTCATCTTGGCGATGAAGAGTGGAACAAGGTAGTAATCATGGAAAAGTTTCTAAAGCCCCTTTATGACATAACATGCACTTTCTTAAGCACAAAGCATAAAACTGCCAATTTATACTTTCTAGGAGTATATAAAGTTTACCGATTGCTAGAAGTGACAAAAGAGCAAGAGAACTTCATGTCTGCTATGGTGAAAGCTATGAAAGTTAAGTTTGATAAGTATTGGTCAGAATATAGCCTAATTTTGGCTTGTGCAGCTGTTCTCGATCCTCGTTACAACCTCAACTTAATCAGCTATTGTTTTAGGAAGATCTACGGTGATGCTGATGCTAGCCAACATATTGATAGAGTTGTTGCATTGCTCCATGCATTGTTAGCTGAATATGAGAAGTCGTCATCGTGTTTAGCTGCAGTTGGTAGTGGTGTTGTTGAATACCACACCAAGGATGATTTGTTTGATGATTATGTTCCACAAGAACAAAAATCGGAGTTGGATTGGTATTTGGAATCACCATTGATGCATCTAAATATTGATTTGGATATCTTGGAATTTTGGAGTGGCATGTCTAAGTGTTACCCTAACCTTGCAAACTTGGTTCGTGATATTTTTGCCATTCCTATCTCCACTGTTGCTTCTAAATCTGCATTTACTATGGGGGAAAAAGTTTTGAGTCCTCGTCGAAGTGCACTCAGGCCAGACTTACTTGAGATGCTGATTTGTCTCCATGACTGGACATGTCCAAAAGACAGAAAGGGTAATACATTGTACATTATAAACTTAATTATTTCTTGTTGATATACTTTTCATATATATGCATATAACATATTTGTGCTTCTGTCGAAATTGATAGGAAATTCTGTCTCCGCTATAGAAGAGCATATTTCTGCTTATTATGATGATGATGAGGATGTAGAAGAATCTTATGATGATGAAGAGGAGGAGGACGACGACGGGATAAAAGAATCTGATTATGATGAAGAGGAGGACGACGATGGTGCTGATAATGATGGGGATGACTAGAATTTCAGTCTGCAACTCGGAACTCAACTTTTGTTTCTGTGTTGTGGTCTTCAGTCTTTTTTGGTGGGCTACATTACATACACTGATGTTTGCACGTTGCTCAGTGGGCAAAATTACATACTCTGATGTTGACTGGTTGGAGAGGAGTTACTCCTTGCTTTACAACCTATCTACCAGTAGACTGCTCGTTAAGTTGCTTCTGTGTTATATAGTATATGACTGTTGTTTATAGGCATGCTTATCCAAGATATCGTGTCTGACCTCTAAACTGTTTATCGTTTATATTTTGATCATGAAAGTGCTTGACCAAAATGATTGCAACACTTGGTGCTACTACCTTGTACATAGATTTCATTCCAGCCATGAGAGATTAACAAGTCTTTTCCTTGTACATAGATTTTAGCTGCTGACTACAAATGGGCTATGAACAGTGTGCTTTCCATCTGACCAGGTTATTGAGCCTGACAGGGCGCCCTTCGCTGCCATGTTCTTGCCGGAGAAGGTCACCTGGAAAGGCAGCTTTACGCTCTTGGTGAACTGAAGCTTGCTGGGCACGACCTTCACATCTAAACCGTCCGGCACGCTGACGGAGACCGTGTAGCTCGCCTCTGCCTGTGCCCCGACGTTCGTGACGGCGCGGGTCACTGTCCTGCTGCCTGCCCTGCCGAGCCCTGTCACGGCGATCGACGGGTAGTTGAGGTCGGAGATGAGGTCCTTGCTCGCGTTGCCGGCGCAGCTGAACCCGCTGGGAGGGGTGGTGATCAGCTTGATCTGGGACGAGTCGTAGCCGTAGTTGCAGAGAAACTGAAGGTAGTCGTCTGCCTCGAGATCGTACACCAGCCCAGGGTCTAGCGCGCCGTTCGGGTTCACCTGCCCTCCACCGTAGTCGTACGGCGTTGCTACCGATCCGGAGTCGGTCGTCATGGGAGCCTTGTCATTGTTCAGCTGAGTTGCTGTTGCAGTAGACACCGGAATCGGTCAATAACCAATTGAAATTTGAGAGATGACGCTTGGACACAATTGTGAGCTGTTTCGTTTTCATCACCTGTGGTCATGATGGCTGACCGGATGGCTGCCGGGCTCCATGTTGGGTTCCATGCCTTGACGGTGGCCGCGGCTCCAGCGACGTGGGGGCAGGCCATGGATGTCCCGGAGACGAGGTTGAACTGCGAGGGTTGCTTCTGGCCAGCCGGAAGCGACGACGTCGGGATCCACGACGCGAGGATGTTCACTCCCGGAGCAGCGACGTCCGGCTGCAAAGGCCATGGATGCACACAACGTCGTCAGCTACACAACAGTACGCCCAAGATTTGATGAGGCTGGGCCGTCTTGATTACCTTGAGGATGTTCCCGGTGTGCGCCGACGGCCCCCTAGACGAGAAGTACGCCACAACAGGCGCCGGCTTGTATTCCGTTACGGTGATCGTCGTTGTGATCGTCGCGACAGGTTCGCTTTCATGATGGAAGAGAGAGCAGATGATGGCTTTTGCTTTTGCTAGACAGAGTGAGCATGGGGGAACGTCGGTGCAGTACTACGTACCTTGTGGAGGCAATGTACTTGTGGATGTCGGCGGCGGCGGGGGAGGTGATCTCCGTCACTGGGAAGTCGATGTAGGCGGTCGCGACCGCCCTCTGGACGTCGTTCACCAAGATGGATCCCACTGTCCCGGCGCTCTTGAGCTCGTCGATCTTCTCCATCTTGGATGTGTCGCTCAGCGAGTGGATGCACAGCACGATCTTCCCTTTTATCTTGCTGGCATCCAGCGTGCCGGGCTCACAGTGACTACAGAAAAATAAGAGAGAAATTTTGCACTAGTCGAGTTCAGAGCGTTTGCATTACAGATGAATGGATTTTTTTCAACCAAGATTCGTTAATTTGCAATCAATAGTTCACACTATCCACTACAATCTATACTGTGCTAAGAACTTAAGATTCGCGTAATTTAGTTTCCAGGAGAGCATATAAACTACTCAAATTCTTCTCTCTAAAAAAATATCAAATTATATTGGTACATAATCTTTTGGCAATTTGGTTCATATATACCTTGCTGAGTCAGTATCAGAAACTGAACTAGACTTTGCTGATGCCCCTGTGATCAATGGATATTTCGGGGATTTGTCCAAGTTGGAGAAGTTTATAGCTCCACCCTGTGTTGACATGAATGATCAGATATTCAGAGACTGGATAAAACGGTATAAAACTTCTGAGCAACCAAGAAATGCAGCAAATGCATACTTTGACAGCGCTGTTATTTCCACCCAACACGACATCCGACTCGAAGTTGCGGTCGATGGTTGTCGCCGCGACCGTCAGGATCCACGGAGCCGCGTTCACAACGGTGGCAGCCTCCGGCCCGGCATTGCCGGCTGAGCAAACGACCATCACCCCCTTCGTCACGGCGTGGAACGAACCGATGGCGATCGGGTCCTCGGAGAAATCGGGGCTGAAGTACGGCGACGCGCCCAGCGAGACGGAAATGATGTCGACGCCGTCGCCGATGGCGTCGTCGAAACCGGCAAGGATGGCCGATCCGGTGCAGCCCTCCTCCGAGCAAACCCGGTACATCGCGACCCTCGACGCGGCAGAGCCCCCCTTGGCCGTCCCAGGGGCGAGTCCATAGTACGAGGCGCCGGTGACCGCGTTCCCGGCGGCGGTGGACGACGTGTGCGTCCCGTGGCCGACCTCGTCCCTCGGCGAGTTGCCGCTGCTCCGGGCTGAGCGCTTTACATCGCCAAGATCGTAGTATCTTGCTCCGATTAGCTTCCTGCACCGCAAACTTCATGACATATCCAACCTTGATCACGTTTCTCTCATAATAATATGCGACTCACTTGTTGCAGTTGGACGAGTTAAAGTCATCTCCGGCCATACAGACCCCCTTCCATTTGCTCGGGACATCCCCGAAGCCGGCGTCGTTGAAGCTCGGGGACTCCGGCCAGATGCCGGAGTCGAGAAGCCCGATGATGGTGTCCATAGTCGGAGACGACGGCGTCGACGAGGCGGCGGGCTTTGTGCCTCCGGGCGAGCGCCGAGCCGAGTCGATCTTGACGGCGTTCTGCTGCAGGAAGTCCCACGACCTCGTCGTGTGTAGCTGGTACACGGGATCGGCGAACACCGAGACCACGCCGGGCTTTCGCCTGAGCGCGGCGGCCTCGTCCTTGGACAGGCGCGCCGCGAACCCCGAGAAGCCGTGCTTGTACTGCTGCACCACCACGCTCTCCGCCATCTGCCCCCTGATGTTGTACACCACGGGCGGTAACTAACTGGCATACGTACGGAAAAAATGACGTCGACGTGACAGAGGAAACTACTTGTGCTTCTTAAGTGCTAGATGACGCATAATTAACAGGCGGGATTGTCTGACTGAAATTTTGTTAAGGGTAAGTTATATGTTTTATCTATTAGACCAATATCCAATCATACGATACATCAATCTTTACACAAATCTAATGATCATAATAATTGACTTACACTTAAGAAAATTACATGCGAGTTAGAAACAACAAATCCGTTAACAGGCCATGTGTCTTGACTTGTGTTTTTTTTTACAGTAGACGCGCACCCACAGATGGAATTGTTTCCTCTGGCTTTGGGGAGAAAAGTCAGGTGTACAACGGAAATTTGACAGAGAAAATTGAAATAACACTAGCAAATAATTATTTCGAAGGTTGGAATCATACAAAGGCAGAGAACGGTACACCCTGCCATCCCCTCCTCAAAGGCATGGGATTAAGGGCCTGTTTGGTTTGTGATTTTAAGTGGTCATATCAAAATTTTGGTATTGTTAAAACCCAAGTAATACCAAAATCTGGAAAAAAAATAGAGTTTGGATCGTAACCATACCAATTCACGGACAATGCTGTGTTTGGATTGCAGTCATGCCAAAATATGCTAAAATTGTGAGTGACATGTGGGTCCCGCATGACATGTATTTTTTTTTGCCCTAAAATATGCTAACATGGGTTTTGTTTTGTTGATAAAATGACAAAGAATACAACGGTTCAAACGAATAACAAATCAGATACTCGGTTTAGGAAATATGATCATTTAAAATTGATTAATCCATCTAACCAAACAATTAATGTACTTAGCCATACCAATCACCATGCGACATGTGGCGCTGTGCATGCTGCTGCCATACCAATTTTTTTTGGCCAAATTTGGCCCCCGAGCACAGCCAACGAATTGGCTTGGAAAAGCCGGGTAAAGCCAATTTTTTTTTGGCAAAATCAAATTTTGGTATTGAATCAAACGTTAGGCAAATACCTAGGGCAACACCAAATTTTGGTATTGTTTGTTTTGGCACTGAACCAAACAGCCCCTAAATCCAATCTACATACACACGTAGCACCACTTGCGTAAGCGCAGTTGCACATGCCTAAAAGTTTAGAAACCGGGCATAAATCCTCAACCTCACAAAATATGAGCACATGTTCTCTTCCTACTATATGAGCACATGTTTTCTTCGTACTAAGACGCACGTATATTTTTTTATGGAATAATCAATTATTTGCCACTACAAAGATGCGGATTTTAGGATTTGTCATTTCATGTGTGAATGATATCTGAGTTTCAAGATCATATGTCATAGATACATCAGTGGCAAATTCTAAATTGCATATATTTGGCAGTGACAAATAATCAGTTTTTTTTTATTGGGAGAAAACACCCCATCGACGAAACCTACTATTTAACTCGGGCAGCTAGGTACGAATTAAGCCTCACTTCACAAAATGTGACCACATGTTTTCTTCCTACTAAGACACTTATATTTGTTTTTATTGGGAGAAAACACCCCATCGAGGAAACCTACTATTTAACTCGGGCAGCTAGGCACGAATGAAGTCTCACCTCTCTGTCACTAGGATCAGAGTGGTTTCGACTCATGTGTCAGTGAGTGAGAGAACGTTCTCAGGGACAGAAAATTTGAGCAGAAGTGATGTAAACGCGTGCACAGTTGCAAGTCACAACCACCTGAGAACCGTGCCGACGAGACGGAGATGGCTCTCCCGGAGGAAGTTCGGGGAGGTTTGCGGCGGCACGGCGCCCATGTACACCACGTACACCTCGCTCCTCTCGCCGTGGCCTCGTCCCGCAGCACCACCACTGGCGGCGGCGGCGATCAAAGCCAAGAAGCAGAGCGGCAACCACATGATCTACTTACGTAGCTAGAATTAATGCGATAGCAACTGACACTATGACACACTGTATTTGCTCTTCGAATTCAGTTGTTGTGTTGTTGCGATCTGTACTGGCCATGAGTTGCATTTATAAGCGCGCGCAGAGTGCTCGGTCGATGCGTGCTATCATGCTATGTGGCTGCGCGACTAAGTTGGTGGGCTGTGATGGTGCGTGCACTAGTAGAGACCACATCTCCCACGCCGGTATTGGAGTGGAGTAGTGCTCCGAGATCACCTTATCTCGAAGTGGCAATGTGTACTAGCCAGCTAGCCAGCTTAGCTAAGCCACCTTTCGTGCTATCTTCCTTTCTGCATGCTTGGCTACAAATAAATCTATTTATTTGTAATGCAAGTTAAAAACAAAGAAATATTGTGGTAGTGACGAGATGGAGCCATGCTTTCCTCAAGAAAACAGTGTGATCTACTGATTTGGTCGTGCGTACAAAGGGGGATTGAAGATCGTAAGGGAAGGAAAACGGAGCTGAGGGCGGGCCAGGGTACACGCCACGGTGCGGTGCAGAACAAAATTCAATGGCTGAGACTCTTGGTAGGTACAGTTAGCTAGGTACGTGTCATGCAAGTTTCTAGGCACGATGCATAGCATATATATACACAATGTGTTTTGAAATTTTCACCTCTGTCTAGTGTCTACCCTATGGATCGAAACCGGGTTAGGCGATTCCACCACCAGCGAGTAAGTAGCCATCCTAGCCCCAGCCACAATGCATATTGATGATGCAACAAAGATGGCCCCAACTTGCCGGAATTCAGATTGTATACGCTCTGCAACGCAAATCATGCTGGGTCCTCTGCGATTCGCTCGCCAATCTCAGAGAGAATCCATCTACTACCGGGCACGCACAGGCAGACAATGCATTTTTTGAGTTGGAGGCAGGCGCGCAAAGCGACCCTCCACGTACCGGTACCGCCGCCCCGCAAGAGAGTGGACAGAGCGCAAGCGCTAGTGGAGGTTCGCGGCTGCCTCCAAGCTAGTGTAAGTGGATGGCTACAGCCTATACAGCCGTAGGATCGATATATAGGGGCGTACGTGCTAATAAGTGATTTGAGCACCATCGTGCTGCTTAATTAACCTAACTCCTGCTATCTTTGACCTGCCTAAGCCTAATTACGTGTTGTGCGCATGCATATATGCGCCAATGTGCGCGCGCGCTGCAATTCCTTGCATATTTTATTTAATTAATCTTTTAATAATATCTTAAAGTTAACTCGCTAACTTTATTTTCAATTCGACCCTTAAGCCACACCACCAATCACGCCAGCCCTCGCTAACCGTGTTATCATGCCATCAGTCTTAATGTGGCCCAACCGCTATACAAGCCCTCCCGGCACGTCGTGCGCGTGGAGGGTGGCGTGGCGATGAGTCACGTCGAACTCATGGCGTGATAAGCTCGCTTGTCACGCCACGAGTGTTGTCGTGATAGGGCGAACATTATTTAAAGGTGTTCTCGGACGATGAAATCTTACGTATGTTGCATAAGATATGTGGACCATTTGGCACGAAAGATGAAATTGTAATGGACAAGTTTACTCTAATGTACCTTGTTCTTAGCATTTGTTTTTTCACGGACGTCTGTTCCAAAATTTTCAAACCTGAGTTGAGATAGCAAGAATTGAATGGTGCTAAGTGAATGCACAATCCTAGGCAGTAGATTTTATTTCGGACCTGAATGAATAGATGGATAATTAGGCAGGCACATCCAATCATATTGCAATGATAGGTGGTGCTGGTCGTCACTTAGGGGTCGTAACCATTTCGTGCCTACTTCCAGAACACGCATTTTGGACCTTTTTTATATGTTGTTGCATGCCTTGCTACACCAATAATTGAATGCGAAAGGCGATGATATTTGAAGTCGGCTTTAGAACGCAGTCACGAGTTCAAATAGACTTTATAATAAAGTTGCAAATTACACAACGCACAGGGTTTTGTTACATGCATAAGAAACGACATCATGCACGATGTAACAAACCGAAATATTCCTACTATACATATGCGTCTTTTTGGAATGGAAATAAATTCGATTGGAACAAAGATCATTTGTTTCGACAGCCCATCGCTCCCTTCCCCTTGTCTCCTTGTTACCCACGGCAGCGGTGGCCAGTCTCGAAGTCATCCATGTCCTACGTACGAGTCAGGGTGGACGGTTTAATGATGTTAGGATAAGATAACGTCGTGCTAAATTAATAATTATGATGCATACTGCACATAACTTACGTATTGGATCCAAATTGCGCCCGGGCGATGGGGAGCGGTAGTATGCCCCACAGTTTCACTTGCAGGAGCCTTCCCCTTGTCCCCATGCTGCCTACGGCGACGACGGCCAGTCTCGAAGTCATCCATGTCTTGCGAGACGGGCTAGATAGTTGAACGATATTAGGATAACACAACGTCAGGCCAAATCAATAATTTTGATGCTTAATGAATTTGACCTCTTCGATTAGGAGTGCGCCGGCGACGGGAGCGGTAGTACAACCCACAGTCTCACATGCAGGAGCCTTCCCCTTATTCGCCGCACGCTTGGCCTTGTCGTAGCCATCTGCTTTCTTGGGCTCGTCCGATGCCTTTTTAGTTGAGTCGGGGTCAGGTACATAAGGTGTTTAGCGCTGGAAGACCTCGGGTGGCCATGGAAAGTTGAACATGTACTCCTGCTGGATGAACGCTCTATCGTACATCTTCAGGCCATCGATCCATTGGAAGAAGTTGCATTGCATCTCCGGCTGTCATTATGCGTGTGTGTAATTAGGGATTTGTGGAATGCAACGTATAATGTAAAAAATCTGTGTGTGTAAGATACACTTACGAGGTGGTGGCCGCACGTATAGTATGCCTGAGCGGACATCGCCAAGTGTGTGGACGGGATGATATGTGTTGGTTCTTTGCACGCACATTGGGGGCGTGAGAACTCCGGTGGTACCAGTGCATCCTTCATAGACTTATCCGGGTAGAGTTTTACCCTCTCGGCAAGCCACTTGCGCTTCTGTAGTATCTGATGGGATACGGGTAGGCTACGCTAGCTGGCAATTCAAAAATTCTACCACATAAATCAAGAAGCCAAGCAAGTAGAAGATCATAGATCGTTACCACCAGACGCGCAGTGCAGCGAAGAAGAGTTGGAGTAGCCTGATCCAACAAAGAGCGTGTCGATGTGGTGGTCGTAGTCAATCGTCCAACGTCGAGTATGTCAATGTAGTAGCCGTAGTCGATCGTCCAGCGTCCTCGCGAGTCGATCTTCTCCTCCAGCAACCTCTGCAGTTCCTTGTGCAGATCGCAGATCATCCTCAAGTGCAACAGCAACCACAGCAGCACCCTCTACAGTATCCACACACCCAGGGAAGGAACACCGTACGCTGGTGTGCTAGCACCAAGTCGCACGGAAGGGCTCTCTCGAGAAGATGGTGGCTAGGGTTTCGGTGGAACAACTCACGTGTCTCACATGTTCCCAATAGCCTCATGCATCTTTTATATAGTGCCCATGACGGATCCTATCCGAACACATTTTGTTCCAACCCGTTAAGTGTGTGACCCGTTAGGTTTATGCATAGCCGGTTGTGACTCGAAAACCTTTTCCGACCACGAGTCATTAGCGGTTCCTAGCAAGACATAACAATTCCCAAATACATACAAATAATATCAGACGAACCTTAATACAATATGATCTATGACCAGGTCCTTATCACTAATGACTAGCTCGTATCTCCATACGACTAGTTCATATTAAGTCTCGACCAGTTTGTAACTCCTTATGAGTAGGTTTCGACCACTTAGTGATTATGTTCGACTAGTCTACGACCAGCTCGTATCTCCATACGACTAGTCCGTATCTAATCGAACTTAACGACCTTCGTGTATTCTTCCTTTGCCTCACGATATCCGGTTGAACTCGGGTGAGATATTATGTCATCCATGGATGTTCATGTAACATCCCAATTCTTGGCTTGTGTTTCAAATGTAAGAAAATGAGAAGAAATTAAAACTTTTCTTACATCTTGTTGTTTTTGAACTTATCTGTAATTCTTGTAAAGGAATTGTGGAATTCAAAAACTTCAATCTCCCAATTGACTAGAGTCATGACCCTTTTTTTTAAATCCTTGTCAAATCTTGTGATCATCATCTGAAAATATTTTTTCTTAGTTCTAAGGATGTTGTATGACTCCTCTGAAAAATTTCATAATTTTTAGAGATTGTTTGAATATTTTAAGAGGCCAGTCAAACCTGTTGACCTTTGGTCAAACCCTAATAAGAACATTGAAGAATTTCTAGGGAAATATGCTCTGCATAAAAGCCTATGAACATTTTATACAAGGTCGATCCTAGAGTCAGCATGCTCCTGTAAAAATTTTAGAAATTTTGGAGTTAGTTTGCTACCTCTAATAATTCTTCCATGTTTCAGCTCATTTTAAAACCCTAGTCAAAGTCCTATTGGACTTGGGTGGACAGAGCCTGACTCAGTCTTCTTGGTTGGACCCAACCCTCTCAGTGCACTCGGGCTCGTTCAAAAAACATGCAAGCCTTGGGAGCTATTGGATCTCCATCGGGCGGTCCTCATTCGTGTGAATGTTCGAGCCACCGAACTCTAGATTCAATCGAGGCCGTCCATTTCTAATCTAACCATCGTGTGTTTGGGCCCGTGACTGTGTGTTTGGCTCGACCAACTCGTTCACTTTGGACTCAAGCTACTTTGGTTTCTTTCACTGACAGGTGGGACCACTAGACCTGGTCATCTCCCTCAGCTCGTGGACGCGTGTGCCATGGTAGAGGAGGCAGTGCCTTGTCCATTCCTTGGCGTCCTTAGCAACGGCTCTTAGCCAAATTAATGCGCGCCAGTACCTTTTGCCCCTAAAGTCCTCCTACCTGCTCCCATCCCCTCGACGTGTCCATAGCAGGCTTGACCACCGTGGGGTGCCATTGCTCTTTTCCTCGCTCCTTCAGCTATAAGTAGCCATTGAGCTCTCCCTTGTCTTCCTTTAAACACCTACCTTGCTTAACCAAGCTCCTTCTCTGCTTGTTTGAGCTCAATCACCAAAAATCCTAAAACAATCGCCATTGACAGCCGCAAGCAAGCTTCTTCGTCTTCGGCGTCCCAGGGGTTCTTTTGCAAATCTTTTTGCTCCGCCTTGAGCCCCTTAGCACCTTCATCAAAATCCTTAATCCAATTTTGGTTTGCCTTAACAGGAAGCAACTAATTTTGGATTTGCCCTCTTCGCCAAAGTTCATCGCTTCGTCCCCATCTCCGGTGAGGTGCCCCATTCTTCAATTAAATGCTCATGGTCCATCTGTGAGTCATAATGGAGCTAACCCTACCATCGGTTGTGTTCTTTTTCTCGCACCGCTTCTCCACGTCGTCTTCCTCGTAGCCGCATCGGTCATCGTCGTCGAGCTCCTCCATCCACCTCTGGACCTCTCGGTGCTAAGGTAGCTTTCTAGTAGCCCCTAGTTGTTGTGGCATCCGCTACCTTGAACCGCTGCGGAGCTCTTTGTCATTTTCATTTTGGCCGTGTTTGTGCCGCCGCCTGTGTCCGGCTCGCCGTCGTTCGGGCGGCTCCACCGTCGAGTACCCTCGTGGTGTGCGCATTGCTATTGTGAACCTGGTTGTGCCCTTGGTTGGCTCCGCCGTGGCTCGTAGCGCCGGTGAGCCGCCGGCAAATCGTGGCCGGACGATTTTGTCCGTTGTCGTAAGCCACGACCACCTCCTTTTGTTTTTACAAAGACCACCCTGGGTCCTCCTTGCAAAAGACCACCCCCATGGACTTTCGTAAAGACAACCTTCAGGACCTCCCCGTGGAGATCTTGACTATTCAGGACCTCCCCATGGAGATCTGAGCCGTCCAGAACCTCCCCTCTTTCAGACCTTATCATTTAGGACCTCCCTGTGGAGATCTGGACCGTTCAGGACCTTCCCATGGAGATCTGAGCCGTCCAGGACCTCCCCTCTTTTAGACCTTATCGTTTAGGACCTCCTCCAGGAGATCTTAGCCGTTAGGACCTCCCTTCTTTAAGATCTTGAACGTTAGGACCTTTCTCTGTGAGATCTTAGCCGTTAGGACCTCTCTTAGTTTAGCTCTTGACCGTCAAGACCTCCCCCTCAGCTTTTTCTTGCACTAAAAATTGTTCAAACTTGTGAAATGCATAAGTTATTCTCTGTAACTCCAATTTGAGCAAACTAAAATTTATTAGGTTCCTCTGTTAATATGCTTTAGTGCAAAGTAGGTTTTAATTATGTCTTTGCCTCTAAAATTAATTTGGTGCTACTTTCATCACTTAGAAAAATCATAAGAAATTCATTTTAACTCCAAATGAAGTGAACCCATTTTTGCTGTGCTTAGAATGCCATGATCTGTCTACCATAAAAATTTCATATTCAAAAACTTTCTGAAAATTTGTATAATGAACAGTAACAAAGAGCAATTAAATTGGATTTTTCAGCAGATTGAAATTGTTCAGGCTATAACTTTTGTATGCTTAGTCCAAATCGATTGATTCTTATTGATAAATTCATTTAAAATCATGCTCCACCTGCTGTGTAAATTTCATGGATTTTGGTTGACTTTGGATTTTGAGATTTTTTCGGTGTTCGTCGTTTTTATTGGATTTTCTCGTTCTTGCGATAGGTTCTGAAGAATTTGTTGAGTGCGAAAGTGATCCTCTGCAGCAAGCAAGTGATCTCCAGCAATGCAAGTAGATGTAACATTCATTTGATCATATTGATCCTATTACTTTTAAAGTCTAATATCTTGTTTGCAAAGAATATGTATGCATGCTTCATAATAAACACAGATTTTAGTGAACAAGATGTCTGAGGCTTTATGAGCAGTAATGAGATGTCTGTTCATAACATCACTGCTCATTTTGGAATTTGGATGTGTTGTTACAATCTAAAACCTTCCTTTTCTAGCCAAAATCTAAAAACTTGTTGAAGCTTCAAAAGAAAATACTACCAATGTTGGTATTAACACTGTGAAGTATTTCTATTGTAAACTGATAAATTATTTTAGCCAAAAATGATTTTTGGTAGAATTTTTGGAAATTATTTTGACTTTGAGAAAAATATTTGTCTTTAAATAAACCTACTCGGTTTAAGTGAATTAAGTATGTATTTTAAAAGGTGAAACAGTGGTTTTCAAAAATTTATTTGGGGAATATATCATCCCAGTAGCATCCTTGCAAAATTTTATAATTTTACAAATTTATTTGCTATTTTAAAGTCCCAGTCAAACTTTTGAAGATTTGAATTCAATTAGTCAACTCTCCCAGCCAAACCTAACCACTAGGCACTGTAGCGACCGAGTCTAAGTGCCTAGGCTCCAAACTGTTCAACCGGACCGCACCCAACACGTTCACACGTGTGCCCCAAAACTCCAGAGCTTGTGCACCGTTAATTTCCAAGCTAACGGGTGAGATCTGCGGTGCACGTCTGTAATACCCCAAAAATTAAATCGGGAGAGAATAATTAAATCGGGAGAGAATAATTAAAATCGGGGGAATATTTCTTTTAGCAAAGCGATTGAACAGGAGAAAGAGGGGTTTTAACGTAATACTCTAATTTATTCTACGAAAGAAAGCATTCAAAAGAGAAATTAGACATAAAAAAGGGGGGTTTCTGCAGTTTTTCGGCAACTTGGGCCTTGGGCCTTGGCCCAGGAGGCCCATGAGGGGTAGGCCACCAATAAAAGGAAGGGGGAAAACCCTAGATACACTGTAGCTACAGTGCCACCACACTGTAGCACGGTTACTGTAGCACACCTCTCCTCCATGGTGGTGCCCCCCTCCATTGGTGCCTCCCTTCTTCGCCGTCGGTGCTCCCTGCTGCCGATCAAGTGAAGAAAGGAGAGGAGATCAACTTCGTGGGGAGAATTCATCATCTTGCTGTGATTCTACAAGGGTAACGTTGCGTGTTCTTCGTTGTTTGATACGTAATAGTTGCGGTTGATGTCGTTTGGTAGATTGATTTGCGTCAGTTTAATAGATCGCGTTTTGTCCAGATTATTGCGCGGTCAGTTTCGTGTGTTTAGAAGCCGAATTAGGAGTTTTGGTCTCCTAGAGTTATGTAGATAATGTTCTTAGCTTTCAGTGGCCGCCAAGAACGCCAAAATCCAATTAACGGTTAGAAAGTTATGAATTGTTTAGTGCCGCTGTCTGGTTAATCTGTCAACATCCTGACAGTCTGTAGAAAACTGAGTTAATCTATTAGTTAAAAACGAAATCAGAGGATCTCAATATAACAAAAATTGTAGGTAATTTCCATACCTTTGCATAGAGATAAAGAACGAAAGATTTGGACTTTTGTAGCAAAAGTTATGATGGTTTTAGTGTACTGTCCAGAGAAGCCGACGTGAAAATTGTTGTTCTGTAGTTTGGCTTGGTAGGGGCTGTAGATGGCATAATCAAAAGGGCTCCCCAACTAAGTTTATTTGGGTAATTTAATTACCTTTCCAGAAAGTCTGAGAACACCTCATTTGGACTCCTGAACAGAAAGTTATGTATTTTAGAAGTTGACTATCCGCAGTGATCACCAAAGCGATCGCTAGAAATTGGAAGATTGGAAAACGCTTGGGAGATTAGCGAGTTCGTTTGTGTTGTTATTTATGCTTTTGATCCAGTATGTTGGTCTTAGATTGGAGTTATCTTTATGTTCAGGTGGGAGCGTGATCCCAGGGGCAGCGCCCTCTTCGCGTCCACCGTTCTCGCACGGTTGAGGCAAGTATTCGGGTTATAGCATATCTATGCTTGTATGCTGAGAGTGTTTGTGTTTTGCTCGTAATAGCCATGCATGAATGTTAATGTGATGAGTTTCCATTTATCTTGATGAATGCTAGTTATAGTTAAAGTTGATGTTATTGTGATGAGTTTCAATTTTATCCTGGTGAATGCAAGTACTCTGATTGAGAGAATATGTATGAATGTTTGATAGAAGGTGCTAGTACTTTGATGCGTACTAACCATGCAAGGTCGATAGTGTGACATGTATTATTAAGGATGGTAAATATTTGAGATATGATTAATTATTATTCATGAAGGATTGTTCATGTTTGCTAGTATTATGAATATATGTGCTATTCATGGATACTAGAATGCTAAGAATGTCAATGATGAGGAATGCTAGAAGTATGAATAAATTTATTCATGCATGTCGTTGTTGTGAATCCATATGTATGATGGTTTAAAGTTTTGTTCATGTGCATCATGCAATCATATTGGAGGATTGGTCACGTGGTGACTATGCATGTTCGAGGTCCCCGTCATGTAGATGACGGGTTTGAGGTCCCCACATTCGTGGAATGTGGGCAATGAATAAAGAGGTCCCCATCATAGAGATGATGGGCAAAGGTCCCTATACATGTGGTGTATAGGCTCTTGGTCCCCGTGCGAGAGGCACGTGCAAGGGTATACATCGACGGATGTATACCCGCGTGACATCGGTAAAATACGAAAAGAGATAAAGTTCAAAAGGTGCATTGCATTGATCGCATTCCATGAGTATGAAAGCTATGAGTAATGTAACGTTATTGTGGATCATTGTTGCTATGCTTGTGTTCTTGTTTATAGTCTTGTTGATACTTGCTTGAGTCTTTGGGCTCACCCTTGCTTTGATATGTTTTAGGTACAACTGGCAGAACGACATGCATGGGAGGGAGTAGATGTTGGATGCACTCACTACCTCACGACCATAAGGCGCTTGCCATTTAATTACACATCAAGATTAAGTAAACTGTTTGAGAATCACTCATAGATGGTTTTGAGTATTTATGTTAATTGTGATAATGAGAATAGCAAGTCTGGATTTTGTTTATTCGATCATCTTGCAAGCTTGTGTAACCTTGATTATGAAGATATTGATAAGTGCCATGATTAATTGTTGGAACCTCGGTATTGTTGACTATACAAAGGAGGTTTTGCCGAAAATTTGTAATTGGTCTTAGTTTAGTTTAGTTTAATTTAATTTTAGTAGCATTCCAGGCTCAATGCTGAGATGGGGTGTTACAGTTGGTATCAGAGCGGGCTTTAGGTCCGTGGTTAATAGAAAAATATTAAATTGACACAACTGTGCAGAGTAGGTGGGGTTGGGAATTACATTGCTTGGCATTATCTCGTTGTTATGTTTCATTTGTTGAGCAATTGTTGAATTGCCTCGTATTTCTTGTTGATAATCTATGAAATGATATGTTATGATATTCTATATCTATGAATCTATTCTATGATTGCCATGAGATGATCATGTATAATCATATTTGATTATATTGTTTATGCGTGTCGGTAATGGTTGTTAAGAAGTGGAGGCCGTGGTTGTGGCCTTGGACTTTGTCTGGTTTTACCACCGTTCGTGGTAGACGAATAGAGTAGTTACCCCGAATACCATAGTTGCAGGAGTTGAGCGTGAGTTGTTTTAGAAAGTTGTTTTCCTTCTTGACCTCAAATCTTGGCAAATTCTTGTTTTGTGGTGGATGATGATTTTCTCTTGGGTTCGTGGTTCATGGTAATGGTTGTGTTTCAATGGTCTCTAATGGTTCTCTCAAACAAGTATTGTTTTTCATTCGTTGAGTTGTCTTTACTACTTGTGATCGTCCTCAATTGGCATTACGATAATTCCATGGTTGTTTCTTCTTTCCCATTGGAAAAGAATGACTCATGTATTCGTCTGAAAGTTTGGGTAATGAGAGTTTCATTGCAAGTTTGTTAACATGAGAAAACTTTGGCTCTATGTATTTATTTTGGATTATTCCGAGTGATGAAGTTTAATGCATCTCTTTTCGTTGGAAATTGCTAAAATCCTTTCTCGATGCCTTGTTATGGTTAAATCAGAGATTGTAATCAAATAACTTGATATGGTATGGGTATCAAGTTGAGTCATTGGTATGGTGAATAATTAATATTAATTAGTAACCTTGGAAGTGAAATTGATTAGGATGATGTTGTCTTTTTCTAGTTCTTGATGAACGGTATATATGAGTAGTGATTGAGAGATATCAAGAAGTATGGAACCTTGATGAACTAGTCTGGTCATTAAAACTGTTTAGGTTGTTAAACTTGTTGGGTTCTTTGGTTCCCATGGATTAATTTAATTGTGTGGAAAGGAAAATTAGAGGGAATACCATATTTACATATTCCCTAGTATGATTAGTTATTAGAATTGTGTACAACCGGTTGAATGGATTGAATATCGGTGGATCTAGAAATTATGGGAGGAGTTCTATGTAGTTCTTCTATGTAGGATGACGCGATGAATTTGGTTGTAGTGTTGTTGAGACTCTTGATCGATAGAAGATTTCGATTTTTGAAGTTTTAGTGTATTTTTTTTGCCGAAATCCAATGTGAGGAGGAACAGTTGAATATGTGCTTGTTAATATCCATGTGATTTGGGAAGGAAAGTAGGTAGCAACTAGATTTCATAACGGCTGCTTGATAACAACAAGGGTTGTCGATAACTCGTTGTGTATTGAAGTTTGATAATGAGCATCGCTAAAAGTTGAACGATATGATATAATAGGTGGCTTATGCCCACATGATTGTGAAATAATTGGATGAAATTGTGTCCTTGATGAAAGGGTTTTGGTAGGAGCTTTTCAATTGAGTAGTAGACCCCTTCTAAACTTAAGAAGTTGATGTAGTGATGTTGTATGATTTTGGTATACTCTCATTTTGAAGATGGGATGAAAAGGCAGTATGGAACAAATTGGTGAAACTTTGGGGGCTTTCTAATGGAATAGTTGATAATAAATATTCATGTTCAGAGTATATTATTCTTGATGTTAGTAAGATTATCTGCAAGAGATTGTGACTTGTGTGTGGTGATGATTCTTTTAGAAATAAAGAAATTTGATCGTCTTTCGTAACTTGGATTTTGTAGAAGTGTTTCGAGTTTTGCGAAGGTGATTAATTGGATTGCTTGAGTTATGTGGTGATTGAGTTGCTTTGAGCAAAGTGACATGTTGAAAGATTTTATTGGTTCTTAAGTTGTTCCTACGATTTGGTCTTAAGAGCTTATCTTGTTTAAGCTGGCAAAGTGATGTAGTAATTACAGAAAATAACCTTCCTTGTTAAAGGAATGAGTCAAGTATAAGTAATTGAGCTTTAAGCCTCGTTTCGCATCTTGCAGTTTATTTGAGAGTGCTTAAACCTTATGCAGTTGTTCCATAAGAGTTTATCAATTTTCAAAGGGCATTACCTTCTTCTCATTTGTGGTTTGGTATTCGCTTCAGTAGGGCTTGAGCCCTCGATCGTTGACTTTCCTTATGTTTTTCAGTACTTGGCCTAAGTGACGCTTTCCTTGGTCTTGTGTTCACTGTGGGTGGCACATGTTTTCCTAGTTGATGAAAATTTATTTCATTCGCTCTTTCTTTTGAGGAAGAATCAACCTATTCGTTTTACCTGAGTCTTTTGAGGTGTTTAAAAATTGTAATTGTGAAACTGTGGGTTGTAAGTTATTCGATGAGCATTGGAGGACGAAATAATTTTGTAATATATTTCTTTGAGAGAGGTCTAACTCAATGGAAGTTTGTCTTATGAGGTTAAACCGATTCCATTATTACACTAGTAGAACCTATAGTGATTGTGATCCAAGATCTTACGGTTCACTTGGTGGAACATTAGAATTATCGAAAGTATAGAAATATTGATCAATTTTATAGAGTATCGCAATTTGGTAGTATTGTGAGGCTATGAAAGTTATTCTTGATGATGTGGTTTAATGAGAGTGGAATTACAAAGTAATCGAATCGTCACGTCAATTAATGGGATAATGGAAAATGTTGAGTAATGTCAAGAGTGATTTGGCTTTAAATGAGTAACCTTCGAGAGTTATAATCTTTGTAAAGGTAAACGGTCAAGAAAATATTTTCATGATGATGTTGATGAGTAAGTATGTGGGAATTGTGGATTTTCAGGGATTTAATCTAAGGATTTTCCTATCTTTTATATGAGAAGTTAGTTGCAAGAGTCTTGGACGTTAAATGTGGACTTTCCATTGTTATGCTAGAACTTTGAGTCGCCCAAAGATTATGTGTAGAGGAAGTAGAATAAGGGTGGATTGCGAGCAAGTGGGATGATCGTTGATAACACCCTTCTCGTGTAGTACAGAAGAGTGTGTGATGTGAAATATGAGATGTTTGTTCTCAAAAGGGTTGAGGTGATATGATCGTGTGCAAGATCTAATTTGGGGATACTTTCTGAGCGCCATCTGTCAAATGAATTCACAAGAAGGAAATCGGTTAGAGAATGTTTTGTGAGATCATCGAGTCCAGTTTCAAAGGTGTAGACAAGGTGTTTCGATTTGGGTTTGGCGTTGAGATCACCAAGTTAAGAGTAACAGTTAGTGTGTTGTGCGATGAATCGGGATTCCAAAAATTGAGAGAAATTTTATTTCTAAAGGAGAAATTGAGAAAAGATTGTTTCTCAGTAATCAAACACTCTCTTGATCTTGTATGAGCTATGAGTTTTTGACGGACGTCGTTCGCAATTTGGGTTTGACTTTATGTTGGCTTGTGTGGTTCTTATCTATTCATAAAGAAATGATGGATTTGGTTATTCGAGTGATTTCTCTTTTGGTGATCGTGGTGTTTATTTGCAAATTTTCTAATTTGAAGGTGGAAAGATTTTCGTGATAAATCTTCAATTCTGAATTTGACTCTTTTTAGTACCGAGTTGGTAACGTTTGGTTGCGATGAGAGTCCTTGATTTTCAGTTGGGGTTGTTGTTGTTTTGCTAGTAGATGACAGATAGAATTCGGGGTCGAATCTGCTTAAGGAGGGTAGAATGTAATACCCCAAAATTAAATCGGAGAGAATAATTAAATCGGAGAGAATAATTAAAATCGGGGAAAATTTCTTTGAGCAAAGCGATTGAACAGAGAAAGAGGGGTTTTAATGTAATACTCTAATTTATTCTATGAAAGAAAGCATTCAAAAGAGAAATTAGACATAAAAAGGGGGTTTGCAGTTTTTAGCAACTTGGGCCTTGGGCCTTGGCCCAGAGGCCCATGAGGGTAGGCCACCAATAAAAGGAAGGGGAAAACCCTAGATACACTGTAGCTACAGTGCCACCACACTGTAGCACGGTTACTGTAGCACACCTCTGCTCCATGGTGGTGCCCCCCCTCCATTGGTGCCTCCCTTCTTCGCCGTCGGTGCTCCCTGCTGCCGATCAAGTGAAGAAAGGAGAGGAGATCAACTTCGTGGGGAGAGTTCATCATCTTGCTGTGATTCTACAAGGGTAACGTTGCGTGTTCTTCGTTGTTTGATACGTAATAGTTGCGGTTGATGTCGTTTGGTAGATTGATTTGCGTCGGTTTAATAGATCGCGTTCTGTCCAGATTATTGCGCGGTCAGTTTCGTGTCTTTAGAGGCCGAATTACGAGTTTTGGTCTCCTAGAGTTATGTAGATAAGGTTCTTAGCTTTTAGTGGCCACCAAGAACGCCAAAATCCGATTAACGGTTAGAAAGTTATGAATTGTTTAGTGCCGCTGTCTGGTTAATCTGTCAACATCCTGACAGTCTGTAGAAAACTGAGTTAATCTATTAGTTAAAGACGAAATCAGAGGATCTCAATATAACGAAAATTGTAGGTAATTTCCATACCTTTTCATAGAGATAAAGAACGCAAGATTTGGACTTTCGTAGCAAAAGTTATGATGGTTTTAGTGTACTGTCCAGAGAAGCCGACGTGAAAATTGTTGTTCTGTAGTTTGGCTTGGTAGGGGCTGTAGATGGCATAATCAAAAGGGCTCCCCAACTAAGTTTATTTGGGTAATTTAATTACCTTTCCAGAAAGTCTGAGAACACCTCATTTGGACTCCTGAGCAGAAAGTTATGTATTTTAGAAGTTGACTGTCCGCAGTGATCACCAAAGCGATCGCTAGAAATTGGAAGATTGGAAAACGCTTGGGAGATTAGCGAGTTCGTTTGTGTTGTTATTTATGCTTTTGATCCAGTATCTTGGTCTTAGATTGGGGTTATCTTTATGTTCAGGTGGGAGCGTGATCCGGGGCAGCGCCCTCTTCAAGGCCCACCGTTCTCGCACGGTTGAGGCAAGTATTCGGGTTATAGCATATCTATGCTTGTATGTCGAGAGTGTTTGTGTTTTGCTCGAATAGCCATGCATGAATGTTAATGTGATGAGTTTCCATTTATCTTGATGAATGCTAGTTATAGTTAAAGTTGATGTTATTGTGATGAGTTCCAATTTTATCCTGGTGAATGCAAGTACTCTGATTGAGAGAATATGTATGAATGTTTGATAAAAGGTGCTAGTACTTTGATGCGTACTAACCATACAAGGTTGATAGTGTGACATGTATGATTAAGGATGGTAAATATTTGAGATATGATTAATTATTATTCATGAAGGATTGTTCATGTTTGCTAGTATTATGAATATATGTGCTATTCATGGATACTAGAATGCTAAGAATGTCAATGATGAGGAATGCTAGAAGTATGAATAAGTTTATTCATGCACGTCGTTGTTGTGAATCCATATGTATGATGGTTTAAAGTTTTGTTCATGTGCATCATGCAATCATATTGGAGGATTGGTCACGTGGTGACTATGCATGTTGAGGTCCCCGCCATGTAGATGACGGGCTTGAGGTCCCACATTCGTGGAATGTGGGCAATGAATAAAGAGGTCCCCATCATAGAGATGATAGGCAAAGGTCCCTATACATGTGGTGTATAGGCTCTTGGTCCCCTGTGCTGGAGGGCATGTGCAAGGGTATACATCGACGGATGTATACCCCGCATTACCGGTAAAATGCGAAAAGAGATAAAGTTCAAAAGGTGCATTGCATTGATCGCATTCCATGAGTATGAAAGCTATGAGTAGTGTAACGTTATTGTGGATCATTGTTGCTATGCTTGTGTTCTTGTTTATAGTCTTGTTGATACTTGTTGAGTCTTTGAGCTCACCCTTGCTTTGATATGTTTTAGGTACAACTGGCAGGAATGACATGCATGGGAGGGAGTAGATGTTGGATGCACTCACTACCTCATGACCATAAGGCGTTTGCCATTTAATTACACATCAAGATTAAGTAAACTGTTTGAGAATCACTCATAGATGGTTTTGAGTATTTATGTTAATTGTGATAATGAGAATAGCAAGTCTGGATTTTGTTTATTCGATCATCTTGCAAGCTTGTGTAACCTTGATTATGAAGATATTGATAAGTTCCATGATTAATTGTTGGAACCTCTGTATTGTTGACTATACAAAGGAGGTTTTGCGAAAATTTGTAATTGGTCTTAGTTTAGTTTAGTCTAATTTAATTTTAGTAGCATTCCAGGCTCAATGCTGAGATGGGGTGTTACAACGTCGGCAACCTCTGTCACGTTCAAGACGCACCAATCTCCCGAGCTTGTGAGCCATTGATTTCTCAGAACGGCAAGATTGGCCGAGCCATGCGGGTCATCCAAACACAAGAAACAATCTCCACCTTTGGATCTTTATCCATCAAGATCCAAACCTTGATTCAAAACCCTAATACGTCTACAAGTATCACCGTTAGATCTCGAGAACGGGCTAGATTCAATGGACCTCTCGGGCCAATCAAGAGCTTCATTCAATATCCACCGTCGGATCTTCATCCAATGGCGCGCGCTTTAGTGTAGTCATCAAACACACCTCCAAAATCGGGCACCGTCGATCCCCAACAAGCGGGCGGATCTAGTGGGCGCTCGGGTCACCCGAACGCCACATTGAATCGAGCCCTTGGATCTAGATCAGCGATCAAGAGGGGCGTGACGTTCGACCACCCAAGCCCCAACTCAATCTCCATCGAGATCTTAAATCCAATCGTTCGGTCCTTTTAATTCAAAACTCAAGGGCGCAATTATGGTGATAGTTGGATCTAAATATTACGGTACCTCTTCAACTCGTGAGATTAAGATCGATCTTGGTGCGCCGTTGGATTAGAATCGCATTCGACCCACTTGAAAGGTACCGGTTAGATCTTTTAAACATCCATCTTGATCGCGGCCGTGTGAGGACCTCAATTTATTCGGCTTGTAATGCTTAACGAACCACTGGTCCTAGCATCACAAATCAAATAAATTGATCTCGAGATATGTATACTTCCCTAAAGCAAGATACACACCCCGTTACAAAATTAGACATCAACTCCATTCCAAACATAGAGTCCAAACACCACACTACCAAACGGGAGATAAACAAATAGTAGAGTTATTACAGACAAAGGCCGATAGGCCAAGATACACAAATAAACAAGAACGACAAATGAAGCAAAAGTGCCATAAGATGGCTATAAACAAAGCCAATCGTGCCTCCAACCCACAAGGCATCCGACCGACCGCCAAGTCTAGTCGCCCACGAATCGGCAACACACCACGTAAGTGAGGCCCTTGGGGCTCACCTTCTTCCTCTCGCAACAAAAACATTAAGCAAAGCACCGAGTACAAAGATTGTCTTTGTACCCGCAAGACTGACGTGTGAACTAGCGCACTGCTCATAAGCTACATGCATGCTTATTTCGTGGAGGCCATATGTTTCATTTGCATAAAGCCAATTTCCATTTGCAATAAGGTAATACAGCTTTTAAAGGCAAGTTTGCAATTCATTTTTAAGATTGAAATAACAAGTAAGGATATTAATAACAAAAGCGAAAGATAAACAACCTAGAAGTGACTACCCCAATAGTCACCACAACAATAGCACGAATCCCGCATTCGTACCACCCATCAAGTTTTAATTGAAATGTTGTAGTCTAGTTCTTGGGGCGATCCGAGCGTGTCCATAACCTAGACGAGGCTATTCGAATAGTTTTAACCTCGCAGGGTGTACCAATGTACCCACACTTGCATCGCCTTTAAGCCAAAACACACTTCCGAAGGTATGTCGCACGCTAAGTCCTACGAGACTTTTCCAATATTGTGTATTAACTACGAGCCGCTCGTATGGATAGAAATCCATACGCTTACATGGTAAAGCCGAAAAGGCAACTACCCACTTAGGATAAAGCTTTTGGACAACTACCATGCTCCCACCTCCATCCCTCCTGCGACCTCCTGCGACCCGGAGCCAATACACGCCAAATTAATTGGTCAAGAGAGGTCCCATATACTCTAGTGTGGTTAGCACGCAAAATGCTCAGTACGGTGGCGCAAGTAACTCGGTCCTTAATCGACTCGGGCACCTTTCAATCACACCCAACAGATCACACCAGTCTTACCATTGTGCCCAAGTCTAAATCATTTTGTTTTCATTTTTAATTTTGCAATTAAACATAGCAAAAATGTGAAACATAAAGTTGTAGTAAATTTTGTGTGATCAAGGTTACCGACTAAGTCGATAACCGCCCATTTCTACCGATACTAAGCATGTCTAAGCAATTTGAACTCAGTAATCTACTAAGTGACGAGAGTTCATCCAAATAACTCTAATCACAACAAATAACCTAGGCTCGGTAGTAGAGGATGATATTTACCTACAGATTATGCATCTAAAGGTTTAACTAACCAATTTAACACAAAATAAGCGATGCATACATACAGTTGAAACAAAATATTAGACTTTAAAATACTGGGATAAAATGATCAAACCGCTTTGCGGTCGCCGTTGCTCAATTTGTTATGAGGGTCGTTCTCGTGGTTGCCGCAAATATCGAATCCTAACGATTGAACAAAACAGCGAATAAGAACGAATAACACCGGCAAAACTCAATAATCAAATACAAACACCAATTTATACACAGAGGCTAGACCATCACAAAGGAGTAACAAATAATCTTTCTGAGATGCTTCAAAAGACATGCTTTCAAGTGATTGATCTACCCACTCACTTATTTATCAGGTTAGCCACAAAATCAATCCTCTTATATGATTTAAACTTTGGACAGACTTTGGTGGTGATTGTGTGCACATCTATTATTTAATCATCAAGTTAGTATATCAAAAACAGCTAGTTACTCTAAAACAACCATTAACAGGGAAGAGCATAGAACCTACAAGAAGCTATTGAAAACACTAACTAGTCAAGCATTTAATTGTGAGATGCTAACAACCTTTTCTATCTAAGATAGGATTTTAAAGATACTCAGCTATTCACACTCCTAAGCACCACACCAAGGTACTGCAATGCTAACGATTTTCAGCATGCGGCTACAACAAAATCTTACTTTACTGAAAATACACCACAAGCACAGAGGCAAAACCTCAAATTCTGATAACAGCTTCATAGATCAAAAGCCAACTAATGATTTAAATCCTATAGAGATTATCCAATTAACTTCTTGCTAAGCACCACTTCTAAAGGAGTCACCAAGCACTAACCAAATATGAATAGCATAAGAATGAACCCAATTTCAGTTTACTGACAACAAAAAACGACAATAACAAGCATACAGAGAACTAAAATACTTTCAAACTTCCAATACCTATTTTTGATCATGCAATGAGAGTGAACTAATGAACATTCCTAATCATGATTAGAGACTAAAGAACTGGTTTTGAAGGAGTGGGCCCCACCGTCGCATGCATGCAGAGGAGCACAAAGTGAGAAGAATAGAGAGGCTCGGCGCTCGGACTGGATTCGCCGGTGAAGGAGTGGCGGCGAGGTCGCCACGACGCCAAAATGGGTTGCTCGAGGATCACCGGCGAAGGTGGTCACGCGCACCGGAGATGCACCGAGGTGGCGCGGCGACGAGCACGCGCGGCAGATGGGGTGACAAGGACGATCGCGCGAGAGAGAATAAGGTGAAAACTAGCGCGCGCATGGGCATCAGTGAGGCTTCAGTAACTCACCGGAATGACGCGGAGCTCAGGTGGCTGCCGGAGATGGCCCGGCGACGAGAACCTGCGGCGGCGATCAAGGGGTCACCGAGGAAGGAACAACCTGAGCAAAAACAGGAGAAAAGGGAGATGGAGATAGCTCGAGTGAGTGCACTGTATGCGCTAAGCGCGAGCAATTACTCTATGAACCAACTCACCGGAGAAGAGGACGAAGGTTTGAACTTTCGGCCGAGGAAGAGGGAAGTTGAAATTCAACGGCTCCTGTGAATAAAACTTCAAATTAGTTGAGGGGAAAGCACAGTTGAGAGCTGGAACACGAAATGACGCGAAAAGGAAAGGATGATCTTCACTGCTTATGTAATGACACGGCGGCGGTGTTACGATGCGTGCACGAGCTCGAGCATTACTACGATTTGAGCTCAGAAGGAGCAATGGGTGATAGGAGTTGGCTTAATGGTGTCTAAAGAAGGAAGAGGGAGCTTTGGGTGAGCTTAAGTAGGGAAGAGGGCGAAGGAAACAAGAGGCGGAGCTTCTCGGCACCGAGACGCATGGAAGGAAAAGCGGCGAGTCAGAGAGGTAGATGGCGAGCGATTAATGCCGCACCAGGATATGGGCTAGCAGCGGGCGATGCGGCCGAGGTGAAACGCGCGAGAAAACCGAGAATGGACGGCGAGACGAGGTGGCGCGCATGCATGCCGATGGCACTTAGCTCAGCGCGAGGTAGGTGATGACTGGCAGGATGGCCCACGCGCCGAAGAGGCGGAGTGGCGCGAGCCAGAGTTGGTGCGATCCTACTAACTGGTTCGACTCGACCGGAAAGATACTGACCGTTCGATCGCTAATG
Organism: Ampelocalamus luodianensis; assembly: GCA_036346255.1. Classification (NCBI taxonomy): domain Eukaryota; kingdom Viridiplantae; phylum Streptophyta; class Magnoliopsida; order Poales; family Poaceae; genus Ampelocalamus; species Ampelocalamus luodianensis. The sequence goes on from CM070629.1 coordinate 39,103,508, forward strand.
GACGGCTGAGATCAGTGTAAGCATTCGGACAGGTCGACAGACTCGACGCACGAGGGCCGCACGATTTGAATCGGACGGTCGACAGAGATCGGGCTCAGGCGGTGCCGCTAGGAGGCGCGACCGAGCCATGTGGTGCGGTCGGACTCGAGCCCAAGTGTGGTTCGGGCCCGACAAACAGTTTTTTCAGAATTCGATTTAAAAGACAGAGGAGTTTTGGGAAATTTTTAGAGATAGCTCCAGGGCTCCAAAAATTCCGAAATTTTTATGGAAGCTACTAGAGACAGAGAACAACATTGCATAAATTTTCCAGAACTTTTCATGCACTGAAAAGTTCTGCAGAAAATTCACAAGCATGCTGACCTAGGGTTTGACCAGATTTTCAACTAGTTTGACTTGGCCATTTGAAATAGCAAATAAAATCTAAAAATTTTGAGATAATTCAGGGAGGTAGATAGGATGATCAAGATGACAGGAAAAATAATTCAGAGGATGATCACAAGTTTGAAAGCTATGAATGTGCTGACAACAATTTCCAACCACAAGAATTAAATTCCAAAAATTGGAAATTGCTAGGGAAAATTGTAGAAACTCTCAAATGATTTCATGAGGCATCAAAAGTTTTTATTTCTCCTCATAATTTACATTTGAAATACAAACCCTAAGTTAGGGCTGTTACAGGCCGGCCATTTGTAATCGGATGGTCGATATTCTTTTGAGCTTTCACAGGCGTGTGCTTGCTGCTGCTGACATTGGAGTCCCACTCGTCAGTGGCACTCCTCTCTTCTTCCTTGTGCTTGCTGTCGCCGCCGACCTTGCTGCTGGAGGGGTGGCTTCACACCGTGGTTATTTTGCCACCGCATCATCTCTAGAAACCTCTTGGTTTCTCCGAAGGTTCAAACAATATATAAACTCTAGCTTTTGAGCTTATCCACCATTGTTGACCGAGAGAGCTCTCCTTATTCCTTTCTTCCCAGTGAAGCTTTCTTGCTCTCACTCCTTGTTCATCCTTAACCATGCCTAATTCCCATTGTAATGTGAATTTCGGGCATCTTTTGTAGGTTGAACAAGTGGTTTGCTCTCCGTTGAACCGAGCCGGCTAGAGCATCACTTTGGTGATTTCTTGCTCCGGTGAGGTATGCTTCATTATTTCTTGTAAAGATCATGTATTACGATCCATATAGCTCAAGTCTTCCATTCTTTTCGTTCTTGCTCAAGCAGGTGAAGTTGATATTGCATCTTTGCTATTTCGGCCGAAACTCAAACACTTCTTCTCCAACTCCGGTGAGTGAGTCTTGATCCTTCTCTTCTCTGTTCTAAGCATCTTAAGGACTTACTTAACCTACTGGAATCACTCACTTGTGCATATGATGCTCAAATCTTGCTTTGACTGAAAAGCTCCTTTTTATAACTTTTCGGTCATTCATATTGTTTCCAAGATTTTGAGCTTTTCTGGTTAATCTCCAAGTTCAGATAGTCTCCTACTTAACCCTAGCATCATAACCAATAATCCTTTTGAACCTTGATGCCTTCAAATCGACTAGTTAGCCAAAATCCTTCTTCTGCTATTGCTCGCAAACCGACAAAAGCCGTAGCTTCCTCCTTTCTGTTAATCCTGGTTGATTAATGCTAACAGGGGTTAAGTTGGATTGTTACCTCTGCTAAAGAGTGGTCTGTAGCATAAGCAAAAGTAACTTTTGCTTAATATGCCTCTAAATCGATTTGAGTTCGAAATTCATTTCTTTGTGCTTGCTGTCGGGCAAACCGACAAGAAACTGTATCCAAGCTCTTTTCTGTTAATCCTTGTTGGTTAATGCTAGCAGGGGTTACTTTAGGCTGTTATCTTTCTGAAGATTAGATTTAGTTCTAGCAATAATCTTTTGCTTAGTATATTTCCAAATCAGCTAAAATCCTCAATCTATGTCTTTGCTGCTTTGGCTATTGGTCAAACCGACAAGAGCTGTAACTCAATCCATTTTCTGTTAATCTGGCCGATTAGGGATAACTAGGCTCTATCTTGGTTAGTAGGATTACCAACGAGATAGTGGTATCTTAAACTAAGGTCCTTGTTGTATGTGTTTCACAATGGGCACTTAAGCAATCGGTTGGACCTCTCACATCATCGTCGGTGAACGACAAAATGCACAAAGACAACCTTCATTCTGTAATTCTTGTCAATTGGTGATTAAATGTTGAGTTAAGTTACTACCCTAGTTAAGAATACTTTTAATTTAAATAAAGTATTTAACTTGTAATATGTTTAAATCAGCACACCATACTGTTGTAATCTGCCCCATTTCCAGTTTTTGAAATCTGAAACTGTAACTTTAGTTAAACAATATCTTTTAAAAAAAATTAGTATCATCAAGTGATAAATTAGGCTTTTATCTTTACTACCTAGTTGTAACTTAAACTAAAACATTATTTTGTTCTTAATACAACATTACTTTTGCAACTGTCTTGTTTTCATTTCCTTCAAAACTCAAATCAGTAGCCCCAACGAAATCTTAATTCTTATCAATTAGTAATGTTAAATTAGTCCTTTAGTTTTACTCACTTAAGTTTAGCTTAAGCAAAAATATTTTGCTTATAGTGTTCATAAATGAACAAATCCTTTTTAACTTGTCCTGTTCGGTTTTCAAAATCTAAAACTGTAGTTTTTAATTAAACTCTAATTTTGACAATTAATGTCAGTAGGTGTTAAATATGGGTTAGTGTCCTTATATAAGTTAGATGTAGCTTAAGCATGTTGTTAAGTATGCATTAAGACATTGATCATGCATTCTCTTTTTATATTTTGTTTTCTGCCAATTCTTGCTATTCATTGGATTTTTGTATTTTTTAGATTCTAAATCTTGTGAAGTGGTTGATTCTCTTTCTGAACCATCAGCACCTGAACAAGAAATTTATTACTACCAAGGCAAGCATCCTCATTGCACCATATTGAACCCAGATTTCAATACTTTAGATTTTTAAATTTACAGTGATACTGTGCATGCTACTTTCTGAAGTATTTGTGATCTGTGAGTAGTTAGCTACATACCAATATTTGTCGATTACCCTGAATTAAATTCATACACTTATGCCTTAAGATAGTATCTCTGCTCGTTATTTCATCGTGTAGCTTGTGCTTAGCTTTGCAGTCAGTACCACGTTAGTTGGTTGACAATCTTACCTTGTCAATCATGGGAAAAACAAAATACTTTTGATTCAGATCTTAGGATCTGTTTTGTGAACTAAATTCAATTTTTGGTTCATTGTTCAACTTTTCAAAACTAAATTTAAATTCAGCCTTTGCTGAAAAACATATATGAGATCTGGACAAGTGGTTGCTAGTGATGGTGCCTTCGTGCACGAGATTGGGAAATGTGGTGGCCTTGTCTGGATCAATTAAGGACTGAACTCTGAGTATTCAATTCTAGCCCCAATGTACTTCCACACACGGTGTATGGGCGCTGTTCGGTTAAGTAAGGGGTTGGTGTTATTGAGTTGGGATGCAGGTTGATAAGGATATATGGGTTGACTGCATATGACATATGTGCTTGCTTATCAGTAACATATGCCACATGTGTTTGGTTTCATACCATGTCATATCATATATTTGTAATACCCCGAATATCAAATAGAGAGAACATATCATTCGGAAGAGAAATTTATTCAAATTTGAATGCACTAAAGTTCAGAGAAAAATTTAAGGGAGGATTGGACCTAGGGCTTTCAGCCCAAGGCGTCCTAGCCAAGTGGGCCAGCATTGTAGTGGAGTCAAGAATGGGGGGTGCCCTTCCCCAAAACCCTAATCTCTGCTACAAGATCACACAGATCAGAGCACATGGTATCAGAGCCCCCTCCTTGGTGCTCTACCAAGATGAGGAAGAAGCTCCGAGGTGCCGCCGGCCATGGTGGAAGGAGAAGAAGGGAGAAGAAGAAAGGAGGAGAAGAAGAAGATCCTCTTCATGGGTTTTTTCAGCGTTTCATGCGTCTCCAAGGGTATCAACTCGTTTCCCCGCTGTTTTGATGTTGTTTAGATGCGAAACCGATTAGAATCATTTGGATCAAAGTCGATGTAACAGCCCCAATTCTATAAACAGTAATAAATGCTTTATGAACAGTAATGAGGTGCTGTTCATAGCATTACTGCTCATTTCTACAATTTGGGCAAGATGTTACAAATTAAAACCTTCCTTTAGCCAAAATCCTAAAGAACCATTTAAAGTCTTAAAGGAATACAAGATGAAACTTGTATTATGACTGGAAGTGTTTTTATTAAAGCCTAGGTAAATTATCTTGACTAAAAATATTTTTGTTGCATTTTAGAAATTATATTGATTTAAAGAAAATAATTTTCTTTAAATGAATACTTTCGGCTAAAATAAATATTTATGTATTTTACAAAGTGATCATGTGATTTTAAAATTTATCCGGGAAATATATCATCCCAGTAGCCTCCAAAGAAAATTTCATGATTTTATAAATTTATTTGCTATTTTTAAAAGCCAGTCAAAACTTAAAGCTTTAAATAAGGTTTGGTCAACTAACTGTCCGACTCAAGACCTAGTAATCAGAGCGACTCGATCCCATGCGGTTGGGTCCAACCAAAGGCAACCGGTCCGGCTCACACGCTCAACGCGAGCTCAAACCCCATACGCGATGTGAGCCGTTGACCTTCAATCGAACGGGCGAGGCTGCGATGCCCCGCGAGCTGTCCACGTGTGCGCCCTAATCTCCACCGTTAGATCTTAATCTAACGATCGAGATCAGTGTATGCAATCGGACAACTCCGGAGCCCTTGTCGATCTCCACTGTTCATATCTGATCCAACAGCGCCTCCATTTTCGTTTTAAACTTAAAGGCGCGCTTTTATCCGAGCCGCCGATTCAAATCCTCACGCTTTCCTTTACCGCGTGTTATTAAGGCCTGCGCTCCTCTGGGCCGTTAGATCTTCATCGGGTGGTCCAGAGCGGTGTATGCATTCGGACGACTCCGGATCCCCTCACGATCTCCGCCGTCCATTCTTGATCTAACCGCGCCGCTCGTTTCATTTTAAAATAAAAGGCGCGCAGCTATCTGGGCCATTGGATTTAAATCCCACGGCGCTCCTTTTTTACCGTGGGCCTTTAAAGCCCAAATTCGGTGGACCGTTGGATTTTAATCGTAGGGTCCAGACTTGTGTATGCAATCGGACCATCCGGTTCTTTGTCCCATCTCGACCGTAGAAATCCAATCTAACGGTGCCGCGTCATCTCATCTAATCGAGTGACGTGTATTCCTTTTAATTGACCGTTGGATTCCAATCCAACGTCCAGATTTGAAAGTGTAACACCCCGGCTATTCGGAAGCCAAGATGCCACCTAATTACTCTAACAATCTACACATTGCGGAAGAATATGAAATAGTTATATCAACCAAATGACAAAGATTAACATAAACAGACATGGTGAAGGTATCCTTCCTTCACCTTCTAAGGTATTTAATATCGATAATCAATAAAGAAGGTTCGCATTCAGTAATAAATCAACATCATCGTGGAGAAGGTATCCTTCCTTCTCCAATTATAGTTTAATTATTACGCTTCATCATTAACGAATGAAATATGGAACTAAAATTTAGTCTTGAACATGAATTTGGTGTTGTGAACAAGTAGTGCGTGTCTACTCCTCCCAAGTGAGCCAACATCGGGGTTACCTAAAATAAACAAACAACGCAAGAGTGAGTCCACGACTCGGCAAGTACTGATGAAAGAAACAGAACATATATACAAACAGGATATCACCATTTAAGAATGCGAACATTGAATCGATTGAGTACTTAAGAAATACTTGAAATGAATGAATGCAATCAAGGATGGATGTATACATGCTTATACCGTATAGCGAGTGACACACCGTCGGTGTTCACTTAAGCCCGCACCTTAACAAAAGTGCGGGATCCAAGTCCTATATGAAGAACGTTTCATATAGGTGTCCAAAGCTGCCCATACTTGGAATTGATGGGTCTTACGTGCCCATTTGGAATTGATGGGTCTTTCAATCCACTCCGTGGACGGGACATGACAATGTCCAAACCTGCCCACATTGGAATGGTGGGACTTACAATCCACTCCCGTGGACATAGCATGAATAAAATAATGCATGATATGAACATGAACAATGCTAATATCATCTCTCAAAGATATACTCCACATATTGAAAGAACATAACCAATTCAGCATTTCGGTATCACAAGTTGTCACATCATATTCATGTAAACATTCACAATCACAAGACTTAAAATCAACAAAGTACTTGCCTTCAAGGCTTGCACGCGTTAGTAGGCAACGATGGCGCTCCTAAACCCGTAGCCTCGCGGCCTAAACAATTAAGTAACCAAATAAGAACAACATAGAGCCCAACATGAATTAATATTCTACAATACCCTCTTGCACACCCAAAACATAGTCATAACCCAAATCTGAAATTCCAGCAGCAACATGGAATCCCATCTGGACAGCAGCACGGTAAAGACCAAAACTAATGTTCTGGGACACCAAAAGAGATGAGCTCAGATCCTACACGAGCTTAACAAATATATCTACAACTTTGTAGTTGATGAGATAACCCAATTCGGCCAAACTAAATTGCTAACTGACAAACGAAACAGCAGAACAGAAACTGTCTGAACATAAAAAAAACAGCAGTACTAAAACGTCCGTAACTTTTAAACTACAACCTGAATTGAGTGTTCTTTATCAATCTGAAAAGGTTATGGAATTACCTACAATAACCTAGTTGGCACGACATTCATATTTTGCCTTTAACAAAAAGTGGCACACGGGTCAAAACTAAAGGTAGAAACTGTCATACAATCTGGACAGACTGACCTACAATCTGGACAGTCACAAAGAAAAGTGCATAACTTTTGATCTATAAATCCAAATGAGGTGTTCTTTACCAATCCTGAAAGCTAGTGATATCACCTTCAAAATTTGTTATGGGCAAGACCTCTGAATCACCCTCTAACTAGGCCATAAATCAACCTATACAGAGACTGCTAATTCTCGTCAGGATTCTGGACAGCAGATAGTAAATCTATCATAACTTTTGACTCGAAAGTCGGAATGAGGTGATCTTGGCGGCCAACGAAAGCTAAGAACAATACCTACAAAACTCCAGGAGATGATCATCTCAGATTCGGCCTCTAAAACCACGAAACAGACCCCGCAACATTCTGGACAGAATTGAATCTACTAAAAAAAACAGACTTGATCCAAACAACTAATCATATTTGCATCTAACAAACATCAAACCGTGAAGCTAGCTCTTTGTTACCCTTGTAGATCCGCGGGAAGATGAAGAACAGCCCGCCATCACAAACTCTCTCAATCTCCTCCTTTCTCCCCTCTTTTCCCCTCTTCTTCTTCCTTGTACGTTGCAACCCGGGCTCATCCTCCTTGTTGTTTCGGGTGGCAGCAGCAAGGGAGGAGAAGATGGCTGCCCAGAGGAGGAGGGGGTGGAGGTGGAGGCGCAAGGGGGGGGATGGGGGTGGAGGCGCATGGGGGAAAGGGAGGGATGCTTGTGGCGACACTAGGGGAGAAGGGAAAGGGATGGGGCTGCCCTAGGGTTAGGGAGGTGTGGGCGCATGGGCTTGGGCCCGTGCGCCCCTCTTGGGCCACTCATGACCGCCACCAGGCTGGATTAGCCTGGCCCGAAACCCTAGGTTCTGAATTTTTCTCCCGAAAATCTTGAATTTTCCATTAATTCTCTCTCCCGAATAACTATCTCTCTAAAAGATAATCGGGGTATTACAGAAAGTAGATCCCGAGATTCCTTCGGGCTCTATTTAAATCTCGATCGACCGATTGAAATCGCACGGTCCATATTAAAGGTTACCGATTAAAACCTTTTAACCTCTCTATTTATCACAGCCGCCCATTTCCAATCGGACGGCTGATATTCTTTTGAGCTTTTAGGAAGCGCGCGCGACTGAGGATGACAAAGGGACCCACATGTAAGAGTGTTCTTATCTTCTTCCCTCTCTCTCTGCGCGCAGATCTCTCTGTAAACAGAGGAGAGGATTTATCCCAAAGTTTATGCAACTAATTTTTGGGATAATTAGCCCTAAATGGACACCTCATCAACTCTAGACATTTCCATCTTGCCTCGTAGCTCAACATCCATATAAAAACCCTAGCTTTTTGCTACGCCATTGTTGACCATCAAGTTCATCCTCCATTGTTGTCCAGTGGAGTTTCTTGCTCTGCTTCTTTGCTTATCCATTCCAAGAACTGGTTTTACCTTGCACTAAGGTTTTGACATCCTTTGTAGGTTAAAACCAAGGCTATTTCTCTGCTGAGCGTAATCAACTTTCTTAATCTTTGGTGTCTTTCCTACTGCAAGCTAAAACCCTAGTTTTCGATATCTTGAGCATCTCAAGGACCTTAGAAGTGCTGCGAATCATTCTTTTGAGCATCGTAGTTTCAACTTGTTTCAAACCGAAAAGTTGTTATTATAACTTTCGGTTTTCCATATCTTTTCAAGACCTAGGGTTTTCCTATCAACTTATCATCCTAGTTAGGTTTCAATTGAACCCTAGTAGCATGATAAGTGGTTCTTTAATCATTGTCATCATCTATTTAGTTTGTTGACAAGATCATCTCTGTTCCTTTGTCGCTTAACCGACAAAAATAGGTTTCTTTTAGTTGATGTAATCTAATCGATTAGGTTAGATTAAGGTTAGTTTGGGATATTAATTACCCTAAAAGCTCATGCTAAGTTTCATTTCTAAACTTTTGCATGTTCTATTTTCCTTTTCCAAAACTGCAACTGTCCCTGCTTCTGTTCTTTTCAAAATCAAAATCAAACTTTGAACTAAACCTTAGTTTTCGCCATTTGAAAACAAGAGGCTATATTATGGGTTATTATCACTATTATGGGTAGTTATGGCTTAAGCATGTCGCTAATCATGCATTTCAAAGTTGATCATGCATATTTCTTCTATTTTGTACTTATTGTCGATTTTGGCATTTATTGGACTTTATTGCTTCTTATAGAATCTGGTTCATCCAAGCTTTTGAATTTATTTCGAGCAACCCGAACTCGCAATGTATGTATTATTATCAAGGCAAGCTTCCTCTCTGCACCATATTGATCCCAAATTTTATACAATAGCTTTTACAAATTCAGTGACACTGTGGCATGCTATTTTTATGAAAATACAAACCGTGATCTGTAGTAGCTACCTATAACCTAACATGATGGATTACCTTAATTATAATCATACACTTAACCCTAGCTCTAGATCAGTATACTATAACATATATTTTCAGATTTAGCTTAGAAATGCAAATCTAGAGATTTTAGAGTTTGACAAGAATATCTTGTCAAACATGGGAATCACAAATGGCTTTTGTTATTTGAAACTCTTTGTCCAGCTTTACTTATTTCGTAAATGAGTTTTATATTTAACTTGATCTCGACAAGAGGAAGCTAGTGATGGTGCTTTTGTGCACGAGATTGGGTTTTGTGGTGGACTTGTCCGGTTAATTAAGGACCGAACTCGACTATTCAATTCAAGTCCCCACGTATTTCCACATGCAAGGTATGGGCGCTGCTTGGTTAAGTAAATGTTAAGACTATTGGGTTGGAAACAGGAAAGTAAGAATATCTGTATTGACCTTGTATGGCATAAATGCTTAGGTCTTATGACTGTGTTGTATGCCATGTGAGCTTGTATGTCAGTATCCGATGTTCTTAGAAGGGTGAGGGCGTATATGTGCTCCGTAGCATATATGTACCTTAAAGGTGCCGATTGCATCCTAATATGGGTAGTGAGCCCATTCGCATTTAATTGTTTGGATCGGCACATCGACGCAACATGTGTGCCTCTGTTAGCGGATGCTATCGATCGTTGTTTAAGCGAGATCGGTTCACACATGGGGTCCAACTCAATAGTGTTAGCTTGTTGAAAATACCAAATCTTAGTTTCCGGTCGGCATACCAAAGGAAGTATGTCATCATTCGGAGGCATCCAAGGCAACGAGCTAGCTAAGTCATGTGGGTAAAGATGTACACCCTCGCAGGTATAAACTGCTCGAATAGCCGTGTCCACGGTCATGGACGATAACTTGAATTGATGTCACTCAGATAGAAGTTTTGATTTACAAAACTGGTTTCGTTTTTGACTTTGCATGAGGGATTCATGCAATCGCATCGCTTACATTTAATGTCTTTACTTACTGCTCGGTCCAACTTTGATTTATTAAATTGCTTTATCAAAATTTAGCATTTGTAGGTTAAGATGTATCGCTTATGCAAATCTGAACCTTTATACCTTCCTGTTGTAACCTTATGCATGTAAAAATTCTATTCCTTTGATTAGGTTCTAATAAACACTTTATTTTATTAGTTTGTGTAAGACTTGCTGAGTACCTTCCGTACTCAAGGTGCTATCACCTATTGTTGCAGGTGAGGACGATTTTCTTTATGAAGTACCCGTTAGCGCCGATCAGGGTGACGCTAACGAGTAGAGCTACTTCTTTCCTCCACGCAATTGCTCATGGGTGGATGAGGCCATTGGTGGACTTTAATATTTTGTTTTGCTTCCATTGTTAGACTTTTGAAGTGACCAAGTCACTTAATATTGTAGTACTAAACCGAATGATGTAAACTTATGTTTAATTATGCAAATGTATGACATGTATGTATTTGATGCAATGTTGATGAAGGATATATATATGCAATGGTCGTTGATCCCGGGAACCATTGTGAGATATATATATATCCGGGAGCCCGATGATTGAATTGTTACTTATTAAATTTATACTCTAGCATGATCTTTAATAAAAGGCGATCGTTCCTTCATTAACAATTGTGCTACAAGATGAATTTAATTAAGTACATTTCAATAATCCGGCGCCACAATACTGGTATCGAGCATACGCTGTTCGTGAGGTTAGAAGTAACATGGCCAAGTATTAGAGAGTCTTCTAATAAAATTATTTTTAAGCAGTAATATATTTTCGAAAAGCTTAAGAATGACATCTTTTATTTCTTATCTTCCTTAATGTCAATTCTTGCCCCAACTTTCTGTTGGTTTATTTAGAGGTGAATTGTTTCTTACCTTGTCCTTTTGTCTATAGATGAGTGGGTGGTATTTGGTCAAGGAGACCCGAGCTGAAGATGTTGATGGATTTCCAGCCTTGCTGCGGGACATGATGTGGCGAGCCAATTTCACCCACCAGCCGGAGTACGCAATCTATCGACGAGACCGAGGACCAGGGATGGAGGAGTACCGTGCCTTCATCAACGTCATCGCTAGGCATGTAGTCGGGCGTTGTCCCCATCGTGTTCAAGCACTTGCCACCTCGAGGCTATGGCGGTTCAGAAGTCGCGAGTAGGATGATGAGCCTTCTTCGCCATGATTTGACTAATTGTCTCAACCACCCTATGACCACTTCCCGAATCGTGGTCCTACCTCCAAGTGAGCATGTTCGATGAGATACGCTTTGGCGAAGACCCCAAAGCGATGCGGCTGGCAAGGATGGTCCGCATCATGGACCAAATCCATCGCTGCCTTGTGAGGGAGCTATGGGAAACTCGGCATCGCCTTAATGAGGCCCAGAGTACCGCTTCTTGAGTCAACATGAACGCGCTCCTCGCAACGTGCTTTATGGTGACAACGAGACCTCTCCGCCGCCGCCGCACCACCTCTTTACCGACTTCCGGTGGCGTGCGTGCCTATTTATGGACAAGTGCGCCAAGCCCGATGATCGCAGTTTTCTCGCACTCGCGGATCGCACCTCCCGGAGGTCATCACCACCGTTGGGTTCTCCGAGGCGCCTTATTAGTCCTTTGATCTCGTTGACACGGTTCCCCGAGCTCATCTTTTGAATGAGTTTCCGTGAACGTAGCCGGATCTTTATGCTAGCACTCGACGATGAATCCTCGTGGATAAGTGCCTTCTAGTCTAGTAGTTGCCCTTAAATAAACCGCATGTAATAGGGCGTGGTGTTTTGCATGAATATGTAAGCTTGACTTTTGGGTTTGTAATATGACCTTTATGGCCGACTCTTGTATGGAGCTGGGACCGAAATCTTTTGGCTGTTTATATGAAGTTTCTGGTTTTGGTGTTAATTTAAATGCATAACATAACATGATGCATTATATGTACAGTGTTTGTTTCTTTTCTAATTGCAACCTTGTTTGTGTTTGCCGAGTATATCCTTGTTATGTTGTTAACCATGGTGTGGTAACAGGATGACAGACTCTATTACTCGCGCGCAAGCGCAACAAGGGAAGGGCATGTCGACTCCCGTGCCCCATTCTCAGGGAGGGCCGACTGAGCCTTCCAGCTCTCAGGGTCCGCAAGGTGGTCCCCAGGAAGAGGAGCTTCCTCCACCACCTTCGATGGCCGATGTGCTCATGCAAATCGAGCGCAATCGAATGGATCAAACGCGCATCTTGGAGCAGATTGCGCGCAACACTTCTTCTCCTGTTGCACCACCGCCGAGCAGAGGCCACCATGTGCGTGGCGCCTTGTCGACTTTCACGACTAACCCGCGGTGTTCTCTAGCTCAGATCCCATGGAAGCAGAGGACCGCTTCGACCATTGAGAAGAAGCTATTAATTGCTCTGTTCCGAGAGGAAAAGGTCCTTTCGCCGCTTATCAACTTGATGGGCCACTAGCATATGGTGGGACAACCTCCTTGCCATTCAAACCACTTTGGACATGTTCCTACTTGGGATGAGTTCAGGAAGCTTTCGCGCAAGCTCATATTCCGGAGGGGTCATGGTGATCAAGCAACAAGAATTTCGCCTCAAGCAAGGGCGAAAGTCGCATCGAATATCCGCATGAGTTCAACTTTCTTGCCGATACGCTCGATGATGTTTCGACCGACCTTCGCCGTAAACCGTTCTTGAATGGGCTATCCGAGGAATTGCGGATGGTCAGTAGCTTTGCATGACTTCCGAATTTCTCTCATTTGGTCAACAAAGCAATTGTGGCCGAGTAAGAGCAAAGCTTTGGAGGAGTCACGCAAGTTTAAGGCCGACTTCTCGCTTATTCTCGTGGCAGCCACCAAGGCCTCGCATGTGGGTGCCTAGACCACCGCGAGCACCACTCCATTTGCACCAAGGCTCGCGGTGTTTGCCCTCGCCCATCCTCTTCCACTAATCAACCAAGACCTAGTGGAAACCGCCACCACCTATTGTAGGATCGCGTGCCGGGGTTATATGCTACCATTGTGGGCGTCGTGGCATTTCGCCAATCGCTGTTATGCCAAGGCGCAAGGGATACCACCTATTTCACCTTCCCACCATTGTGCGCCCCGCACCACTTTCCCGATCGTGGTCAAGCCCGACTGCTCCGGCTCGAGGGCGGTGAACCAGACATTACCGAGGAAGCAACTGCCACTCCCGGTTGTTCTTGGTATGCTCCTAGTTAATTTCAGATTGCCACTGCTTTATTTGATTCGAGCATCCCATTCATTTGTTAGTAGGCGTTTGCTACTCAACATCATTTAATGGTGCATCATCTTCATCCACCCCATATTATCCATTCACCTGGATCAGCTTTTATGACTGATCAAGTCTGTCGTGATGTCAATATAAATATTGAAGGGGTAGACTTTTGGGCTGATTCTATTGTGATAGATTCAAAAGGGTTGGATGTTATCTTGGGAATGGATTGGTTATCCAAGCACCTTGGGCAAATTAATCGCGCCACAAATCCATTTCTTTGACTAATGAAAGCGCACTTCACTGCTTTTTCAATCCAGACAATGGGTTCCGCCTTTGTGCTCACCAAGTTGATACCACTCCTTCCTTGGAGTCGCATCAATTGTTTGTGAGTATGTCGATGTCTTTCCGAAGACCTTCCCGGCTTGCCACAGATCGGAAGTGGAGTTTGTTATTGAACTCGTTCTCGAACCGCTCCTATATCCAGAGTCCTTATCGAATGCCCGCCAATGAGTTGGGTGAATTAAAGACACAACTTGAGAGTTGCTTGACAAAGGATTTATTCGACCGAAGTTCCTCACCTTGGGGATGCCGGCAATCTTTGTCAAGAAGAAAGACAATACTTTACGGATGTGTGTGGACTACCGTCCGTTAAATGAAGTCACTATCAAGAACAAGTATCCTTTGCCTCGTATTGATGATCTTTTGATCGCTTGGTTGGTGCCCGAGTCTTTTCAAAGATTGATTTGCGATCGGGCTATCATCAAATCAAGGTTAGAGCCGAGGACATTCCTAAAACAGCTTTCTACTGCGTTACGGTTTGTACGAGTATACCGTCATGTCCTTTGTCCGACCAATGCTCCAACTTATTTCATGAACCTTATGAATTCGGTGTTCATGGATTTCTTGGATAAGTTCGTTGTCGATTCATTGACGACATCCTTACTTATTCTAAGTCCGATAAGGACCATGAACAACATTTGCGATTTGTGCTAGAAACACTTCGCTCGGCATCAATCGTATGCTAAGTTCAGCAAGTGTGCTTTCTGGCTCAGAGAAGTTGCATTTCTGGGACATGTGTTATCAGAAGGAGGTATCGCTGTTGATCCAAGCAAGGTACAGGATGTACTAAATTGGAAGCCTCCCAGGAATGTCCCTGAGATACGAAGTTTTCTTGGACTTGCGGGTTATTACCGTAGGTTCATTGAAAATTTCTCCAAAATTGCTAGACCTCTAACTCAGCTTTTGCAGAAAGAGAAGAAATTTGAATGGTCAGCTAAGTGTGAGGAGAGTTTTCGGCTTTTGAGAACTCTCTTGACTAAAGCTCCAGTTCTCACTCTTCCGGATATTCATAAGAGCTTTGACATTTATTGCGATGCATCTCGCCATGGACTTGGTTGTGTGCTTATGCAAGAAGGCCGAGTTGTGGCATATGCATCTCGGCAGTTGCGCCCTCATGAAGTTAATTATCCTACTCATGATTTGGAATTGGCCGCGTAGTCTATGCATTGAAGATTTGGCGACATTACCTTCTTGGTAATTGTAGAAATCTATACCGATCATAAAAGCTCAAGTATATATTCACTCAACTGATTTGAATATGAGGCAAAGAAGATGGCTTGAATCGATCAAAGACTACGACATGGGTATTCACTATCACCCGTGCAAAGCCAATGTTGTGGCGATGCTTTGCGTAAAGTCACAAAGGCAATCGCACATTTTCTACTCATGCCAAGGACTTGTGTGCTGATTTTCAGCGCCTAAGTCTTGACTTGGTGGAAGAAGGTTTTCTCGCTGCATTACAAATGAAGCCGACATTAGAATCTCAGATTCTTGAGGCCCAGAAAACGGATGCCGAGGTAGATGAAATCAAGGAAAATCAAGGTGCAAAGCCAACGAATTTTCTCGAAGATGATCGCGGTACGATTTGGTATCGCAACCGTTTGGTGGTACCTGCTGATCCACATCTAAGAAGTGTAATTCTTAGAGATGCTCATAATTCCAAGTTTTCTCTACATCCTGGAAGTACCAAGATGTATCAGGATTTGAAGAAAACATTTTGTTGGAGCCAAATGAAGAGGCAAATTGCTCAAGATGTTGTGAATGCGATATTTGCCAAAGGGTTAAAGTGAACATCTAAAGCCACCGGTACCCTTCACCTTTGCCTATTCCATGATGGAAGTGGGAAGAGATCGGATGGATTTTGTTATTGGTCTTCCCAAAACTTCCAATGGATCCGATGCCATTTGGGTAATCATCGACCGCTTGACAAAGGTGACTCATTTTATTCCTGGCCAAAACCATTTTTAGTGGCAAGCAGCCTAGCGAGCTTTATATTGCTAGAATTGTTTGTCTTCATGGTGTTCCCAACGTCATTGTCTCGACCGTGGCCTCCGTTTACTTCCCACTTTGGAATTGTCTTCATCAGCTATGGGGATCGAACTCTCTTCGATCGCTTATCATCCTCAAACTAGTGGTCAAACCGAGAGAGTGAATCAAGTAATGGAAGATCTTCTTCGAGCCTATGTGCTATCTTATAGCAAGGACTGGAGAAATCTTTGCCATTTGTGGAATTTTCCTACAATAATAGCTACCAAGCAAGTATTCAAATGTCACCTTTGAAGCCTTGTATGGGAGAGCTTGTAGGACCCTATTGAATTGCTCCGAGTCCGTGAAAGATCATTCTATGGTCCGCACTGTAAAAGAAGTCAAGAGCAAGTTCGCTGATTCGAGATTGTTTGAAAACCGCATACCTCGCGTAAGAGCTGCGTCGACCATCGCCGCCGTGAATTAAGCTTTGAGGTAGATGACCATGTCTATCTTAAAGTGTCACCCATGAAGGGTACTCATCGCTTTCGTGTAAAAGGAAGCTCAGACTCGTTATGTCGGACCCTTCCGAATCATTGCAAAACGAGGAGTTGTAGCTTATCAACCGAACTACCGAATCACTCGCAGTTGCATGATACTTTTCATGTGTCTCAATTGAAGAAATGCCTTCGTGTTCCTATTGAGGCAATCGCTATGAGCATCTTGATCTCCAACTCGATCTTTCCTATCAAGAACAACCAAGACGTATCCTCGACACAATGGAACGCAGACAAGAAATCGCATCGTTAAGTTCTTGAAAATTCAATGGGCTAATCATTCCGAGGATGAAGCCACTTGGGGCGCCAAGATCCGATGCATTGAGCACTTCATCTTTTGTTGTTTAGAATTTTCCTTTGCATCAAGAAAGGAAAGTTTAAACAAAATAATGTAAACAAAGATGTAATGATAACACTATGTTGTTATGTAAAGTTCCTCTTGTTATCTTTGAAGGAAATCAAGACAACAGATGTTGAATTTCCTTATAAATCATTTCCATTCCACTTCTTCCTAATCTTAAACTTGTTCCAAATCTCTGGGACTAGATTTTCTTAAGGGTAGGTTTGTAACAGCCCCAATTCTATAAACAAGAAAAATGCTTTATGAACAGAATGAGGTGTCTGTTCATAGCATTACTGCTCATTTCTACAATTTGGGCAAGATGTTACAAATTAAAACCTTCCTTTTAGCCAAAATCCTAAAGAACCATTTAAAGTCTTAAAGGAATACAAGATGAAACTTGTATTATGACCGAGAAGTGTTTTTATTAAAGCCTAGGTAAATTATCTTGACTAAAAATATTTTTGTTGCATTTTAGAAATTATATTGATTTAAAGAAAATAATTGTCTTTAAATGAATACTTTCGGCTAAAATAAATATTTATGTATTTTACAAAGTGATCATGTGATTTTAAAATTTATCTGGGAAATATATCATCCCAAGAGCCTCCAAAGAAAATTTCATGATTTTATAAATTTATTTGCTATTTTTAAAAGCCCACCAAAACTTAAAGCTTTAAATAAGGTTTGGTCAACTAACTGGTCCGACTCAAGACCTAGCATCAGAGCGACTCGATCCCATGCGGTTGGGTCCAACCCAGCGCAACCGGTCCGGCTCACACGCTCGAAGCGCGAGCTCAAACCCCATACGCGATGTGAGCCGTTGATCTTCAATCGAACGGGCGAGGTCGCGATGCCCGCGAGCCGCCCACGTGTGCGCCTAATCTCCACCGTTGATCTTAATCTAACGACGAGATCGATGTATGCAATCGACAACTCCGAGCCCTTCTCGATCTCCACCGCTCATATCCGATCCAACGCCTCCTTTTCGCTTTTAAACTTAAAGGCGCGCTTTTATCCGAGCCGCCGATTCAAATCCTACGCTTTCCTTTTTACCGCGTGTTATTAAGGCTCGCGCTCTCGGGCCGTTAGATCTTCATCGGGTGGTCCAGAGCGGTGTATGCATTCTGACGACTCCGATCCTCACGATCTCCGCCGCCCATTCTGATCTAACGCGCCGCTGTTTCATTTTAAAATAAAAGGCGCGAGCTTATCTGGGCCATTGATTTAAATCCCACTACGGCTCCTTTTGACCGTGGGCCTTAAAGCCCAAATTCGGTGGACCGTTGATTTTAATCGTAGGGTCCAGACTTGTGTATGCAATCGACCATCCGTTCTTTGTCCCATCTCGACCGTAGAAATCCAATCTAACGGTGCCGCGTCATCTCATCTAATCGAGTGACGTATTCTTTAATTGACCGTTGATTCCAATCCAACGCCCAGATTTGAAAGTAGATCCCAGATTCCTTCGCTCGCTTAAATCTCGATCGACCGATTGAAATCGCGACGGTCCATATTAAAGGTTACCGATTAAAACCTTTTAACCTCTCTATTTATCACACGCCTATTTCCAATCTGACACTGATATTCTTTGAGCTTTTAGAAGATGCGATCGAGGATGACAAAGGGACCCACATGTAAGAGTGTTCTTATCTTCTTCCTCTCTCTCTCACAGATCTCTCAGAACAGAGGAGAGGATTTATCCCAAAGTTTATGCAACAAATTTTTGGGATAATTAGCCCTAAATGGACACCTCATCAACTCTAGACATTTCCATCTTGCCCTGTAGCTCAACATCCATATATAAACCCTAGCTTTTTGCTACACGCCATTGTTGACCATCAAGTTCATCCTCCATTGTTGTCCAAAGGAGTTTCTTGCTCCTGTTCTTTGCTTATCCATTCCAAGAACTGGTTTTACCTTGCACTAAGGTTTTGACATCCTTTGTAGGTTAAAACCGAAGGCTATTTCTCTGTTGAGCAGAATCAACTTTCTTAATCTTTGGTGTCTTTCCTACTGCAAGCTAAAACCCTAGTTTTCGATATCTTGAGCATCTTAAGGACCTTAGAAGTCGCTGCGAATCATTCTTTTGAGCATCGTGAGCTTCAACTTGCTTCAAATCAAAAGTTGTTATTATAACTTTTCGGTTTTCCATATCTTTTCAAGACCTAGGGTTTTCCTATCAACTTATCATCCTAGTTAGGTTTCAATTGAACCCTAGTAGCATGATAAGTGGTTCTTTAATCATTGTCATCATCTATTTAGTTTGTTGACAAGATCTGCTCTCTGTTCCTTTTGTCGCTTAACCGACAAAAATAGGTTTCATTTTAGTTGATGTAATCTAATCGATTAGGTTAGATTAAGGTTAGTTTGGGATATTAATTACCCTAAAAGCTCATGCTAAGTTTCATTTCTAAACTTTTGCATGTTCTATTTTCCTTTTTCCGAAAACTACAATCTGTCATGTTTCTGTTCTTTTCAAAATCTGAAAACTGAAACTTTGAACTAAACCTTAGTTTCTGCCATTTGAAAATAGTAGGCTATATTATGGGTTATTATCACTATTATGGGTAGTTATGGCTTAAGCATGCTGCTAATCATGCATTTCCAGGTTGATCATGCATATTTCTTCTATTTTGTACTTATTGTCGATTTTGGCATTTATTGGACTTTATTGCTTCTTATAGAATCTGGTTCATCTGAAGCTTTTGAATTTATTTCTGAGCAACCTGAACCTGCAACAGAAGTGTATTATTATCAAGGCAAGCTTCCTCTCTGCACCATATTGATCCCAAATTTTATACAATAGCTTTTACAAATTCAGTGACACCTGTGCATGCTATTTTTATGAAAATACAAATCGTGATCTGTAGTAGCTACCTATAACCTAACATGATGGATTACCTTAATTATAATCATACACTTAACCCTAGCTCTGCATCAGTATACTATAACATATATTTTCAGATTTAGCTTAGAAATGCGGTCTAGAGATTTTAGAGTTTGACAAGAATATCTTGTCAAACATGGGAATCACAAATGGCTTTTGTTATTTGAAACTCTTTGTCCAGCTTTACTTATTTCGAAATGAGTTTTATATTTAACTTGATCCGACAAGAGGAAGCTAGTGATGGTGCTTTTGTGCACGAGATTGGGTTTTGTGGTGGACTTGTCCGGGTTAATTAAGGACCGAACTCGACTATTCAATTCAAGTCCCCACGCATTTCCACATGCAGTGTATGGGCGCTGCTTGGTTAAGTAAATGTTAAGACTATTGGGTTGAAACAGAAAGTAAGAATATCTCAGATGACCTTGTATGGCATAAATGCTTAGGTCTTATGACTGTGTTGTATGCCATGTGAGCTTGTATGTCAAGATCGATGTTCTTAGAAGGGTGAGGGCGATATGTGCTCAGTAGCATATATGTACCTTAAAGGTGCCGATTGCATCCTAATATGGGTAGTGAGCCCAGTTCGCATTTAATTGTTTGATCGCACATCGACGCAACATGTGTGCCTCTGTTAGCGGATGCTATCGGCCGTTGTTTGCGAGATCACCACACATGGGGTCCAACTCAATAGTGTTAGCTTGTTGAAAATACCAAATCTTAGTTTCCGGTCGGCATACCAAAGGAAGTATGTCATCATTCGAGGCATCCAAGGCAACGAGCTAGCTAAGTCATGTGGGTAAAGATGTACACCTCGCAGGTATAAACTGCTCGAATAGCCGTGTCCACGGTCATGGACGATAACTTGAATTGATGTCACTGATAGAAGTTTTGATTTACAAAACTGGTTTGCTTTTTGACTTTGCATGAGGGATTCATGCAATCGCATCATTACATTTAATGTCTTTACTTACTGCTCGGTCCAACTTTGATTTATTAAATTGCTTTATCAAAATTTAGCATTTGTAGGTTAAGATGTATCGCTTATGCAAATCTGAACCTTTATACCTTCTCGTTGTAACCTTATGCATGTAAAAATTCTATTCCTTTGATTAGGTTCTAATAAACACTTTATTTTATTAGTTTGTGTAAGACTTGCCGAGTACCTTCCGTACTCAAGGTGCTATCACCTATTGTTGCAGTGAGGACGATTTTCTTTATGAAGCACCGGTTAGCGCCGATCGTGGTGACGCTAACGAGTAGAGCTACTTTTTCCTCCACGCAATTGCTCGCGGTGGATGAGGCCATTGGTGGACTTTAATATTTTGTTTTTGCTTCCGCTGTTAGACTTTTGAAGTGACCAAGTCACTTAATATTGTAGTACTAAACCGAATGATGTAAACTTATGTTTAATTATGCAAATGTATGACATGTATGTATTTGATGCAATGTTGATGAAGGATATATATATGCAATGGTCGTTGATCCTGGGAACCATTGTGAAGGTTACTTATTAAATTTATACTCCTAGCATGATCTTTAATAAAAGGGGCAGTACTGTTCCTTCATTAACAATTGTGCTACAGTATGAATTTAATTAAGTACATTTCCAATAATCCGGGGCGCCCACAGCGTTGGTATCAGAGCATACGTTGCCTGTAGGTTAGAAGTAACATGGCCGAAGTATTAGAGAGTCTTCTAATAAAATTATTTTTAAGCGAGAATATATTTTCAAAAGCTTAAGAATGACATCTTTATTTCTTATCTTCCTTAATGTCAATTCTTGCCCCAACTTTCTCATTGGTTTATTTAGAGGTGAATTGTTTCTTACCTTGTCCTTTGTCTATAGATGAGTGGGTGGTATTTGGTCAAGGAGACCCAGTGAAGATGTTGATGGATTTCAGCCTTCTCATGGACATGATGTGGCGAGCCAATTTCACCCACCACCGAGTACGCAATCTATCGACGAGACCGAGGACCGTGGATGGAGGAGTACCGCGCCTTCATCAACGCCATCGCTAGGCATGTAGTCGGCAAAGTGTCCCCATCGGTTCAGCACTTGCCACCTCCGAGGCTATGGCGGTTCAGAAGCTACGAGTAGGATGATGAGCCTTCTTCGTCATGATTTGACTGAATTGTCTCAACCACCCTATGACCACTTCCCGAATCGTGGTCCTACTCCGAAGTGAGCATGTTCGATGAGATACAGTTTGGCGAAGACCCCTGTGCGATGGGTTGGCGAGGATGGTCCGCATCATGGACCAAATCCATCGCTGCCTTGTGAGGAGCTATGGGAAACTCAGCATCGCCTTAATGAGGCCCAGAGTACGCTTCTTGGAGTCAACATGAACGCGCTCTCGCAACGTGCTTTATGGTGACAACGAGACCTCTCTCGCCGCCGCACCACCTCTTTACCGACTTCCGAAGTGGCCGGTGCGTGCTCGCTATGGACAAGTGCGCCAAGCCCGATGATCGCAGTTTTCTCGCACTCATGGATCGCACCTCCGGAGGTCATCACCATCGGGTTCTCCGAGGCGCCTTATTAGTCCTTTGATCCTGTTGACACGGTTCCCCGAGCTCATCTTTTGAATGAGTTTCCGTGAATCATGAGCCGGATCTTTATGCTAGCACTCGACGATGAATCCTCGTGGATAAGTGCCTTCTAGTCTAGTAGTTGCCCTTAAATAAACCGCATGTAATAGGGCAATGGTGTTTTGCATACAGAATATGTAAGCTTGACTTTTGGGTTTGTAATATGACCTTTATGGCCGACTCTTGTATGGAGCTGGACCAAATCTTTTGGTGCTTATATGAAGTTTCGTTTTGTGTTAATTTAAATGCATAACATAACATGATGCATTATATGTACAGATGTTTGTTTCTTTTCTAATTGCAACCTTGTTTGTGTTTGCTTAGTATATCCTTGTTATGTTGTTAACTATGGTGTGGTAACAGGATGACAGACCTCACTACTCGTGCGCAAGCGCAACAAGGGAAGGGCATGTCGACTCCGTGCCCCATTCTCGGGAGGACCGACCGAGCCTTCCAACTCGTGGTCCGCAAGGTGGTCCCGTGAAGAGGAGCTTCTCCACCACCTTCGATGGCCGATGTGCTCATGCAAATCGAGCGCAATCGAATGGATCAAACGCGCATCTTGGAGCAGATTGCGCGCAACACTTCTTCTCTCGTTGCACCACCGCCGAGCAGAGGCCACCATGTGCGTGGCGTCTTGCGACTTTCAACGACTAACCCGCGGTGTTCTCTAGCTCGTGATCCCATGGAAGCAGAGGACCGGCTTCTGACCATTGAGAAGAAGCTATTAATTGCTCGTTCCGAGAGGAAAAGGTCCTTTCGCCGCTTATCAACTTGATGGGCCAGCTAGCATATGGTGGGACAACCTCCTTGCCATTCACCGCTGGACATGTTCCTACTTGGGATGAGTTCGTGGAAGCTTTTCGCAAGCTCATATTCTGAAGGGTCATGGTGATCAAGCAACAAGAATTTCTCGCTCTCAAGCAAGGGCGAAAGTCTGCATCGAATATCCGCATGAGTTCAACTTTCTTGCCGACACGCTCGATGATGTTTCGATCGACCTTCGTCGTAAACCGGTTCTTGAATGGGCTATCTGAGGAATTGCAGATGGCTGTAGCTTTGCATGACTTCCGGAATTTCTCTCATTTGGTCAACAAAGCAATTGTGGCCGAGAGTAAGAGCAAAGCTTTGGAGGAGTCACGCAAGCGACAAATGACTCTCGCTTATTCTCGTGGCACTCACCAAGGCCTCGCATGTGGGTGCCTAGACCACCGCGAGCACCACTCCATTTGCACCAAGGCTCGCGGTGTTTGCCCTCGTCCATCCTCTTCCACTAATCAACCAAGACCTAGTGGAAACCGCCACCACCGCAGGACTGCACAAGCCGGAGGTTATATGCTACCATTGTGGGCGCCTGGGCATTTCGCCAATCGTTGTTATGCCAAGGCGCAAGGGATACCACCTATTTCACCTTCCCCAGCCATTGTGCGTCCTGCACCACTTTCCCCGACTGTGGTCAAGCCTGACCCTATTCCGGTTCGAGGGCGGGTGAACCAGATTACTACTGAGGAAGCAGCTGTCACTCCTGAAGTTGTTCTTGGTATGCTCCTAGTTAATTTCAAGATTGCCTGCTTTATTTGATTCTGGAGCATCCCATTCATTTGTTAGTAGGCAGTTTGCTACTCAACATCATTTAATGGTGCATCATCTTCATCCACCCCATATTATCCATTCACCTGGATCAGCCTTTATGACTGATCAAGTCTGTCGTGATGTCAATATAAATATTGAAGGGGTAGACTTTTGGGCTGATTCTATTGTGATAGATTCAAAAGGGTTGGATGTTATCTTGGGAATGGATTGGTTATCCAAGCACCTTGGGCAAATTAATCGCGCCACAAATCCATTTCTTTGACTAATGAAAGCGGCACTTGATGCTTTTTCAATCCAGACAATGGGTTCCGTCTTTGTGCTCACCAAGTTGATACCACTCCTTCCTTGGAGTCGCATCAATTGTTTGTGAGTATGCTGATGTCTTTCCGGAAGACCTTCCCGGTTTGCCACCAGATCGGGAAGTGGAGTTTGTTATTGAACTCGTTCCTGGAACTGCTCCTATATCCAGGAGTCCTTATCGAATGCCTGCCAATGAGTTGGCTGAATTAAAGACACAACTTGGAGAGTTGCTTGACAAAGGATTTATTCGACCGAGTTCCTCACCTTGGGGATGCCCGGCAATCTTTGTCAAGAAGAAAGACAATACTTTACGGATGTGTGTGGACTACCGTCCGTTAAATGAAGTCACTATCAAGAACAAGTATCCTTTGCCTCGTATTGATGATCTTTTTGATCAGTTGGTTGGTGCCCGAGTCTTTTCAAAGATTGATTTGCGATCGGGCTATCATCAAATCAAGGTTAGAGCTGAGGACATTCCTAAAACAGCTTTCTCTACTCGTTACGGTTTGTACGAGTATACTGTCATGTCCTTTGGTCTGACCAATGCTCCAGCTTATTTCATGAACCTTATGAATTCAGTGTTCATGGATTTCTTGGATAAGTTCGTTGTCGTATTCATTGACGACATCCTTACTTATTCTAAGTCCGATAAGGACCATGAACAACATTTGCGATTTGTGCTAGAAACACTTCGTCGGCATCAATCTGATGCTAAGTTCAAGAAGTGTGCTTTCCGCTCGTAGAAGTTGCATTTCGGGACATGTGTTATCGTAAGGAGGTATCGTTGATCCAAGCAAGGTACGTGATGTACTAAATTGGAAGCCTCCAGAATGTCCCCGAGATAAGTTTTCTTGGACTTGCGGGTTATTACCGTAGGTTCATTGAAAATTTCTCCAAAATTGCTAGACCTCTAACTCAGCTTTTGCAGAAAGAGAAGAAATTTGAATGGTCAGCTAAGTGTGAGGAGAGTTTTCGGCTTTTGAGAACTCTCTTGACTAAAGCTCCAGTTCTCACTCTTCCGGATATTCATAAGAGCTTTGACATTTATTGCGATGCATCTCGCCATGGACTTGGTTGTGTGCTTATGCAAGAAGGCCGAGTTGTGGCATATGCATCTCGGTAGTTGCGCCCTCATGAAGTTAATTATCCTACTCATGATTTGGAATTGGCTGCCGTAGTCTATGCATTGAAGATTTGGCGACATTACCTTCTTGGTAATCGTTGTGAGATCTATACCGATCATAAAAGCCTGAAGTATATATTCACTCAATCTGATTTGAATATGAGGCAAAGAAGATGGCTTGAACTGATCAAAGACTACGACATGGGTATTCACTATCACCCGTGCAAAGCCAATGTTGTGGCGATGCTTTGCAGTAAAGTCACAGCAATCGCACATTTTTCACTCATGCCAAGGACTTGTGTGCTGATTTTCAATACTAAGTCTTGACTTGGTGGAAGAAGGTTTTCTCGCTGCATTACAAATGAAGCCGACATTAGAATCTCAGATTCTTGAGGCCCAGAAAACGGATGCCGAGGTAGATGAAATCAAGGAAAATATGAAGGCACGCAAAGCCAACGAATTTTCTGAAGATGATCGCGGTACGATTTGGTATCGCAACCGTTTGGTGGTACCTGCTGATCCTCATCTAAGAAGTGTAATTCTTAGAGAGGCTCATAATTCCAAGTTTTCTACATCCCGAAGTACCAAGATGTATCAGATTTGAAGAAAACATTTTGGTGGAGCCAAATGAAGAGGCAAATTGCTCAAGATGTTGCTCGAATGCGATATTTGCCAAAGGGTTAAAGTCGAACATCTAAAGCCACCGGTACCCTTCAACTTTGCCTATTCCACAGTGGAAGTGGGAAGAGATCGGTATGGATTTTGTTCATGGTCTTCCCAAAACTTCCAATGGATCCGATGCCATTTGGGTAATCATCGACCGCTTGACAAAGGTGACTCATTTTATTCCTACAAAACCATTTTTAGTGGCAAGCGCTAGCAGAGCTTTATATTGCTAGAATTGTTTGTCTTCATGGTGTTCCTAACGCCATTGTCTCTCGACCGTGGTCCTCGTTTACTTCCCACTTTTGGAATTGTCTTCATCAGCTATGGGACCGAACTCTCTTTCAAGATCGCTTATCATCCTCAAACTAGTGGTCAAACCGAGAGAGTGAATCAAGTAATGGAAGATCTTCTTCGAGCCTATGTGCTATCTTATAGCAAGGACTGGAGAAATCTTTGCCATTTGTGGAATTTTCCTACAATAATAGCTACCAAGCAAGTATTCAAATGTCACCTTTGAAGCCTTGTATGGGAGAGCTTGTAGGACCCCATTGAATTGGTCCGAGTCCGTGAAAGATCATTCTATGGTCCGCACTGTAAAATAAGTCAAGAGCAAGTTCGCTCGATTCGAGATTGTTTGAAAACTACACGCCTCGTCAAGAGCTATGCCGACCATCGCCGTTGTAATGTTCTAATTTAGGTTTGTATTTCAAGTGTAAAATTTTGAGGAGAAATAAAAACTTTTGTTGTCTCATCAAGTCATTTGGAAGATTTCAAATTTTCCTAGCAATTTCCAATTTTAGAATTAAATTCTTGTGAATGGAAATTGTTGTCAATAAATTTTAGCTTTCAAACTTATGATCATCCTCTGAAATTATTTTTCCTATCATCTTGATCATCCTATCTACCTCCTTGAATTATCTCACAATTTTAGATTTTATTTGCTATTTCAAATGGCCAAGTCAACCTAGTTTGAAATCTGGTCAAACTCTTGATCAGCAGCTTGTGAATTTTATTGGGAGAAATCTAGTGTATAAAAACTCCTGGAAAAATTACACAAGGTTGTCCTCTATTCCAGTAAGCTTCCATAAAAATTTCGAAATTTTTGGAGCCATGGAGCTATCTCTAAAAATTTCCCAACACTTCTTTGTCTTTTAAATCGATTCGAAAACACTGCTTGTCGGGCCCAACCACACTTGGGCTCGAGTCCGACCGCACCACATGGCTCGTCGCGCCACCTAGCGGCACCGCCGAGCCCGATCTCTCGCCGACCGTCCGATATCGATCGTGCGGCCTCGTAAGGCCGAGTCCGCCGACCGTCCGAATGCTTACACCGATCTCACCGCCCATTAGCGATCGTGTAATATCTCGAAATAACCTCTTAAGGACCCGTGTGCAATTAGATAAAAAAGATACGTAAAACGAAGTTATTTTGGAGTTTTAGAGAGGAGTTGGTTCATACGGGATAAAAGATCGTGGGGTTAGTGGATTCTAGAAACCCTAGCGCCTTTTCTTTTTTTCCTCGTTGCAGCGTGGCAGCAGCTCGCCGCCTTTTTTTTTTCCCGCGTTCCCCTCGCTCGCTCGCAGGCGTTGTTCGACCGCTTGTCGTGGCGCTCACTTGCACTCGCCCACCTCCCGCCGCACTGTTTGTGCACGCACCGCCGCCGCCAATCATCTTCGCCTCCGCAGCGCGCGAAGATCTTCGGTGTTGTTCGCCGGTGGAAAATCAGCACCGCACGCCGCCTCCTCAGACGTCGGTTTGTCACCCGTAGCTTGATTTCCTAGACTCGTTACGGCTGGATACTTAATTGTTTTGAGTTTTTAATTGGAGTATGGCGTTAGTGCTAGTAGTACCGCATGCATACTTTGGATTTTTAATTGGGATCTACATGCATTGGATGTTCATTGTGAGACTAGTCAATGGTGTCTTGATTATTAAATTGGGATGAATAGGGACGCATGTGTTGCTAGTCTTTGGGCATTAACCATTAGTGCAAGATGGATTGGTTTACATGCGTTTCATTAATTGGAGGTGCATGTATCTGTGAATATTTTAATTAGAGATGCATGTACTACTGTGATTATTTAATTAGCTTAGTAGGGGTATTAGATGGCCGATTCAGAAATGCTCATCAACTAGGTTTAGTTGGAGAAATTGATAACCTTTCCAGAAAGTCCAAAAAAAAACACCTCCTTTGGACTCCTGTACTAAAAGATATGATTTTTAGAATGTGACAGTCCACGGTGTGCGCCAATTCGATCGCTAGAAATTGGAAGTTGGGAAACACTTGGGGGATTTAGCAAGTTCATTTGTGTTGTCCTTATGCTCTCGGTTCAGTGTGTTGGTCTTAGATTGGGGTATCTTAATATTCGTGTTGGAGCGTGGTTCCGTGGGCAGACCTTCTTCGCGTTCACCGCTCTCGCACGGTTGAGGCAAGTATTCGGCTTTAATATATGTATGCTTGCATGATGTGATTGTAGTGTATCCCGATCGATAGCCATGCTTGCCTGCTTATGAGATGAGTTACCGCTTATCTTGATGATCGCTAGTTATGGTTAAAGATTCTTCCGCATGTTGTTAATGCTTACATGTTAATGAAGAAATGTTGAATTCTTGCATATGAAAGATGTTATCATGGTTCATATGCATGTTGAGAGTATACAGTGCCTTGGTCACGTGGTGACCAAGCACATACGATTGAGGTCCCCGCCATGTAGATGACGGGTTGAGGTCCTACATTCGTGGAATGTGGGCTATGAACAAAGAGGTCCCCATCATTAAGATGATGGGCAAAGGTCCCTATACATATGGTGTATAGGCTCTTGGTCCCCGTGCGGAGGGCACGTGCAAGAGTATACAATGACGGTTGTATACCCGCATTATCGGTGAAATGCGAAAATAGATAAAGTTCAAAGGAGCATTGCATTGGTTGCATATCATGAGTTAAATGGCTATGTTTAGTGTAATGTTATTGTGGATTATCGATGCTATGTTTGTGTTCATGTTTATAGCCTTGTTGATACTTGGCCGAGTCGTTGGGCTCACTCTGCTTTAATGTGTTTTAGGTACTAATGGCAGTGAACGACACGCATGGGAGGAGTAGATGTTGGATGCACTCACTACCTCACACTCTTAAGGCGCTTGCCACTTAGCGCCATTTTGGAAATAAATAGACTGCTTGATTATCACCCATAGATGTTTTGGTTTGAGTTTGTGTTATTTGTAATAATGAGATTGCCACCCTGGTTGGTTCATTTGATTATCATGCATGATAGAGTAATTTGATTATGAGAACTTTGCTTTATGCCATGCGTTATTGTTGAACTCTCGCTTTAGTTGAATAAACAAAGGAGACTCACTAAAAATTTGTACTTGTGCTAGAATAGTTTAATTCCAAAGAGTATTCCGTGCTCTTTGAGAGTTGGGTCATATAGCTTGGTATCGAGCGGGCTTTAGGTCCATGGTTAATAGAAAAAAAATATTAAATTGACACACTGTGCACAGTAGGTGGGGTTGGGAATTACATTGCTTCTGCATTATCTGTTGTTATGTTTCATTTGTTGAGCAATTGTTGAATTACCTCTGTGCTATCTTTCTTGCCTATGCTATGATATGTTATGAAAATCTATATCTATGAATCGATTCTATGATTGTCATGAGATGAACATGTATAATCATATGTGATTATATTGTTTATGTGTATCGATAATGGTTGTTAAGAAGTGGAGGCCGTGGTTGTGGCCTTGGGCTTTGTCAGGCTATACCACCGTTTGTGGTAGATGCATAAAGTAGTTACCCTGAATACCTTAGTTGCAGGAGTTGAGCGTGAGCTGCTTTAGAAAGTTGATTTCTTTCTTGACCTCAATCTTGGCAAATTTTTGTTCTGAGGTGGATGACGAATTTCCCTTGGGTTCGTGGTTCATGTTAATTGTTGTGTTTCAATGGTCTCTAATGGTTCTCTCAAACAAGTATTGTTTTCCGACTATTGAGCTGTTTTTACTACGTGTGATCGCCCTCAATTGGCAATATTTATAATTCCATGGTTGTTTTTATTTCTCATTGGAAAAGAATGACTCATGTATTCGTTTGAAAGTTTGGGTTATGAGAGTTTCTGTTGCAAGTTTGTTAACATGAGAAAGCTTTGGCTCTATGTATTTCTTTTGGATTATTCCGAGTGTTGAAGTTTAATACATCTCTTTTCTGGTGAAAATTGTTAAAATCCTTTTGTGATGCCTTGTTATGGTTAAATCAGAGATTGTAATCAAATAACTTGTTATGGTATGGGTATCAAGTTGAGTCATTGGGTGGTGCGTAATTAATATTAATTAGTAACCTTGGAAGTAAAATTGATTAAGTTGATGTTGTCTTCTACTAGTTCTTGATGAATCAGATATATGATTAGTGATCGAGAGTATGTCCATACCTATTTGGAGTCAAAAGAGATATTAAGAAGTATGGATCATTGATGAATTAGTCTGTCATTAAAATCGCTTAGGTTGCTAAACTTGTTGGACTCTTTGGTTTCCATGGATTAAATTAAATGTGTGGAAAGGGAAACTAAAGGAAATGCTAGATTTACATATTCCTAGTATGATTAGTTATTGGACTTGTGTACAACCGGCTGAATGGATTGAATATCGGTGGATCTAGAATTCATGGAAAGAGTTCTAGGTAGTTCTTCTATATAGAATGACGCGATGAATTTGGTTGTAGTGCTGTTGAGACTTTTGATGGATAGAAGATTTCGATCTTTGAAGTTTTAGTGTATGGTTGCCGGAATCCAAATATGAGGAGGAACAGTTGAATATGTGTTTGTTAATATCCATGTGAATTGGGAAGGAAAGTAGGTAGCAACTAGATTTCATAATGAAGCCAGTTGATAACAACAATGGTTGTAGTATAACTGTTGTGTATTGAAGTTTGATGATGAACATCGCTAAAAGTTGAACTGATATGATATAATAGGTGGCTTATGCCCACATGGTTGTAAAATAATCGGATGATAATACGTCCTGGAAGAAAGGGTTTTGGTAGGAGCTTTTCAATTGTATAGTAGACCCCTTCTAAACTTAAGAGGTGGTTGTAGTGGGGTAGTATGGTTTTGGTATACACTCGTTTTGAAGATGGGATGAAAAGGTAGTATGAAACAATTTGGTGAAACTTTGGGGGCTTTCTAATGAAATAGTTGATGATAAAGATTCGTGTTCAGAGTGTATTATTATTGATGTTGGTAAGATGATCCGCAAGAGTTTGTGACTTGTGTATGAGGTGATGATTCTTTTAGAAATAAAGTAATTTGATTGTCTTTCGTAATTTGGATTTAGTAAAATGTTTGAGTTTATGTTGGGATTATTTGGACCTCTTGAGTATTGGGGTGATTGAGTTTGATTCGAGCAAGTGACATGTTGAAAGATGTTATTGGTTCTTAAGTGGTTCCAGTGATTTGGGTTTTAAGAGTTTATCATGTTTAAGCTAGCAAAGCGATGTAGTGATCACAGAGAATAACTTTCCTTGTTAAAGGAAGGAGTGAAGTGTAAGTGTTTGAGATTCAAGTCATTTCATGTTATGCAGTTTGTTTGAGTGTGCTTGAACCTTATGCAATTGTTCCATAAGGGTTTATCTTTTTCAAAGGGCACTACGTTTTTCTCTTTTGTGGTTTGGTATTCGCTTTGAGGGTTTGAGCCCTCGCTCATTGACTTTCTTATGTTTTTCGAGTACTTTGCCTAAGTGACTATTTTCCTTGGTCTGTGTTCCCTACGGTGGCACATATTTTCCTAGTTGATGAAAATTGATTCCATTCGCATTTTCTTTTGAGAAAGAATCAAACTATTCATTTCACCGAGTCTTTTGAGGTGTTTAATAATTTTAGTTGTGAAACTTTGGGTTGGAAGTTATTCGATGAGTATTGGAGGATGAAATAATTTCGTAATATAATTCTTTGAGAGAAGTTTATTTCATTAGAAGATTGTCTTTGGAGGGTAAACTAAATGCATTATTGCAACTATTAGAACCTATGGAGATTTGTGATCCAATATCCTTTGTTCAATTCGGTGGAACATTAGAATTATCGAAAGTATGGAAATCTTGATCAATTTTATAGAGTATCACAATTTGGTAGTGTTGCGAAGTTGTGAAGGTTGTTCGATGATGTGGTTTAATGATAGTGGGATTACAACGTAATCGAATTGTCATGTCAATTAATGGGTCATCAAAATGTTGAGTTAATGTCAAGAATAATTTGGCTTTAATGAGTAACCTTCGAGAGTTATAATCTTTGAAGAGGTAAACCGGTCAAGAAAATATTTTTATGATGATGTTAATGAGTGAGTATGTTGAGTGTGGAATTTTAGAGATTTAATCTGGGGATTTCCCTATTTTCTATATGAGAAGTTCATGGTATGAGTCTTGGAGTTTAGTTTTGGGCTTCGCACTCTTTGTGCTAGGACCTTGAGTCGCCCAATGATTATGTGTAGAGGAAGTAGAATAAGGGTGAATTTCGAACAATGGGATGATCATTGATAGAACCTTTTTGATGAAGTATATGAAAGTGTGTGCTGGGAATTTCGTGTTGTCTATTCTTAAAAAGATTGAGGTGATGTGTTTGCATGTGAGATCTATTTTGAGATGCATTTGAAGTTATCTGTCAAATTAATTATGTCGGTAGAGGAGTGGCTAAGAGAAATTTTTGGTGGCGTCGATAGAGCCTTTATACGGAGGTGTGGATGATGTATTTCTACTTGAGCGTAACGTTGGGAATGCCAAGTTAAGAGAGATGAGTTAGTGTGTTTTGCGATGAACTGAAACTCCAAAGTTGAGAGAGATTTTATTCCTAAAAGAGATACTGAGAAATTGATACTACCTCAAAGAAGTGAATCATTTCCTCGATTCTCGTATGAATTGTGTTGTTGACCAATGTCTTTCGTAAGTTGAGTTTGACTCGATTTTGGTATGTGTGGTTCTCATCGGTTCAGAAGAATAAAGGAAGTTTTTGATTTGGGCATTTAAAATGATTCCTCCTTTCGTTTCGCGATGTTTGTTATAAACCGCCACTTAGAAGGTGAAAAGGTTTTCGTGATGAAATTCGATTTCGGATTTGACTCTTTAGCACCGAAATGGTAACACTTAGTTGCAATGTGAATATATGGGTTTTGTTGGTAAAAGAGTTTGCTTAAAGAGAGTTTTGTCGATGTTTCTTGTTAAAGGAGGTGATCCTTGCTTTAGTGAAGAGTTTAATTGAGAGGTGGAACACAAGTTCCGTGTTCTATGCGCATGTTGCGTGGTTCGGTACCACTGGGGATTTTTGCCCCAAGGTACATTGGGTTGTTTTCGCTAGTTGGCGTATCGCGATCGCCTCGAGTCCGCGCGCGAGTACGTAACGCTTTGTTTGTTCTAGTGTTGAGGAAGTACTGCGGGATCCGAGCATCTTATTCCGCTAGAACATTAATCATTGAGCAGATCTATCCTTTGAGTCCAAGCGGTACAAATTCGAGAGATCGTAAAGAGTCTTGAGGAACAAAACATTAAAGTACGCCAAGGTACTTTGGTCGCAGAGTCCGAGAGAGAGGCCACCGTGGAATTAGAGTCTCACATGCGTAAGCATTATCCGAGTTATTCACGCAAGTATGTTGTTATGTTAGTAAGTTTTAGATGTGATTATACTTTGGCGTAGCGTGGCGAGAATTCGAGGTCGACTTCATATGGGGTAGAACGTAATATCTCAAATAACCTCTTAAGGACCCGTGTGCAATTAGATAAAAAAGATACGTGAAACGGGTTATTTTGGAGTTTTAGAGAGGAGTTGGTTCATACGGGATAAAAAGATCGTGGGTTAGTGGATTCTAGAAACCCTAGCGCTTTTCTTTCTTTCCTCAGCTCTCGCGCAGCAGCGGCCGCCGTCTTTTTTTTTCCCGCGCTCGCTCCTCGCAGGCAGGCGTTGTTCGACCAGCTTGTCGGCGCTCACTTGCACTCGCCACCTCCCGCCTGCACGGTATGCGCACGCAGCGCGCCGCCGCCAATCATCTTCGCCTCTGCAGCTGCGAGAAGATCTTCGGTGTTGTTCGCGGTGGAAAATCAAGATACGACGCCGCCTCCTCAGACGCTTCGGCTTGTCACCCGTAGCTTGATTTCCTAGATCGTTACTACTGGATACTTAATTGTTTTGAGTTTTTAATTGGAGTATGGCGTTAGTGCTAGTAGTGCTGCATGCATACTTTGGATTTTTAATTGGGATCTACATGCATTGGTTGTTCTGTTGTGAGACTAGTCAATGGTGTCTTGATTATTAAGTTGGGATGAATAGGGACGCATGTGTTGCTAGTGTGGGCATTAACCATTAGTGCAAGATGGATTGGTTTACATGCGTTTCATTAATTGGAGGTGCATGTCTGCTGTGAATATTTTAATTAGAGATGCATGTACATCGTGATTATTTAATTAGCTTAGTAGGGTATTAGATGGCCGATTCGTAAATGCTCATCAACTAGGTTTAGTTGGAGAAATTGATAACCTTTCCAGAAAGTCCAAAAACACCTCCTTTGGACTCTCTGACTAAAAGATATGATTTTTAGAATGTGACACCACGGTGTGCGCCAATTCGATCGCTAGAAATTGGAAGTTGGGAAACACTTGGGGATTTAGCAAGTTCATTTGTGTTGTCCTTATGCTCTGCTCGGTGTGTTGGTCTTAGATTGGGTATCTTAATATTCGTGTTGGAGCGTGGTTCCGTGGGCAGCACTCCTCTTCAAGGCGTCCACCGCTCTCGCATGCGGTTGAGGCAAGTATCGGGCTTTAATATATGTATGCTTGCATGATGTGATTGTAGTGTATCCCGATCGTATAGCCATGCTTGCCTGCTTATGAGATGAGTTACCGCTTATCTTGATGACGCTAGTTATGGTTAAAGATTCTTCCGCATGTTGTTAATGCTTACATGTTAATGAAGAAATGTTGAATTCTTGCATATGAAAGATGTTATCATGGTTCATATGCATGTTGAGAGCATACAGGTGCCTTGGTCACGTGGTGACCAAGCACATACAGTTGAGGTCCCCGTCATGTAGATGACGGGCTTGAGGTCCCCACATTCGTGGAATGTGGGCTATGAACAAAGAGGTCCCCATCATTAAGATGATGGGCAAAGGTCCCTATACATATGGTGTATAGGCTCTTGGTCCCTATGCCAGAGGGCACAGGCAAGAGTATACAGCGACGGTTGTATACCCCGCATTACCGGTGAAATGCGAAAATAGATAAAGTTCAAAGGAGCATTGCATTGGTTGCATATCATGAGTTAAATGGCTATGTTTAGTGTAATGTTATTGTGGATTATCGATGCTATGTTTGTGTTCATGTTTATAGCCTTGTTGATACTTGCTGAGTCGTTGGGCTCACTCTTGCTTTAATGTGTTTTAGGTACTAATGGCAGGAACGACACGCATGGGAGGAGTAGATGTTGATGCACTCACTACCTCACACTCTTAAGGCGCTTGCCACTTAGCCATTTTGGAAATAAATAGACTGCTTGATTATCACCCATAGATGTTTTGGTTTGAGTTTCGTGTTATTTGTAATAATGAGATTGCTATCTGGTTGGTTCATTTGATTATCATGCATGATAGAGTAATTTGATTATGAGAACTTTGCTTTATGCCATGCGTTATTGTTGAACTCTCATTTA
This sequence comes from Ampelocalamus luodianensis, assembly GCA_036346255.1. NCBI lineage: Eukaryota > Viridiplantae > Streptophyta > Magnoliopsida > Poales > Poaceae > Ampelocalamus > Ampelocalamus luodianensis. Next base: position 39,138,974 of record CM070629.1, read on the forward strand.
ATGAATAAACAAAGGAGACTCTGAAAATTTGTACTTGTGCTAGAATAGTTTAATTCCAGAGCATTCCGTGCTCTTTGAGAGTTGGGGTGTTACGATCGAACGGTCGAGATCTTTCCGATCGAGTCGAACCGCTTAGTAGGATCGCACCCAACTCGCTCGCGCCACTCCGCTTCTTCATGGACGTGTGGGCCATCCTCGCTGTCATCACCTACTCGCGCGAGAGCCGAGTGCCATCGGCGCATGCATGCGCGCCACCTGCCTCGCCGTCCATTTCGGTTTTCTCGCGCGTTTCACCTCGCCGCGACGGCCGCGCAAGCCCATACCGTGCGGCATTAATCGCCCATCATCCGCCTCTCGACTCGCCGCTTTTCCTTCCATGCGCCTCGGTGCCGAAGCTCCGCCTCTTGTTTCCTTCGCCTCTTCCCTACTTAAGCTCACCCAAAGCTCCTCTTCCTTCTTAGACACCATTAAGCCAACTCTCGCCACCCATTGCTCCTTCCGAGCTCAAATCGTAGTAATGCTCGAGCTCGTGCACGCACCGCGGCACCGCCGCCAGTGTCATTACCGCAAACAGCTGAAGATCATCGTTTCTTTTCGCTTCATTTCGTTCCAGCTCTCAATCGTGCTTTCCCTCAACTAATTTGAAGTTTTATTCACAGGAGCCGTTGAATTTCAACTTCCTCTTCCTCGGAAAGTTCAAACCTTCGTCCTCTTCTCCGTGAGTTGGTTCATAGAGTAATTGTTCGCGCTTAGCGCCATCTAGTGCACTCACTCGAGCTATCTCCATCTCCCTTTTCTCCCTGTTTTGCTCAGTTGTTCCTTCCTGGTGACCCCTTGATCGCCGCAGTTCTCGTCGCCGGGCCATCTCCGCAGCCACCGAGCTCGCGTCATTCCGGTGAGTTATCAAGCCTCACGATGCCCATGCGCGCGCTTAGTTTTCACCTTATTCTCCTCTCGCGCAGCTGCCCTTGTCACCCCCATCGCCGGCCGCCGTGCTCGTCGCGCGCCACCTGCATCTCCGGCCGCCGTGACCACCTTCACTTCGGTGATCTCGAGCAACCCATTTTGGCCGTCGTCGCGACTCGCCGCCACTCCTTCACCGCGACGAATCCAGTCGAGCGCCGAGCCTCTCTTTCTTCGTTGTGCTCCTCTGCTCTGTCTCGGCGATGGGGCCACTCCTTCAAAACCAGTTCTTTAGTCTCTAATCATGATCGGGAATGTTCATTAGTTCACTCTCATTGCATGATCAAAATTGGTAATGGGAGTTTGAAAGTATTTTGGTGTTGTTCTCGCAATTGTCTCCTCGTTGTCGCTTTTCGTTGTCGAGCTAAATTCTAGTTTCATGTTTATGCTTTGGATTCTTGTTTAGTGCCGTTGACCCCTTTTGTTGTAGTGGTTAGCATGAAATCATTTAGTTAGTATCTTTAAGTTTCAAAGCTCCGTTGTCATGTTTGATCATAAGGGATAGTTAGTCGATCATGTTATTGTCCCCGCACTTTTGATTTATCAAGGCAAGAAGATTTGGTGTAGTAGCATCTTTGAATTGTGATAACCTTATAATATGTTGGCATGTTGCTTAGGTGTGTTAGTAGCTGAATTTTATTAAAGCCCAAACTTAATTAGAATTTTGTTTAGCATCTCATAGTTGGATACTTGACTAGTTAGTGTTTTCAATAGCTTCTTGCGTTCTCGTTTCTCTCAACCGATAATGGTTGTTTTAGAGTAACTAGTTGTTTTGATATACTAACTTGATGATTAAATAATAGATGTGCACACAATCACCATCAAAGTCTGTCCAAAGTTTAAATCATATAAGAGGATTAATTTTGTGGTTAACCTGATAAATAAGTGAGTGGGTAGATCAATCACTTGAAAGCATGTCTTATTGAAGCATCCCTGTAGCAGTTAATTGTTACTCCTTTTGTGTTGGTCTAGCCTCTGTGTTTAAATTGGTGTTTGTGTTTGATTATTGAGTTTTGCCGGTGTTATTCGTTCTTATTCGCTGTTATTTGTTCAATCGTTAGGCTTCGACATTTGCGGTAACCCTGAGAGCGATCCTCTGCAACAGGTTGAGCATTCTGAGCAACAGCAGCCAGGCAAGCAGTTTGATCATGATTAATCCCAGTATTTTAAAGTTTAAATATTTTGTTTTAGCTGTATGTATGCATCGCTTAATTTGTGTTAAAATGGTTAGCTAAATCCTGTAGATGCATATTACGTAGGCAAAATATTGATCTCTAATACGACCCTAGGTTATTTGTCGTGATTAGAGATCATTGGATGATCTCTTGTCACTTAGTAGATACGATTTCACCGCTAGACATGCTTAGTATCGGTAGAATTGGGCGGTTATCGAATTTACTATAACTTTATGTTTCAAAGATTTGCTATGTTTAATTGCAAAATTAAAAATGAAAACAAAATGATTTAGACTTGGGCACAATGGTAAGACTGGTGTGATCTGTTGGGTGTGACCGAAAGGTGCCCAGTCGCTTAAGGACTGAGTTACTGGCGCCACCGCATCGAGCATTTTGCGTGCTAACCACACTAGAGTATATGAGACCTCTCTTGACCTAGTACTTTGGCGTGTATTGGCTCCGGTCGCAGGAGGTCGCAGGAGGGATGGAGGTGGGAGCATGGTAGTTGTCCAAAAGCTTTATCCTGAGTGGTAGTTGCCTTTCGGCTTTACCATGTAAGCGTATGGATTTCTATCCATACGAGCTGGCTGTAGTTAATACACAATATTGGAAAAAGTCTCGTAGGACTTAGTCTGTGCTGCATACCTTCTAAGTGTGCTTGGCTTAAAGGCGTCCAAGTGTGGGTACATTGGTACACCCGCAGGTTAAAACTATTCGAATAGCCTCGTCCCAGGTTATGGACACGCTCTGATACCCCAAGAACTAGACTACAACATTTAAATTAAAACTTGATGGGTGGTACGAATCTGGGGATTCGTGCTATGTTGTGGTGACTATTGGGATAGTCACTTCTAGGTGGTTACTTGTATCTATCTTTATTTCGCAGTTATTTCAACAGTAAAAATGAATTGCAAACCTGCCTTCAAACTGTATTATATTAGTGCAAATGAAAATTGGCTTTATGCAAATGAAACATATTGTAACAGCCCTAACTTAGGGTTTGTATTTCAAATGTAGAATTTTGAGGAGAAATAAAAACTTTTGTTGCCTCTTCAAAATCATTTGAAAGTTTCTACATTTTTCCCTAGCAATTTCCATTTTCTAGAATTAAATTCTTGTGAATGGAAATTGTTGTCAGACATTCTTAGCCTTCAAACTTGTGATCATCCCCTAGGAATATTTTTCCTGTCATCTTGATCATCCTATATACCTCCTGAATTATTTCACAATTTTTAGATTTTGTTTGCTATTTCAAATGGCCAAGTCAACTCTGTTTGAAATCTGGTCAAACTCCTCAGACAGCAGCTTGTGAATTTTCTCTAGAACAATGCAGTGCATAAAAGTTCTGGAAAAATTATACAAGGTTGTTCTCTGTCTCTAGTAGCTACCATAAAAATTTCGAAATTTTGGAGCTCAGAGCTACCTCTAAAAATTCCCAAACCTTCTCTGTCTTTTAAATCAAATTCTAAAGTATCGTTCTCGGGCCCGAACCCAACCTCGGCTCGAGTCCGATCCGCGCCACTTGACTCGGTCGCGTCAACTAGCTGCACCGCGCGTGAGTCCAATCGATCGTGACCGTCCGATGCAAATCGAACGATCCACGTTGCGTCGCGCAACCGACTGTCCAATGCATACATCAATCTCGACCGCCCATCTCGGATCCAACGGTCGAGCGATTCAGATCGAAGTCAAACCACCGGTTCGCACTGTTCGTCGATCGGGCCGACAGGCGGTCCCACTCGCAGTTGTTTCCGCCACGCCACTTCGCCATGCTCCAGCGCACCGCCGCCGCGCTCGCCGGCCGCCGCCGCCATGCGCTGCCGCCACCTCACCACCGGTCTTTTCACCGCCCACCGCCTCACCTCGCCGCCTCGCTGCTCCTACAAAACCCTCAGAAGGCTTTCCTACCTCGTTGCGTCTCCATTGCCGTTTCTTCCATCGAGCCCAGGAGCCGTGAGCGCCGCCGCGACGCCCGAGCGCTCTGCCGCTCCGGTGATCTCCGAGCACGCGACGCGTCACGGCGTGTTCCACATCCTCGGAAGTAAACCCCTCAAGGAATTTGGGTTTCATCGCTTGTGGAGCTGCGTGGCCTTTCTTCTCAAGTCGGCCGAAACCGCCTTTTCCACGCGCGTCTTCTCCGGTGAGCTCGGCTCAATTCTTCGCCGGTGAGCACCACTGGACTCCACCTTTCTTCTCCACTCTCTCACTCGCCCCTCGCTCACCCGGGCTCCTGCCGCCGTTAATCGCCTTGCGCCGCGTGGGCTCGCCGCGGGCCACTCCGTGCCTCTCTATCGCCGCCAAGCACGCGGTGAGTTCTGGTAACTCACGATGCCCATCGCGCGCTAAATTTCATTGTTTTCCTCTCTAGTGCGCGCGCGCTTGTCACCCCATGCCGCCGCCAAGCTCAAGCTGCGGCGCCGCCACCGTGCTTCTCGGCGAACCCGCGACCATCGCCGCCTTGATGGTCCTCAGCGACCCATTTTGCGTCGCCGCACGCGCGCCGCACTCCATCACCGGCGGCGAATCCAGTCCGAGCGCGCGAGATCCTCTGTTCTTCTTCTCGTTATTCCCCTCTGCTCTGCTCGGCGGTGGGGCCACTCCTTCAAAACCAATTAGTTAGTCGCTAATCATGATTATGATTGTTCTTTAGTTCACTCTCATGCTTGATCAATATTGGTATTAGAGGTTTGAAAGCATTTTAGTTCTAGTTCTCAGTATATTTCCTGTTGTCGTTTTACGTTGTCGATGAATCAAAATTGGTTTCATGCTTGCTATTTAGGTCTTGATGAGTTCCTTAGGAAATAGTGTTTGGTATGGAATTATGTCGGTTCGTGATTCGGATTTTTAAACCCTTGTTGGCATAAGTGATCTAAAGAAGAAGTTATTGAATCTAGTGGTTTGTCTCGTAATTGTCTTTCCTATCATTACAGTGTAGTAAGGTCTTGTAGTGATAGCATGTGTAATTGTTAAACTTCCTATATGTTGGTGTAATGCTTAGTGTGTTAGTACTGAAATTTTATTAAGGCCAACCATAATTAGAATTTTGTTTAGCACCTCATAGTTGGATAATTGCCTAGTCGGTTTGTCAATAGCTTTTGTAGGTTACTGTAATATCACTTGTAATGGTTGAGTTAGAGAACCTAGCTGTTGTTGATTTATTAACTTGATGATTAAATAATAGATGTGCACACAATCACCATCAAAGCTGTCCAAAGTTTAAAGCGTGTTAGAAGTTTGATTTTGTGGTTAACCTAGCAAAGGTGGATGGGTCTCTGAGCAATTGTTTGTCATTCTTTGTGATAGTCTAGCCTTGGTGTATATATTGGTGTTTGTATGTGATGTTTGAGTTTTGCGGTGTTATTCGTTTCTTATTATTTGTTTTGTTCAAATCGTTAGGATTCGATATTTGCGGCAACCACGAGGACGATCCTCCGCACCATATTGAGCAACGACAACCGTGCAAGCAGTTTGATCATGATTAATCCCAAGATTTTAAAGTTTAATATTTTGTTTCAATTTGTATGTATGCATCGCTTAATTTGTGTTAAAATGGTTAGTTAAACCAGTGTTGCATATCCCGTAGACAAAATATGGATCTCTACTACCGAGCCTAAGTTATTTTTTGTGATTAGAGATGTTGGATGATCTCTTGTCACTTAGTAGATTCGGGTCAACTTGCTTAGACATGCTTAGCTATCGGTAGAATGGGCGGTTATCGACTTTAGTCGGTAACCTTGATCACACAAAATTTACTACAACTTTATGTTTCAGACTTTTGCTATGTTATTTGCAAAATTAAAAATGAAAACAAAAATGATTTAGACTTGGGCACAATGGTAAGACTGGTGTGATCTGTTGGGTGTGGTCGAAAGGTGCCCGAGTCGTTAAGGACCGAGTTACTTGCGCCACCGCATCGAGCATTTTGCGTGCTAACCACACTAGAGTATATGGACCTCTCTTGACCTAGTACTTTGGCGTGTATTGGCTCCGGTCGCAGGAGGTCGCGGGAGGGACGGAGGTGGGAGCATGGTAGTTGTCCAAAAGCTTTATCCACGAGTGGGTAGTTGTCTTTCGGCTTTACCATGTAAGCGTATGGGTTTCTATCCATACGAGCGGCTCGGGGTTGATACACAATATTGGAAACTTGATCTCGTAGGACTTAGTGTGTGCGCATACCTTCTAAGTGTGCTTTGGCTTAAAGCGATGCAAGTGTGGGTACATTGGTACACCTGCGAGGTTAAAACTATTCGAATAGCCTCGTCCTAGGTTATGGACACGCTCGGATACGCCCGTAAGAACTAGACTACAACATTTAAATTAAAACTTGATGGGTGGTGCGAATGCGGGATTCGTGCTATTGTTGGGTGGCTATTGGGATAGTCACTTCTAGGTTGTTTATCTTTCGCTATTGTTATTAATATCCTTCTGTTATTCCAATCTTAAAAATGAATTGCAAACTTGCCTTCAAACTGTATTACCTTATTGCAAATGAAAATTGGCTTTATGCAAATAAAACATATGGCCTCCACTAAACAAGCTTGCATGTAGCATATGAGCAGTCTGCTAGTTCACACGTCGATCTTACGGGTACAAAGACAATCTTTGTACTCGTGTGCTTTGCTTAATGTTTTGTTGCAGAGGAAGAAGGTGAGCCTCGTGGTCCTCACTACGTGAGTCTTTGTCGCCGTGGGTGACGACTAGGCTTGGCGGTCGGGCCGATGCCTTGTGGGTTGAAGGCACACCGATTGGCTTTGTTTATAGCCATCTTATGGCACTTTGCTTCATTTGTTTTTGTTGTTATTTGTGTATCTTGTGGCTATCGGCCATTGTCCATAATATTGTTACTATTTGTTTATCTTCCGTTTGGAAGTGTGGTGTTTGGACTCTATGTGTGGAATGGAGTTGATGTCTAATTTTGTACCGGGTGTGTATACCGCTACGAAGTATACATATCTCGAGATCGATTTATTTGATTCGTGATGCTAGGACCGGTGGTTGGTTAAGCATTACAAACCAAATAAACTGGGTCCTCTAAAGTTGGTATCGAGCCATTCGACCGTAGTAACCCAAGCATAGTCGTCCTTAGGGTATTTTGAAAGTCTTATTTTCAAATTATAAAAGGTTTATGAAAACCTAGGCGATTCTCGATTTTATTCCTTACTATCTTAGCTTTCTACTCTCATCTTACTCTAATTTAAGTTTTGAAACTTGGTTTCTCTCTTCACCTTTCAAAAGATAGTTACTACCGGTGGAATTAGTTTGGGAGAACCATGAAGTTTAATCCAACTAAAACTTGTGGGGATAATAGGTAAGATGTAAAGGGAGTAGTTATGTGTCCGATTTTTGCTGGTCGAACTTTATCACGCTTGTGTTTGTTTACGATTGCTTTCATGAATTTTGGCTTTCTTGCTCTTAAATTTGTTGCTAACTTGTCTTAGTAAAACAGGATGGCCGGAGAACAGCGTGGCGGTCAAGCAGTGGTCATGATGAGGAGCTTCCCCTCCTCCGACCATGGTGAGGTTCTCGCCGATCGAGCGAAACCGCATGGACCGGACGCCGCATCTTGGAGGTTATTGCTAGGAATACCTCCACTCCTGCCGTGGTGGCGGCCACCGACTCGCGGGGACTTGCGAGTTCCTCCGCACACAACCGCCGACTTTCTCCCGCCTGAGGACCTCTCGATGCGGACGATTGGTCGCGCATGGTTGGCGAAAGCTCAACATAGCTCGATGCCAGCGCAGACAAGGCGCTCTTCGCGTCCCACGGCTTGAGGCGCGCACTCTCATGGTGGGAGAACTATCTCGCCATGCAGCCCGCGCCATGTGGTCGCGTGGGAGGAGTTCGATCGACTTTTCGTCGGCCCACATCCCGGATGGCACGATGAAGTCGAAGAAAAAGGAGTTCCTCGCGCTCAAGCAAGGGCGCAAATCGTGACGGAGTACCTTTACGAGTTCAATCATCGGCTCGTTATGCTCGGGTGAGGTGGCCTCGAGATGAGGCTAAGCAGAGAAGTTTATGGATGGCTTGTCCGAGGAGCTGCAGGACAAGCTATCTATTGTGGACTTCTCGGACTTTGGTGCCTTGGTAGATAAGGCCATCGTTGCGAGCATAAGGCAAAGGCGTGGCGAGTCCGCAAGCGCAAATGGGAGGCGCATCGTCTACTCACGGCCTCGTTCGGTCTCTGGTGGGCGGCACCTGATGGCCGTTCTTTTGCTCCACCGGCGCCGAGACCATCTGCACCAGCTCCTCGCCCACCGCAGGCGTGTTAGACCACGCGGCGCTGCGATCAGCAGCAGAGCGGTCTCCGCAATCCGGCGGCCGAGGTGACTTGTTTTCGCCGCCACAACAAGGGCCATTATGCGAATGCTCGCCCTCAGTGTGTTGCGAGCCCTCGCCCTAATGGAGGACGCGGCGAGGAGCGTCACCGCGACGTAAGATTATTCGAAGACCGAGTGCGAGCGTGGTCGAGTGAACCACCTTTGGTGAGGAGGCTCGGGGCGCGGATGTCGTGATGGGTACACTTCTTGTTAATTCTCGCCCCGCTGCAGATTATTTGATTACGGAGCATCGCATTCTTTTATTTCAAGATCATTTGCTGCTTGTTAGTGGTCTTCACCGTGTTCCTTTGGAAGTTCCTTTGCTCATCCGCTCTCCGGGTCGGAAATGAGAGCCGATTTACTGATGTCGGGATGTTCCTATCATAGTTGAAGGAGTGGGATTTTTGGCAAATCTCATTTCGCTCGATTCAATGAGTCCGATGTGATTCTTGGCATGGATTGGTTGTCCCAACACTTGGGGCAAATCGATTGTGCCGAGAAGATTGTCTATCTTACCACTTCTTCGGGTGAGCAAGCGGGTTTTCGCCACAGCCGGGGCCCGTGTCTATGTGCATTAGAAGCAAAGCCACCTTGCGAATTCAAGATGTTCCCATAGTATCCGACTTTGTGGATGTCTTTCCGAAGATTTGCTCGGGATGCCTCGGTTCGAGACACGAGTTTGTCATCGAGTTCTTGCCCTGCATCGCTCCGATTTCAAGGCGCCGTATCGGATGCCTCCCAATGAGCTAGAAGAATTGAAGAAGCGACTTGCGAGCTCCAAGCAAAGGGTTTCATCCGCCCCAGTTCATCTCCTTGGGTTGTCGGTGATCTTTGTGAAGAAGAAGGACAAGACTTTGCGCATGTGTGTTGATTACCGTCCTCTCAATGAGGTGACGGTGAAGAACAAATATCCTACGCCCGCATTGATGATCTTTTGACCGCTTGTCCGAGCTCAAGTGTTCTCAAGATTGATCCGAGGTCGGGCTATCATCAAGTCCGGATCGGTCGAGGATATTCGAAGACGGCTTTCACTACTCGTTATGGCACATGCACGAGTACACCGTCATGTCTTTCGGTTTGACCAATGCTCCAGCGTTGTTCATGAACCTTATGAATTCGTATTCATGGAGTATTTGGACAAATTTGTGGTGGTTTTTATTGATGACATTCTTATCTATTCCAAGATCAAGCGAGCATCTTGAGCATCCAAGATTGTTTTGGGCAAGTTATGGAGCATCAGTGTATGCAAAGTTCAAGAAATGTGAGTTCGGTTGAAGGAAGTGGCATTTTTGGGCCATGTTCTTTCAGTGGAGGCATAGTGTGGATCCCAAAGGTCGCGATGTTCTATCTTGGGGACGGCCAAGTCGACCACCGATGTGCGGAGTTTTCTTGGTTTAGCGGGCTATTATCGCCGCTTTATCGAGAACTTCTCCAAGATCGCAGCCGATGACCGAATTGCTTAAGAAGGACAAGAAGTTTGTATGGTCCTCGCTTGTGATGAGAGCTTTCGTGAGCTCAAGCGGCGGTTGACTTGACTCAGTCCTTACTCTTCCCGATATCCACAAGAGCTTCGATATTTATTGATGCCTCTCGGGGACTGATGTGTTCTTATGCAGGAAGGCAAGGCAGTTGCCTATGCATCTAGGCAGCTGAGGCCTCATGAGCTCAATTATCCCACCCATGATTTAGAGCTTGCTGCAGTAGTTCATGCACTCAAGATTTGGCGGCATTATTTGATCGGAAACCGCTGTGAGGTGTATTCCGACCACAAGAGTTTGAAATACTTGTTCACTCGGCGGATCCGAACCTCGAGCGAGAGGAGATGGCTAGAATTGATCAAAGATTATGACATGGGTATTCAGGATCACCCTGGCAAGGCCAATGTGGTTGCTGATGCACTTAGTCGAAAGGTGTATTGCAATACTTTGATGATCCAAGAGCAAAGAACTGCATCGCTGCGAGTTTCAAATGTCTCAACTTGGGTTTGGTTGAACATGGTTCCTTGTTGCCTTGGTTGTGCAACCAACCTTGGTGGATCAAATCAAGGCAGCACAGCAATCAGATGATGGTGTGGGTAAAATCAAGCAAAACATCAGGAATGGATCAGCCAAGTGTTTCACAGAGGATGAGCACGGTGTTGTATGGTTTGGGCAGCGTCTCGTGGTCCCAAAGATCCCCGAGTTGCGGATTTGATCCTTCAAGAAGCCCATGATTCGCCTTTGTCCATCCATCCGGGGCTACCAAGATGTACCAAGATCTGCGCAGAGATTCGGTGGACTCGCATGAAGCGCGAGATTGCCGTGTTCGTGGCCGATGTGACATATGTTGTCGTGTCAAGGCCGAGCATCGGCCCGTGGTCTTCTTCACCCTTACCTATACGAGAATGGAAGTGGGATTACGAGGCATGGATTTTATCACCGGTCCGCCTGCACTCTGCAGGAAGGATGCATTATGGGTTATCATTGATCGATTGACGGAAGGTGGCTCATTTCCTTCGGTGCGAACGAAGATTGATGTGAATCGCTTAGCGGATCTTTACATATCCCGTATTGTGTCTCGCATGGTGTGCCACGAACAATTGTGTCGATCGTGGTTCTCTGCTCACCTCTCGGTTTTGGCATAGTCGCAGGAAGCCATGGGGACCCGTCTTTCTTTCACTCACCTATCATCCTCGATCGATGGTCGACGGAGCGAATCAACCAAGTTCTTGAAGACATGCTTCGTGCTTGTGTTCTCTCCTATGGAAAGAATTGGGAGAAGTGCCTACCGCTGCCGAGAGTTCTCCTACAACAACACTTTCGTGCTAGTCTTGGTATGGCACCGCTTGAGGCTTTGTATGGACGGCGCGCAGTAACACCGTTGAACCGGCCGAGACCGGTGAAAGGCGTTCTTTGGCCCGATTCCATCAATGAGGCCGAAAGTCAAGTGCGCTTGATTCGTGAGCACTTGCGCATAGCTCAATCGTGCGTAAGAGCTATGCGGTCGGCGCCGCCGTGAGTTGAGTTTCGGCCCAATGACTTTGTGTATCTCAAAGTCTCACCTTTGAAGGGACATCGTCGTTTGGTGTCAAGGGCAAGTTGGCTCCTCGGTATGTTGGACCATATCGCGTCATCGATAAAGTGGGGCTGTTGCATACAAACTAGAATTGCGGCTACACTTGAAGGAGTGCACGATGTTTTCCATGTGTCACAATTGAAGAAGTGCCTCCGTGTTCCGGTGAGGAAACACCATTGGAAAATATCGATGTGCGGAAGATCTGCCTTATCGCGAGCATCCCGCTCAGATCCTCGAAGAAGTCGAACGCAGCGAGGAACCGTGTGATCAAGTTCCTCAAAGTTCGCTGGTCGAACCACTCGAGGATGAAGCCACTTGGGAGCGGAAGATCGTCTCGAGCAGATTACCCATCCTTCTTCTCCATGAATCGTAATCTCGGGCGAGATTCTGTAAGGGGAGATTTGTAACAGCCCTAACTTAGGGTTTGTATTTCAAATGTAGAATTTTGAGGAGAAATAAAACTTTTGTTGCCTCTTCAAAATCATTTGAAAGTTTCTACATTTTTCCTAGCAATTTCCATTTTCTAGAATTAAATTCTTGTGAATGGAAATTGTTGTCAGCACATTCTTAGCCTTCAAACTTGTGATCATCCCTAGGAATATTTTTCCTGTCATCTTGATCATCCTATATACCTCCTGAATTATTTCACAATTTTTAGATTTTGTTTGCTATTTCAAATGGCCAAGTCAACTCTGTTTGAAATCTGGTCAAACTCCTGTACAGCAGCTTGTGAATTTTCTCTAGAACAATGCAGTGCATAAAAAGTTCTGGAAAAATTATACAAGGTTGTTCTCTGTCTCTAGTAGCTACCATAAAAATTTCTGAAATTTTTGGAGCTCAGGAGCTACCTCTAAAATTCCCCAAACCTTCTCTGTCTTTTAAATCAAATTCTAAAGTACTGTTCTCGGGCCCGAACCCAACCTCGCTCGAGTCCGACCGCGCCACTTGACTCGGTCGCGCCAACTAGCTGCACCGCGTGAGTCCAATCGATCGTGACCGTCCGATGCAAATCGAACGATCCACGCTTGCGTCGCAACCGACTGTCCGAATGCATACATCAATCTCGACCGCCATCATCTCGATCCAACGGTCGAGCGATTCGATCGAGTCAAACCACCGGTTCGCACCGTTTTTCGCCGGGCCGACATGTGGCGGTCCCACTGCAGTTGTTTCCGCCACGCCACTTCGCCATGCTCCAGCGCACCGCCGCCGCGGCGCTCGCTCGCCCGCCGCCTACATGCGTGCCGCCACCTCACCTCACCGGTCTTTTCACCGCCCACCGTCTCACCTCGCCGCCTCGCTTTGCTCCTACAAAACCCTCCGAAGGCTTTCCCTACCTCGCTGTCTCCATTGCCGTTCTTCTCACCGAGCTCCAGAGCCGTGGCGCCATTCGCGACGCTCCGAGCGCCTCGCTGTTTCCGGTGATCTCCGAGCACGGCAGATCGCGTCACGGCGTGTTCCACATCCTCGAAGTAAACCCTCAAGGAATTTGGGTTTCATCGCTGTGAGCTGCGCGTGGCCTTTCTTCTCCAAGTCCGGCCGAAACCGCCTTTTCCACCGCCGCGTCTTCTCCGGTGAGCTCGGCTCAATTCTTCGCCGGTGAGCACCACCGACTCCACCTTTCTTCTCCACTCTCTCACTCGCCTCTCGCTCACCCTGTGCTCCTCGCCGCGTTAACGCCTTGCGCCGTGTGGCTCGTCGCCGGGCCACTCCGGTGCCTCTCGCCGCCGCCAGCACGCGGTGAGTTCTCGGTAACTCATCGATGCCCATGCGCGCTAAATTTCATTGTTTTCCTCTCTAGTGCGATCGCGCCTTGTCACCCCCAACGCCGCCGCTAAGCTCGCCGCAGCCGCGCCACCGTGCTTCTCGCGAACCCGCGACCATCGCCGCCGGTGGTCCTCGCGACCCATTTTGCCCGTCGCGCGTGCCGCGCCGCCACTCCATCACCGCGGCGAATCCAGTCCGAGCCGCCCGAGATCCTCTGTTCTTCTTACATTATTCCCCTCTCATGCATGCGACGGCTGGGCCCACTCCTTCAAAACCAATTAGTTAGCCGCTAATCATGATTATGATTGTTCTTTAGTTCACTCTCATGCTTGATCAATATTGGTATTAGAGGTTTGAAAGCATTTTAGTTCTAGTTCTCTCAGATATTTCCTCGTTGTCGTTTTTGTTGTCGAATCAAAATTGGTTTCATGCTTGCTATTTAGGTCTTGATGAGTTCCTTAGGAAATAGTGTTTGGTATGGAATTATGTCGATTCGTGATTCGGATTTTTAAACCCTTGTTGGCATAAGTGATCTAAAGAAGTCATTATTGAATCTAGTGGTTTGTCTCTGTAATTGTCTTTCCTATCATTACAGCAGTAGTAAGGTCTTGTAGTGATAGCATGCTGTAATTGTTAAACTTCCTATATGTTGGTGTAATGCTTAGGTGTGTTAGTACCTGAAATTTTATTAAGGCCAACCATAATTAGAATTTTGTTTAGCACCTCATAGTTGGATAATTGCCTAGTCGCTTTGTCAATAGCTTTGTAGGTTCTGTAATATCGACTTGTAATGGTTGAGTTAGAGAACCTAGCTGTTGTTGATTTATTAACTTGATGATTAAATAATAGATGTGCACACAATCACCATCAAAGCCTGTCCAAAGTTTAAAGCGTGTTAGAAGTTTGATTTTGTGGTTAACCTAGCAAAGGTGGATGGGTCTCTGTAGCAATTGTTTGTCATTCTTTGTGATAGTCTAGCCTTGGTGTATATATTGGTGTTTGTATGTGATGTTTGAGTTTTTGGTGTTATTCGTTCTTATTCGCTGTTTTGTTAATCGTTAGGATTCGATATTTGCGGCAACCCTGAGGACGATCCTCCGCAGCATATTGAGCAACAGCAGCCAGGCAAGCAGTTTGATCATGATTAATCCCAGTATTTTAAAGTTTAATATTTTGTTTCAGCTGTATGTATGCATCGCTTAATTTGTGTTAAAATGGTTAGTTAAATCCGTAGCTGCATATCCTGTAGACAAAATATGGATCTCTACTACCTGAGCCTAAGTTATTTGCTGTGATTAGAGATCGCTGGATGATCTCTTGTCACTTAGTAGATTCGGGTCAACTTGCTTAGACATGCTTAGCTATCGGTAGAACTGGGCGGTTATCGACTTTAGTCGGTAACCTTGATCACACAAAATTTACTACAACTTTATGTTTCAGCACTTTTGCTATGTTATTTGCAAAATTAAAAATGAAAACAAAAATGATTTAGACTTGGGCACAATGGTAAGCGGTGTGATCTGTTGGTGTGATCGAAAGGTGCCCAGCCGCTTAAGGACCGAAAGTTACTTGCGCCACCAGATCGAGCATTTTGCGTGCTAACCACACTAGAGTATATGGGACCTCTCTTGACCTAGTACTTTGGCGTGTATTGGCCCGGGTCGCAGGAGGTCGCAGGAGGACGGAGGTGGGAGCATGGTAGTTGTCCAAAAGCTTTATCCTCGAGTGGGTAGTTGTCTTTTCGGCTTTACCATGTAAGCGTATGGGTTTCTATCCATACGAGCGGCTCGGGTTGATACACAATATTGGAAACAGATCAGAGGACTTAGGACTTAGGCCGGCATACCTTCTAAGTGTGCTTTGGCTTAAGCGATCCAAGTGTGGGTACATTGGTACACCCTGCAGGTTAAAACTATTCGAATAGCCTCGCCCTAGGTTATGGACACGCTGATACGCCCGTAAGAACTAGACTACAACATTTAAATTAAAACTTGATGGGTGGTACGAATCGGATTCGTATATTGTTGGGGTGGCTATTGGGATAGTCACTTCTAGGTTGTTTATCTTTCGCTATTGTTATTAATATCCTTCATGTTATTCCAATCTTAAAAATGAATTGCAAACTTGCCTTCAAACCGTATTACCTTATTGCAAATGAAAATTGGCTTTATGCAAATAAAACATATGGCCTCCACTAAACAAGCTCGCATGTAGCATATGAACAGTGCGCTAGTTCACACGTCGATCTTGCGGGTACAAAGACAATCTTTGTACTCGTGTGCTTTGCTTAATGTTTTGTTGCAGAGGAAGAAGGTGAGCCTCGTGGTCCTCACTTCGTCATTTGTCTTTGTCGCCGGGTGACGACTAGGCTTGGCGGTCCGTCCGATGCCTTGTGGGTTGAAGGCACACCGATTGGCTTTGTTTATAGCCATCTTATGGCACTTTTGCTTCCATTGTCTTTTTTGTTGTTATTTGTGTATCTTGTGGCGATCGGCCATTGTCCGTAATATTGTTACTATTTGTTTATCTTCCGTTTGGAAGTGTGGTGTTTGGACTCTATGTGTGGAATGGAGTTGATGTCTAATTTTGTACAGGGTGTGTATCTTGCTCGGGAAGTATACATATCTCGAGGATCGCTTTATTTGATTCGTGATGCTAGGACCGGTGGTTGGTTAAGCATTACAAACCAAATAAACGGGGTCCTCACACATATGGCCTCCACTAAACAAGCCCGCATGTAGCATATGAATAGGTCCGCTAGTTCACACGTCGGTCTTGGGTACAAAGACAATCTTTGTACTCAGTGCTTTGCTTAATGTTTTGTTGCAGAGGAAGAAGGTGAGCCCCAAGGGCCTCACTTCGTGAGTCAGTGTTGCCGTTTCGTGGACGACTAGACTTGGCGGTCGGGCCGATGCCTTGTGGGTTGGAGGCACGATTGGCTTTGTTTATAGCCATCTTATGGCACTTTTGCTTCGCTGTCTATCTTACGTTATTTGTGTATCTTGGCACATCAACCTTTGTGCGTAATAACTCTACTATTTGTTTATCTTCCGCTTGGTAGTGTGGTGTTTGGACTCTATGTTTGGAATGGAGATGATGTCTAATTTTGTAACGAGGTGTGTATAACGCTCGAAGTATACATATCTCGAGGATCGCTTATTTGATTTGTGATGCTAGGACCGGTGGTTGGTTACATCACAAGCCAAATAAATTGGGGTCCTCACGATCGCCGTGAATTAAGCTTTGAGGTAGATGACCATGTCTATCTTAAAGTGTCACCCATGAAGGGTACTCATCGTTTTGAGGTAAAGGAAGCTCGCACTCGTTATGTCGGACCCTTCCGAATCATTGCAAACGAGGAGTCGTAGCTTATCAACTGGAACTACTCAATCACTCTGCATTGCATGATACTTTTCATGTGTCTCAATTGAAGAAATGCCTTCGTGTTCCTATTGAGGCAATCGCTATGAGCATCTTGATCTCCAACTCGATCTTTCCTATCAAGAACAACCAAGACGCGTATCCTCGACACAATGGAACGCAGGACAAGAAATCGTACTGTTAAGTTCTTGAAAATTCAGTGGGCTAATCATTCCGAGGATGAAGCCACTTGGGAGCGCGAAGATCTGATGCAGATTGAGCACCCCCATCTTTTTGTTGTTTAGAATTTTCCTTTGCATCAAGAAAGGAAAGTTTAAACAAAACAATGTAAACAAAGATGTAATGATAACACTATGTTGTTATGTAAAGTTCCTCTTTGTTATCTTTGAAGGAAATCAAGACAACAGATGTTGAATTTCCTTATAAATCATTTCCATTCCACTTCTTCCTAATCTTAAACTTGTTCCAAATCTCGGGGACGAGATTTTCTTAAGGGGGGTAGGTTTGTAACAGCCCCAATTCTATAAACAGTAATAAAATGCTTTATGAACAGTAATGAGGTCTTTGTTCATAGCATTACTGTTCATTTCTACAATTTGGGCAAGATGTTACAAATTAAAACCTTCCTTTAGCCAAAATCCTAAAGAACCATTTAAAGTCTTAAAGGAATACAAGATGAAACTTGTATTATGACTGGGAAGTGTTTTTTATTAAAGCCTAGGTAAATTATCTTGACTAAAAATATTTTTGTTGCATTTTTAGAAATTATATTGATTTAAAGAAAAATAATTGTCTTTAAATGAATACTTTCGGGCTAAAATAAATATTTATGTATTTTACAAAGTGATCATGTGATTTTAAAATTTATCTGTGAAATATATCATCCCAGTAGCCTCCAGCAAAAATTTCATGATTTTATAAATTTATTTGCTATTTTTAAAAGCCCAGTCAAAACTTAAAGCTTTAAATAAGGTTTGGTCAACTAATCTGGTATGGACTCAAGACCTAGTACTGTAGCGACTCGATCCCATGCGGTTGGGTCCAACCCAGTGCAACCGGTCCGGCTCGGTCACGTTCGAGCGCGAGCTCAAACCCCATACGCGATGTGAGCCGTTGATCTTCAATCGAACGGGCGAGGTCGCGATGCCCGCGAGTGTCCCGTGTGCGCCCTAATCTCCACCGTTGATCTTAATCTAACGATCGAGATCGATGTATGCAATCGGACAACTCCGAGCCCTTCTCGATCTCCACCGTTCATATCCGATCTAACGCCTCCTTTTCGTTTTAAACTTAAAGCGCGCTTTTATCCGAGCCGCCGATTCAAATCCTACGCTTTCCTTTTACGCGTGTTATTAAGGCTGCGCTCCTCCGGGCCGTTAGATCTTCATCGGGTGGTCCAGAGCGGTATATGATTCGACGACTCGATCCTCACGATCTCCGCCGTCCATTCTTGATCTAACCGCGTCGCTCGTTTCATTTTAAAATAAAAGGCGCGCAGCTATCTGGGCCATTGGATTTAAATCCCACGGCGCTCCTTTTTGACCGTGGGCCTTTAAAGCCCAAATTCGGTGGACCATTGGATTTTAATCGTAGGGTCCAGACTTGTGTATGCAATCGGACCATCCGGTTCTTTGTCCCATCTCGACCGTAGAAATCCAATCTAACGGTGCCGCGTCATCTCATCTAATCGAGTGACGTGTATTCCTTTTAATTGACCGTTGGATTCCAATCCAACGTCCAGATTTGAAAGTAGATCCCGAGATTCCTTCGGGCTCTGTTTAAATCTCGATCGACCGATTGAAATCGCACGGTCCATATTAAAGGTTACCGATGAAAACATTTTAACCTCTCTATTTATCACAGCCGCCCATTTCCAATCGGACGGCTGATATTCTTTTGAGCTTTTAGGAAGCGCGCGCGACTGAGGATGACAAAGGGACCCACATGTAAGAGTGTTCTTATCTTCTTCCCTCTCTCTCAGCAGATCTCTCTCAGAACAGAGGAGAGGATTTATCCCAAAGTTTATGCAACTAATTTTTGGGATAATTAGCCCTAAATGGACACCTCATCAACTCTAGACATTTCCATCTTGCCCTGTAGCTCAACATCCATATATAAACCCTAGCTTTTTGCTACTGCTATTGTTGACCACTGAAGTTCATCCTCCATTGTTGTCCAGTGGAGTTTCTTGCTCCTGTTCTTTGCCTATTCATTCCAAGAACTGGTTTTACCTTGCACTAAGGTTTTGACATCCTTTGTAGGTTAAAACCGAAGGCTATTTCTCTGTTGAGCAGAATCAACTTTCTTAATCTTTGGTGTCTTTCCTACTCTGGTAAGCTAAAACCCTAGTTTTCGATATCTTGAGCATCTTAAGGACCTTAGAAGTCGCGAATCATTCTTTTGAGCATCGTGAGTTTCAACTTACTTCAAACGAAAAGTTGTTATTATAACTTTTCGGTTTTCCATATCTTTTCAAGACCTAGGGTTTCTCCTATCAACTTATCATCCTAGTTAGGTTTCAATTGAACCCTAGTAGCATGATAAGTGGTTCTTTTAATCATTGTCATCATCTATTTAGTTTGTTGACAAGATCTGTCTCTGTTCCCTTTTGTCGGCTTAACCGACAAAAATAGGTTTCTTTTTAGTTGATGTAATCTAATCGATTAGGGTTAGATTAAGGTTAGTTTGGGATATTAATTACCCTAAAAGCTCATGCTAAGTTTCATTTCTAAACTTTTGCATGTTCTATTTTCCTTTTTCCAAAAGCTGCACTGTCTGCTTTTTGTTCTTTTCAAAATCAAAATCAAACTTTGAACTAAACCTTAGTTTCTGCCATTTGAAAACAGTAGGCTATATTATGGGTTATTATCACTATTATGGGTAGTTATGGCTTAAGCATGCTGCTAATCATGCATTTCCAGGTTGATCATGCATATTTCTTCTATTTTGTACTTATTGTCGATTTTGGCATTTATTGGACTTTATTGCTTCTTATAGAATCTGTTCATCCAAGCTTTTGAATTTATTTCGAGCAACCTGAACTCGCAATGTATGTATTATTATCAAGGCAAGCTTCCTCTCGCACCATATTGATCCCAAATTTTATACAATAGCTTTTACAAATTCATGACACTGTGCATGCTATTTTTATGAAAATACAAAATCGTGATCTGTAGTAGCTACCTATAACCTAACATGATGGATTACCTTAATTATAATCATACACTTAACCCTAGCTCTGCATCAGTATACTATAACATATATTTTCAGATTTAGCTTAGAAATGCAATCTAGAGATTTTAGAGTTTGACAAGAATATCTTGTCAAACATGGGAATCACAAATGGCTTTGTTATTTGAAACTCTTTGTCCGGTTTACTTATTTCGAAATGAGTTTTATATTTAACTTGATCCGACAAGAGGAAGCTAGTGATGGTGCTTTTGTGCACGAGATTGGGTTTTGTGGTGGACTTGTCCAGTTAATTAAGGACCGAACTCGACTATTCAATTCAAGTCCCCACGCATTTCCACATGCAAAGTATGGGCGCTGTTTGGTTAAGTAAAATGTTAAGACTATTGGGTTGGAAACAGAAAGTAAGAATATATGTATTGACCTTGTATGGCATAAATGCTTAGGTCTTATGACTGTTGTATGCCATGTGAG
Source organism: Ampelocalamus luodianensis (assembly GCA_036346255.1). Taxonomy (NCBI): domain Eukaryota; kingdom Viridiplantae; phylum Streptophyta; class Magnoliopsida; order Poales; family Poaceae; genus Ampelocalamus; species Ampelocalamus luodianensis. The sequence continues at coordinate 39,159,294 of CM070629.1, forward strand.
CTTGTATGTCAATATCGATGTTCTTAGAAGGGTGAGGGCGTATATGTGCTCCGTAGCATATACGTACCTTAATGGTGCCGATTGCATCCTAATATGGGTAGTGAGCCCAGTTCGCATTTAATTGTTTGGATCGGCATTACTGACGCAACATGTGTGCCTCGGTTAAGCAGATGCTATCAGTCGTTGTTTAAGCGAGATCAGTTCACACATGGGGGTCCAACTCAATAGTGTTAGCTTGTTGAAAAATACCAAATCTTAGTTTCCCCGGTGAGCATACCAAAGGAAGTATGTCATCATTCGGAGGCATCCGAAGGCAACGGGCTAGCTAAGTCATGTGGGTAAAGATGTACACCCCTGCAGGGTATAAACTGTTCGAATAGCCGTGTCCACGGTCATGGACGATAACTTGAATTGATGTCACCTGTATAGAAGTTTTGATTTACAAAACTGGTTTCGGTTTTTGACTTTGCATGAGGGATTCATGCACTGTACTGTTTACATTTAATGTCTTTACTTACTGTTCTGGTCCAACTTTGATTTATTAAATTGCTTTATCAAAATTTAGCATTTGTAGGTTAAGATGTATCGCTTTATGCAAATTTGAACCTTTATACCTTCTGTTGTAACCTTATGCATGTAAAAATTCTATTCCTTTGATTAGGTTCTAATAAACACTTTATTTTATTAGTTTGTGTAAGACTTGCTTGAGTACCTTCCGTACTCAAGGTGCTATCACCTATTGTTGCGGTGAGGACGGTTTTCTTTATGAAGCACCGTTAGCGCCGATCAGTGACGCTAACGAGTAGAGCTACTTCTTTCCTCCACGCAATTGCTCTGCGGGTGGATGAGGCCATTGGTGGACTTTAATATTTTGTTTTGCTTCATTGTTAGACTTTTGAAGTGACCAAGTCACTTAATATTGTAGTACTAAACCGAATGATGTAAACTTATGTTTAATTATGCAAATGTATGACATGTATGTATTTGATGCAATGTTGATGAAGGATATATATATATGCAATGGTCGTTGATCCTGGGAACCATTGTGAGATATATATATATATATATATATATATATATATATATATATATATATATATATATATATATATATATATATATATATATCCGGGAGCTGATGATTGGATCGGTTACTTATTAAATTTATACTCCTAGCATGATCTTTAATAAAAGGCGATTGTTCCTTCATTAACAATTGTGCTACTGCATGCGAATTTAATTAAGTACATTTCAATAATCCGGCGCCACATCGATCCTGCAGAGATTCGAATCTGTCCACTATGTTGTGCGGGCTGTTTTGACGTCTTAGAGGCCGAATCAGAAGTTTTGATCTCCTAGAGTTATTTATATAATGTTCTTATCTTTCGGTGGCCACCAAGAACACCTGATTACGACGTACGGATCAAAAGTTATGATCGTTTTAGTTTCTGTTGTCCAGAATTCTGACGAGATTGATCTGTTAATTTGTCTTTTAATTTATGTTCATGTTAGAAGCAAATTCAGGGTTTTCACCCAACTAGGTTATTGTAGAGAATTTTATAACCTTTTCAGATTCTTAACGAATGCTCAATTCAGAGTTGTAGATTAAAAGTTATGATCTATTTAGTAATGTTGTCTTAATTGTTTAGACAGTTTCTATTCTGTTATTTCATCTAACTATTAGTAAATTAAATTGGCCGAATTAGGTTATCTTGTCAACTAGAATATTGTAGATATGTCAGTTAAGAATCCATAGAAACTGGTCTCACCTCATTCCGAGTTCTAGATCAATAGATATGATTTTAACCGTGCTGCTGTCCAGTTTCGGTTTGTGCCTGAGTTGTCATTTTTCAGATTAGAGTTTTTAGTTGAATCTTGAGTCACCGGGGAAGCGTTGTAGAACGTTGTTTAGAAGTGTCGTGTGCAATGTGTTCTTATTTCAACTACTTAATTGTTTAGGCGGTGAAGTTTTGGGTTTTGGAGCATCACCTTTGCCTGCTATCGCGTCGCATCGCGGAATGCAAGTACCTTGCTAATCTTAATGGTTGTGAATGATGATTGCTTAATGATTGTGTTGTGATATCTGATGATACAATAGATGGTGATATGTCTATGTTCGTTCATATGTGATGAATCCATGAGTAGAGATGATGTTATTATTTATTCAGCAAATCATTTCATACATCCATAATTCATGTTTCATCCACGGGAGTGGATTGTAAGTCCCACCATTCCAATGTGGGCAGATTTGGACATTGTCATGTCCCGTCCACGGGAGTGGATAGAAAGACCCATTAATTCTAGTATGGGCACGTAAGACCCATTAATTCCAGGATGGGCACATTTGGACACCTGTATGAAACGTTCTTCATACGGGATTTGGATCCCTGCATTTTTTTTAAGATGCGGGCTTAAGTGAACACCGACGGGTGTGTCACTAGCTATACCGGTATAAGCACGTGTGCAGTCCATTCCTTTGATTATTTACATTCATCTCATTCATTCATAAATATTCAGTTGTTGTATGTTCAGAACTTTTGAGGAGGTTGTTTTGTTCATGTTGATTGTCTGTTCTTATATTCATTGTACTTGCTGAGTCTTGGACTCACACTTGTTTGTTTATTTATTTTTAGGTGATCGATGACGAAATTCTATTGGGAGGGAGTAGACATGCACTACTCAAATAATACACTCTACATTAGGTTCAAAATAAGGATGATTTATGTTTTTCATTCGTTAACTGTTGTATTGTAATAATTAAAACTAGACATGGATGATACGTTTCTATTCGTTGAGTTTTGATTAATTAACTGCGAAAGTTCATGGATTAATCGTTGATAGGATTATCTTAGTAGATCCAATATTATATTCTTATTTATGTTCCATTTGTTGATGAGCTGTTTAGCTTAGTTGATGAATTCTTGTTGATGTTTTCCGCTGTATGGTTAAATGTTAGATCTTTGGGTAGCATTTTGGCTTCCGTATAGCTAGGGTGTTACAGTTGGTATCAGAGCGGGCTTTAGGTCTGTGGTTAATAGAAGAATATTGAAATGACACACTGTGCACAGTAGGTGGGGTTGAGAAATCCATTGTTTCCGCATTTCTTTTGTTATGTTTCATTTGTTGAGCAATTGTTGAATTGCTTCTGTATTATCTTTCTTGTTGTTAATCTATGATATGTTATGATATTCTATATCTATGAATCTATTCTATAATTGTCATGAGATGATCATGTATATTCATAATTGATTATATTGTTTATGGGTGTCGATAACGGATGTTAAGCAGTGGAGGCCGTGGTTGTGGCCCTGGACTTTGTCAGGTTACACCACCGTTCATGGTAGACGAATAGAGTAGTTACCCCGAATACCATAGTTGTAGGTGTTGAGCGTGAGTTGTTTTAGAAAGTTGTTTTCTTCCTTGATCTCTGAACTTGGGAAATTCTTGTTCCGTGGTGGATGATGAATTTCTCTTGGTTCGTGGTTCTTGGTAGTCGCTGAGTTTCAATGGGTCTCTAATGGTTCTCTGAAATAATTATTGTTTTCCGACTGTTGAGTTACTTTTACTACTTGTGATCCTCGTCAATTGGCAATATTGATATTGCCATGGTTGTTCCTTCTTTCTCATTGGAAAAGAATGACTCATGCATTCGTTTGATAGTTTGGGTAATGAGAGTTTTATATTGCAAGTATGTTAACATGAGAAAGCTTTGGCTCTATGTATTTCTTTTGGATTATTCCGAGGGTTGAAGTTCAATGCATCTCTTTTCTGATGGAAATTGTTAAAAACCTTTTGTGATAACTTGATATGGTATGGGTATCAAGTCGAGTCTTTGGTGTGGTGCATCATTAATATTAATTAGTAACCTTGGAAGTGAAATTGATTAAGTTGATGTTGTCTTCTACTAGTTCTTGATGAACGGTATATATGAGTAGTGACTGAGAGTATGTCCATACCTATTTGGAATCAAAAGAGATATTAAGAAGTATGGAACATTGATGAATTATACTGGTCATTAAAATTATTTAGGTTGCTAAACTTGTTGGGTTCTTTGGTTCTAATGGATTAATTTAAATGTGTGGAAAGAGAAACTAGAGGAAATGCCAGATTTGTATATTCCTTAGTATGATTAATTATTGGAATTGTGTACAACCGGTTGAAGGGATTGAATACCGGTGGATCTAGAATTTATGGGAGGAGTTCTATATAGTTCTTCTATATAGAATGACGCGATGAATTTGGTTGTAGTGTTGTTGAGACTTTTGATCAATAGAATATTTCGATTTTTGAAGTTTTAGTATATTTTTGCCGAAATCCAAATATGAGGAGGAGCAGTTGAATATGTGTTTGTAAATATCCATGTGATTTGGGAAGAAAAGTAGGTAGCAACTAGATTTCATAATGAAGCCAGTTGATAACAACAATGGTTGGAGTATAACTATTGCGTGTTGAAGTTTGATGTTGAGCATCACTAAAAATTGAACTGATATGATGTAATAGGGGGCTTATGCCCACATGATTGTGAAATCATCAGATGATAACGTGTCTTTGGTGAAAGGGTTTTGGTAGGACCTTTTCAATTGTGTAGTAGACCCCTTCTAAACTTAAGAGGTTGATGTAGTGAGGTTGTATGGTTTTGGTATACTCTCGTTTTGAAGATGTGATGAAAAGGTAGTATGGAACAATTTGGTGAAACTTTGGGGGCTTTCTAATGGAATAGTTGATGATAAAGATTCGTGTTGAGAGTGTATTATTCTTGATGTTAGTAAGATTATCTGCAAGAGATTGTGACTTGTGTGTGTGGTGATGATTCTTTTAGAAACAAAGTAATTTGATCGTCTTTCGTAATTTGGATTTAGTAAAAGTGTTTCGAGTTTTGCGTTTGTGATCATTTGGACCTCTTGAGTTATGTGGTGATTGAGTTGCTTCGAGCAAAGTGACATGTTGAAAGATTTTATTGGTGCTTAAGTGGTTTCTATGATTTGGTCTTAAGAGCTTATCTTGTTTAAGCTGGCAAAGTGATGTAGTAATCACAGAAAATAAATTTCCTGGTTAAAGGAAGGAGTAAAGTAAAAATATTTGAGATTTAAGTCGCGTTTCGCAACTTGCAGTTTATTTGAGTGTGCTTAAACCTTATGCATTTGTTCCATAAGAGTTTATCATTTTTCAAAGGACAATACCTTCTTCTCATTTGTGGTTTGGTATTCGCTTATAGCAGGACTTGAGCCCTCAGCTGTTGACTTCCTCTATGTTTTTGAGTTCTTTGCCTAAGTGACTATTTCCTTTGGTCCTGTGTTTACTTCGAGCAGTAAATGTCTTCATTTGCCTTTTCTTTTGAGGAAGGATCCACCGATTGGTTTCACAGTGGTTTTCGAAGTGTTTATTCAATGTGGTTGTGAGACCTTGGATTGTAAGTTAATCGAGGAGCATTGAAGGATGAACTAATTTTGTGTGTAATTCTTGGAGAGAATTTTATTTATACATAATATTTGCCTTTGAGGCTAAACTGATTGCATTGTTGCAACCATTAGAACCTATGGAGATTTGTGATCCAAGATCCATTGTTCAATTCGGGTGGAGCATTAGAATTTTCGAAAGGATGGGGAATCTTACTCGATGTATTAGAGTGTCACGATTGGGTACCTTGCATGGTTGTACAGATGAATTATGATGGTGTTGTAATGAGAGTAGTATTAGCTAAGTAATCTGATCGTTAAAGCGATTAATGAGATAGTCGAGATTGTTGGATTATTGCCAGGAAAGACTTGGACTTAGTAAGTAACTCTCTAAGAGTTAGAATCTTGATAAAGATAATTGGATCGAAGAAATGTTTTCGTGTTGATGTCAATGCGCGAGTATGTTTGGATTGTGAGAATTTTAGGGATTTAATTTGAGGTTTCCCCTATTTTCTATATGAGAAGTTCATGGTAGGAGTCTTCGAGTTTAATTTTGGGCTTCACATTCTTTTTGCTAGGACCTTGAGTCGCCCAATGATTATGTGTAGAGGAAGTAGAATAAGGGTGGATTCCGAACAGTGGGATGATCATTGATAGAACCCTTTTGATGGAGTATATGAATGTGTGTGTTGGGAATTTTGAGTTGTTTATTCTTAAAAGATTGAGGTGATGTGATTGCATGTGAGATCTATTTTGAGATGCATTGGAAGTCAACTGTCAAATTAATTCTGTCGGTGGAGGAGTTGTTGAGAGAAAGTTTCGGTGGAGTCGATAGAGCCTCTATACAGAGGTGTGGATGATGTATTTCGACTTGAGCATAGCGTTGAGAATGCCAAGTTAATAGAGATGAGTTAGTGTGTTATGCGATGAATTGGAATTCCAAAGGTCGAGAGAAATGTTATTCCTAAAAGTGAAACTGAGAAATTGATGCTTCCTCAAGTAGAGACATGTTTTCTTGATTCTTGTTTGAGCTATGTGTTTTGACGGATGTCTTTCGCAAGTTGAGCTCGGCATTTATGTTGGCATGTGTGATTCTTTCCAGTTCAGTCGGAATAAATGAAAATTTTGATTTGGGCATTCAAGTGTTTTCCCCTTTGGCTTTCGTGACGTTTATTCACAAATTGCCACTTGGAAAGTGGAAAGGTTTTCTTGATGAATTTCTGATTTCTGGATTTGACTATTCAGTAACCAGTTGGTAACGCATAGTTGCGATGTGAATCTTTCTTATTCAGATGGGTTTTGTCAGTAAAAGAGTTTGCTTAAAAAGAGTTCGATTGTGTGTTTCCGGTTAAAGGAGGTGATCCTTGTTTCAGTGAAGAGTTCAATTGAGAGGTGGAACAAGAGTTCCGTGTTCTATGTGCATGTTGTGTGGTTCGGCATCAATGGGAAGGTTAACCCAAGGTACATTGTGTTGTTTTCGTTAGTTGTCGTATCGCTAAGACCGTCTCGGGTTTCCTACGCGATGTACTCACTTTTGGTTTGTTCTGGTGCGGAGTGAGTACCTGGGAGATCCGGAGTTTGTCTTTCGTTAACAACGTTGACCATCGAGTAAGATCTCACCTTCGAGTCTTGTCCAATGAGTGTACCTGGAGATGTAGGGTTGAGTGTTAGGACTTTCGTCTTTTCGTGTCTTTGTGTTGTGGTTCTCATTCTGAGAGAGAGGTGACTTGGGAGTTGGAGATTCGCTTGGGGTGAGCATTATCTGCTTTGTTCGCAACAGGTATATGTTTACCGTTGTTAGTTCTTAGTTGTGGTTGTTCTTTCGTGTAGAGCTGCGTGAGGATTCGAGGTCGAATCCTATTTAAGGGGGTAGAATGTACCCCAAATATCAAATAGAGAGAACATATCATTCGGAAGAGAAATTTATTCAAATTTGAATGCACTAAAATTTAGAGAAAAATTAAAAGAAAATTCAAGTTTTGAGGGAGGATTGAACCTTGGGCTTTCGACCCAAGGCGTCCTAGCCAAGTGGGCCGGCCTTGTAGTGGAGTCAAGAAGGGGGGGTGCCCTTCCCCAAAACCCTAACCTCTGCTAAAGTACCACGCTGCACTGTAGCACGCGGTACTGTAGTAGCCCCCCCTGCTGCTCTACCAAGATGAGGAAGAAGCTCCGAGGTGCCGCCGGCCATGGTGGAAGGAGAAGAAGGGAGAAGAAAGGAGGAGAAGAAGAAGATCCTCTTCATGGGTTTTTGTTCAGTGTTTCACGCGTCTCCAAGGGTATCAACTCGTTTCCCCGCTGTTTTGATGTTGTTTAGATGCGAAACCGATTAGAATTGTTTGGATCAAAGTCAGTCTCCAGTAGATTCGAATCTGTCCAGTATGTTGCGCGGGATGTTTCGACATCTTAGAGGCCGAATCAGAAGTTTTGATCTCCTAGAGTTATTTAGATAATGTTCTTAGGTTTCGGTGTCCGCCAAGAACACCTGATTCTGACTTACGGATCATAGGTTATGATCATTTTAGTTTCTGCTGTCCAGAATTCTCACGAGATTGATCTGTTAATTTGTTTTTTTAATTTATGTTCATGTTAGAGGCAAATTCAGGGTTTTCACCCAACTAGGTTATTGTAGAGAATTTCATAACCTTTTTCTATTGTTAAAAAACGCTCAATTCGGAGTTGTATATTAAAAGTTATGATCTATTTAGTACTGCTGTCTTAATTGTTTAGGCAGTTTCTATTCTGTTATTTCATCTAACTGTTAGTAAATTAAATTGGCTAAATTGGGTTATCTTGTCATCTAGAATATTGTATATATGTTAGTTAAGAATCTATAGAAACTGGTCTTACCTCATTCCGAGTCCAGATCAATAGATATGATTTTTACCGTGCTGCTGTCCAGTTTCGGTTTGTGCCTGAGTTGTTAGTTTTCAGATTAGAGTTTTTAGTTGAATCTTGAGTCACCGAATAGAAGTGTTGTGTGCAATGTGTTCTTATTTCAACTACTTAATTGTTTAGGAGGCGAAGTTTTGGGTTTTGGAGCACCACCTTTGCCTGCTATCGCGTCGCATCGCGGAATGCAAGTACCTTGCTAATCTTAATGGTTGTGAATGATGATTGCTTAATGATTGTGTTGTGATATCTTATGATACAATAGATAGTGATATGTCTATGTTCGTTCATATGTGATGAATCCATGAGTAGAGATGATGTTATTATTTATTCAGTAAATCATTTCATACATCCATAATTCATGATTCATCCACGGGAGTGGATTGTAAGTCCCACCATTCCAATGTGGGCAGATTTGGATATTATCATGTCCCGTCCATGGGAGTGGATAGAAAGATCCATCAATTCCAGTATGGGCACGTAAGACCCATTAATTCTAGGATGGGCAGATTTGGACACCTGTATGAAACATTCTTCATACGGGATTTGGATCCCCGTATTTTTGTTAAGATGCGGGCTTAAGTGAACACCGACGGGTGTGTCACTAGCTATACCAGTATAAGCACGTGTGCAGTCCATTCCTTTGATTATTTACATTCATCTCATTCATTCATAAATATTCAGTTGCTGTATGTTCAGAACCTTTGAGGAGGTTGTCTTGTTCATGTTGATTGTGTGTTCTTATATTCATTGTACTTGCTGAGTTTTGGACTCACACTTGTTTGTTTATTTATTTTTAGGTGGTCGATGACGAAATTCTATTGGGAGGGAGTAGACATTGTAACACCCGCACTCAGCATTTAGCCTGGAATGCTACCAAACTAATATTAAACAATTCTAAGCCAAAACATCCTACCAAATTTTTGGCAGAACCTCCCCTGTATTATTAACTACCAGGAGGTTCCAATATTTGAATAAAACGTATATAATTAATCCAACATTCAGCATAATCAATAGTCATTCAAAATATGAAAGCAACTAGCATATCCAGAGATATCCAAAAGACACTACCTATCATTATTACACTTAATCCAATGCATGAAGCATAATCATAAACAATCTCTAAGCAGGTTGCTCCTTTATTAAAGTATGAACTAAAAATTTATCAACTTTTAAGGTGGATGGTAGTGTGTGTGTCCAACTCAAGTCTACTCCCTCCCATGCATGCCATTCTTGCAAGTGGTACCTAAAAACACAACAAAAGCAAGGGTGAGTCCAAAGACTCAGGAAGTACCAATAATGAAACATTAATCTCACATTTACATCATCAACATTCTATTCCAAAGCTTTACACAAAAACATATCTCATGAGGTATGTATGCGAATATGCAATGCAACTTTTCTCTTTCACGCTTTGTCGCATTTCACCGGTAATGCGAGATATGCGACCGTCGCCGCATACCATGCCTGTGCTCGCAAGCATAGGGACCAATTGCCCAATACTCCGCAAGTAAAGGGGACCTCAAGCCCACACTCCACAAGTGTGGGGATCTCAAGCCCGTCATATACATGACGGGGATCTCAACAAATGCTTGGTCACCACGTGACCAAGTCTTTATTTTGTCAACATGATGCATATGCACACATCATGAATCATCATAATCATACCTCCTCAGCAATATCACTTATGAATTTAACTCATTCATACTTCTATCATTCATATCATAAGCATTTACCATCTTTAATCAACATATCACACTATCAACTAAGCATAGCTAATATGTATCAAAACATAGCACTCACTGTCAAACAATTCATAATTACTCTATCAAACAGAGTACTTGCAACCACCAAGATAATTTGGTACTCATCACAATATCATCCATTCATGGCTATTATGACCCAAACACAAACAATCACAAAGATACAAGCATAATAATACAATAACGGATACTTGCCTCAACCGTGCGAGAACGGTGGACGAAGTGGGCGCTACCCCGGATCTCGCTCCCACTGAACATAGAGATAACCCAATCTAAGACCAACATACTGGACCAAAAGCATAAATAACAACACAATTGAACTCTCTAAACTTCAGGGCATTTTCCAATCTTCCAATTTCTAGCGATCGCTTTTGGTGTTCACTGCGGACAGTCAACTTCTAAAATACATAACTTTCTGCTCCGGAGTCCAAATAGGATGTTCTTGGACTTTCTGGAAAGGTAATTAAATTACCTAAATAAACTTAGTTGGGTAGCCCTTTTGATTATGCAAACTATTGCCTCTACCAAGCCAACCTACAGAACAACAATTTTTACGTCGGTTTCTCTGGACAGTACACTCAAACCACCATAACTTTTGCTACGAAGGTCCAAATCTTGCGTTCTTTATCTCTATGAAAAGGTATAGAAATTACCTACATTTTGCGTTATACTGAGATCCTCTGATTTCGTCCTTAAATAATAGATTAACTCAATTTTCTATGGACTGTCAGAATGTTGATAGATTAACCAGACAGCAGCACTAAACAATTCATAACTTTCTAACCGTTCATCGGATTTTGGCGTTCTTGGCGGCCACTGAAAGCTAAGAACATTATCTACATAACTCTAGGAGACCAAAACTCCTCATTCGGCCTCTAAACACCCGAAACTGACCGCGCAATAATCTGGACAGAACGCGATCTATTAAACCGACGCAAATCAATCTACCAAACGACATCAACTGCAACTATTACGCATCAAACAACGAAGAACACGCGACGTTACCCTTGTAGAATCGCAGCAAGATGATGAACTCTCCCACGGTTGATCTCCTCTCCTTTCTTCACTTGATCGGCAGCAGGGAGCACCGACGGCGAGGAAGGGAGGCACCAATGGAGGGGGGCACCACCATGGAGGAGAGGTGTGCTACAGTAGTCGTGCTACAGTGCGGTGGTACTATAGCTACAGTGCACCTAGGGTTTTCCCCCTTCCTTTTATTGGTGGCCGACCCCTCATGGGCCTCCTGGGCCAAGGCCCAAGGCCCAAGTTGCCGAAAAACTGCAGAAACCCCCCTTTTTTATGTCTAATTTCTCTTTTCAACGCTTTCTTTCGTAGAATAAATTGGAGTATTACATTAAAACCCCTCTTTCTCCTGTTCAATCGCTTTGCTAAAAGAAATATTCCCCCGATTTTAATTATTCTCTTCCGATTTAATTATTCTCTCCCGATTTAATTTTTGGGGTATTACAGACATGCACTACTCAAATAATACACTCTACATTAGGTTAAAATAAGGATGATTTATGTTTTTCATTTGTTAACTGTTGGATTATAATAATTAAAACTAGACATGGATGATACGTTTCTGTTCGTTGAGTTTTGATTAATTAACTGTGAAAGTTCATGGATTAATCGTTGATAGGATTATCTTAGCGGATCCAATATTATATTCTTATTTATGTTCCATTTGTTGATGAGCTGTTTAGCTTAGTTGATGAATTCTTGTTGATGTTTTCCGCTGTATGGTTAAATGTTAGATCTTTAGGTAGCATTTTGGCTTCCGTATAGCCTGGGTGTTACAATATTCTTATGGGCGAGGACTTTTGGATGTATCCGGGTTCATAAGGTCCCGATTTCAATACTATATGTGCGGGGGAGCACAACTTTTATTTCTTTTATTGAATCGGATGTTCCGGCGTAACATGTGTGCCCTGTTGGTTAGTAGGTGGTCTAGCCTACACCAGCAGGATCAGTCGCACATAGGTAGCCCAACTCAATAGTATCAACTTGTTGAAAAATACCAAATCTTAGTTTCCTCGGTCGGCATACCAAAAGAAGTGTGTCATCATTCGGAGGCATCCGAAGGCAACGGGCTGACTAAGTCGTGTGGGTAAAGATGTACACCCCTGTAGGGTTAAAGCTATTCGAATAGCCGTCTCCACGGTCATGGACGATACTTGAGTTGATGTCACCTGTATAGACTTTGTTTCAAACCTATGTTTTGGGTTTTGGTTCGGCATGAAGGGTATTCATGCAATATCTTTGTTGTGGTGGATAGCCACTTTATTATTGTTGTGGTGGATAACCACTTTGTTACTATTGTGATTTATAATTACATGTTATATTACTTACTGTTTTTAGTTTATATCAGTTTATGAAATCGCTTTGTTAAAATCTAGCATGTGTAGGTTAAGAGGTATTGTTTTATGCAAAAATTAATGCCATTATAACTTTCCTGTTGCCAACCTTAAGCATGTACAAATTCTAATCCTTTGAATAGGTTCTATCAAGCACTTTCTTTTAGTAGTTTTGTGTAAGTCTTGCGAGTACCTTTTGTACTCAGGTGCTTTCACCACTTGTTGCAGGTGAGGATAGTTATTTATATGAGGTGCCGTTAGCGCCGATCAGGGCGACGCTAACGAATGAAGCTGTTTCTAATCTCCACGCAATAGCCTGGGTGATGGGGCCATTGGTGGTTTTTGCTATTTAGTTTTGTTTCCGCTGCTAAACCTTTGTTGTGACCAAAGTCACTTATATTGTAGAATGAAACCGAATTGTATCAACCTATGTTTAATTATGTAAATGTATGCCTTGTATGTGTGATGCAATGTTGTTTAAGGATATATGTGCAATGGTCACTGATCCTGGGAACCATTGTAAGACATATATCCGGGAACCTGAATATTGGATTTATACCTTGTTAAATTTATGCTTCTAGTATGATTTTTAATTATGGACCGAAATGTTCTTAATTATTAATTATGCTTTTAGTGTAATTTTTGTTTGAAATATGCCATAGAGGCAATCATAGAGATGATTATATTACATTATGGTCATAACATTGGATAATGTGTTATCTTGTTCCTAGAATTATATCGTTAATATTTGTCATCAAGTACGTCACTTGATTGTGAAACTCTGTATTTCTGCGATAATTATTCTTAAACGTTCCCTGGTCGGAAACATATGAGGACACATATGAATAGACTAGCATATGTATTGGTTGATGACCATGTTTCACATGTCATAGATATGGAGATATCAAATCAATAATATGGACATATGTTAGAGAATATGGTGTTAGATAAGACCCACCTTGAGACACTATTGAGATTGTTATGGTTCTATGTGTCGTTAGTTGGTCTCAAGCAATGATGATGTATAATCCTTAGACCTGAGATCAGCATGGTTTCCTACATATGTAATGGGTAGTTATAAAGGTAGCTTTCGGGTATGCTATGAAACATGCGGAGAAATGTGACTGGTCGGATATGGGATTTGCCCCTCCTAACATAACAGGAGAGATGTCTCTGGGCCCCTCGTTGTGGTCGAATAAAGAAAGTGCATGGCCATGCCACTAGTGGTCAAAGTGTCGACCACATGAAGTTATTCGACACTTGATCGAGAAAGTTTTGAATAGTCCATGGATGACATGTTATCTCACCTGGAGTTCAACCAGATGTCGTGAGGCAAAGGGAGAATACACAAGCAGGTCGTTAAGTTCCCGAAGTGGTAGACTGGTCGAAGTCGTATGGAGATGCGACCTAGTCGAAGACTACTCGAACATAATCACCAACTGGTCGTAGTTAGGTACTAACTGGTCGTAAAGAGTTACAAACTGGTTGTAACTAATTATGAACTGGTCGTGAGTAAGAACGAGCTGGTCGTAAGTGATAAGGACCTGGTCGTAGATCATATTGCATTAAGGTTCATCCGAAATATTCTGTGTGTGTTCGGGAATCGTTATGTGCTGCTAGATACCGCTGACGACTCGTGACCGGGAAAGAGTTTTCGAGTCACAACCGATTACACACGAACCTATAGGGTCACATACTTAAAGGGCTAGGATTTGATTTGGATGGAGATCCGAATTCTTATAGGCCACAAGTTCCTAATGGGCCACAGGTTGAGGACCCAATATGGATGCCTATATATAGAGGGGCGGTGGCATGGGGTATGATTGATCAATCTTTCTAGAAGAAATCACGAAACCCTAATAGCCATGCTGTCCTCAACCACACAGTCGGCGCTAGCAGTCCTGCACGTGGTGTCCCTGCCCCGTACGTGTGGATACCTTGGAGGTGTTGTTGCGAAGCATCGGCACTAGGACGATCCGCAACTCACGACGTTCATCGGAGTAGGAGGAGAAGGCGTGCGGCAATTACGACTACGACTGCTTCAACTCACTACACCGACTCTACTTCCGCTACGAGTCGACGCGTCTAGTGTTAATCTCGTGATCTGTTACTTGCGGTGGTTCCTTGGTTGCGCAGTAAATTTTTTGTTTGTGCTATCGTAGCCTTCCCGTGATCCTTCAATTTTTAATTCGGCATAAATTCCAATATTCTGGGGTCCTTACAGCGTTGGTATTAGAGCATACGTTGCCTGTAGGTTAGAAATAGCATGGTCGTTAGCATTAGAGTTTTCTGTGAAATTATTTTTAACTTATCAAAATAATTTCAAAAAATTTAAGTTATAAGAATCTTTTATTCTTTACCTATCCTAGCCTCTAATTCTTACCTCACTATTTATTGGACTTGTGCAAAATATTTTCCATTGCTTTTCTCTCATTTTCAAAGAGAGACATGTTAGTATTTCCCCAGAAGAGCAATGGCGAAGGGACGAGAAGGTGTTGTCGTACTACGATATTAGGATGAAATTAGGGACTATTAATAGATAATATCCACTTTATTTATTTTCCCTATCTTGTAGAAGTTATATTTTGTTGTTGACCGTTCGCCCTCTTTTGGTTCCATGTAATTGCGCATCACCTACGGGTAGTATGTATAGCAATTATGCCGGAAAACTATGATTTGTTTTATTGGATCTTATGCTGGCCTTTGCGCATTTGCATCTTCTTTTTGGTATTAAATTTTGGTGCATTTCATATCATTTATGCATACTAAGTTTAGTACTTCCTTTTTTCTGCCAAAACCATCTTTCACACTCAATTGAGAGTATCCTTAGTCTGTCCTCTAACCATTCGTGTGACAATAGGATGACAGAACCTAGTACTCCTTTGAGCACTCAACCCGGGGAGTCAAGAAGGACAATCATCAAGGTTAAGGTCTGTCGATGCTGTGGCGAGGAGGGACACTACATCAACCAATGCTCCACGAATTGTCCCAACTGTGACGGAGACCATCCACCAGGAAGCTGTCCGACTTCCTTCGTCACTTGTTTTCTCTGCGAGGGACATGATCACTGTCCCAAGGAGTGTCGTCTACACCAGATGATCACTGAGTCAGTTGGACTACAACGACGGATCTTCCACGCAGCCATCCTCAAAATGAACTCTAGTCAAAAAGGTACGCAAGGGCAGCCCGGAGAGAAGCCAATAAGCCGCCGTCAACGAAACAAGAAAATTACTTGTTTTCATTGTGGCCGTCCCGACTATTATGCTAATCAATGCCTCGCAAGACATCGAGGGGTGCCCCGGACTTATCAAGCTCCTACACCACCATCAGCTTCACCACAGCCACTCACATTTGTACCTAGACCTCCTAATTCTTTTGTGCAGTCAAGAATTAGTGGAAATCAACCACCCATTGTCAGCAAGGTCAGGCCTGGTGTGATCTGTTATCATTGTGGACGTCCTGGACATTTCGCCAGCCAGTGCTTTGGTAAGAAACGTGGGTTGCCTCCTGTTCAACCTTTCCCAACTGTTGTTCGTCTAGCACCATCTCCAAAGACATTTGTCAAGTCTGATCCAGTTCCAATCCGAGATCGGGTGAACCAGATCATGGCTGAGGAAGCGGCTGAGGCACTTAACGTTGTTCTTGGTATGTTCCTAGTCAATTTCAGTTCAGCTACTGTTTTATTTGATTCTGGAGTACAATTTGCTGTTCAACACCAATTGAGCATGCATCATCTTCATCCACCACATGTTATTTACTCACCTGGGTCAGTCTTCAAGACTGATCAAATCTGCCGTAGCGCCAACATAAACATCCTTGGGGTAGATTTTGGGCAGATTTGGTTGTGATAGACTCTAGAGGGTTGGATGTTATTTAGGGAATGGATTGGCTGTCCATTCAATCCCTATCGGACGGCCTAATCCGTTGGTACATTACATTCCGCTGATCCCCAAACATCCTAGTCACCACCCTCCTTGACCAATCTATTCTCATGTTTGACTGGCCCTACTTGCCAGACTTGATCATCTTTATTTTTCACCCCACCTCTTCTCTGTTTAAAATTGCCTGTGGACCAAGAAAGGCAAGGCTAAACAAAGCAATGTAAAAGAAGATATAATAACAACACTATGTTGCTTATTAGAATCTTTCTTTACCATCTTTGCAGAAAATTAATACAGCAGATGTTGTAGTATTTCTTTCTATCCTTGGAGGAAATTAAGACAACAGATGTTGCATTTCCAGAAAAGTCAATTCAACTTCATTCCTTTCCAACCTCTAATCTGCCCGAAATCTCAGGACGAGATTCTCTTAAGGGGGTAGGTTTGTAACAGCCCCAGTTTTAGTGAACAGTAATACGGGGCTTTATGAACAGTAATGAGATGCTGTTCACAACATCACTGTTCATTTTTGGAATTTGGATGTGTTGTTACAATCTAAAACCTTCCTTTTCTAGCCAAAATCTAAAAACTTGTTGAAGCTTTAAAAGAAAATACCAGCCAATGTTGGTATTAAGACCGGAAGTATTTCTATTGGAAACCAGATAAATTATTTTAGCCAAAAATGATTTTTTTGGTAGAATTTTTGGAAATTATTTTGACTTTGAGAAAAATATTTGTCTTTAAATAAACCTACTCGGTTTAAGTGAATTAAGTATGTACTTTAAAAGGTGAAACAGTGGTTTTCAAAAATTTACTTGGGGAATATATCATCCCAGTAGCATCCTTGCAAAATTTCATAATTTTACAAATTTATTTGCTGTTTTAAAGTCCCAGTCAAACTTTTGAAGATTTGAATTCAATTAGTCAACTCTCCTGGCCAAACCTAACCACTAGGCACTGTAGCGACCGAGTCTAAGTGCCTAGGCTCCAAACTGTTCAACCGGGCCGCACCCAACACGTTTACACGTGTGCCCCAAAACTCCAGAGCTTGTGCATCGTTGATTTCCAAGCTAACGGGTGAGATCTGCGGTGCGCGTCGGCAGCCTCTGTCATGTTCGGGCGCACGCACCAATCTCCCAAGCTTGTGAGCCGTCGGTTTCCTCGTAAACGGGCAAGATCGGCCGTGTAACATCCCCATTTTGGCTTGTGTTTCAAATGTAATAAAATGAGGGTAAATTAAAATTTTTCCTTCATCCTTTTACTCTTGAAACTTTTCTGAAATTCTTGTAAAGGAATTTTGGGAAATTCAAAATCAAAAGCCTCAATTATCAAGTCAATAACCTCCTTGGTCAAATCTTTTGTCAAACCCTTGGAAATAATTTTCCCTGGTTCTAGGGTTGCTTGGTAACACCTCTGAATTATTTCATAATTTTTGGAAATTATTTGAAATATTTTAGAGGCAAGTCAAACCTTGGTCAAACCTCTGAAATAACCTTCTGGAATTTATTGAGAAAATTCTAGTGCACAAAAATCTCTGGAAATTTTATGGAAGGTTAATCATTAAGTCTGAAGCCCCAGTTAAAATTTCATAAATTTTGGAGTTGATTTGATGCCTCAATTAAATCCCCAAAAGTTTCAGCTCAAAAATCAAATTCTAATGGGTTTGCACTGTTCATTGGACTCGAGTCAGACTCGGGCTCGAGCCAACCGACTCGGTCGAGTCAACTAATCGCACGGCGTGGTCGATCGGGCGCGCTCTGGACCGTTGGATCTCCATCGGACGACTCGCGTTCGTGTATGCATTCGACAACTCCGGTTGCCGGATTCGCGGCCGTTGGATTTCAATCGGGCGGTCGTGGTTCGCGGATGCCGTTTCAACGCGATCGTGCCTCGCCCTTGATGCGAATCGGACGGTGCGCGTCGTCGTCCTCCTCTCGCCGCCGCGCGCAAGGTCGTCGATGGCGAGCGGGCGTGGGTGTGCGGCGCTACCGTCCACTCGCGCCTCGCCAACGGGTCTCCGCATTTAATGCCCGCTACCCACCGCCCGTTTAGTCGCTGTCTCACCGCCTCGCCGCCACGGCGCATCGGCGGCAGAGAGGACCCGTGGTGAAGCTAACGGCATTTTCTTGCTTCTCGTGCCTACTTAAGCTCCCGGGTCACCCTCTTCGGCTTCCTTTCCTCTCCCCGCAGCTCCCTCTTGCATTCTCTAAGCACGAGCGAGCCCATACCACCCCAGCGCCCATTTCCGCCATTGCCGAGCTTGGAGCTCCTGTCGCCGACGGTGCTCCAGTGGTTCTTTGGCTCCCTCTTTACTCCTGCACCTCCCTCTCGCCTCGGTGGTGCTTAACAACCACTCCATTTCAGGTTGCTTCAACGGGAGCACCGGGATTTTGGATTTCCCCCAAATCGGCCGCGAGCATCCTTCTTCGTCTCGGTAGCCACGGTGAGTGCTCCTCTTTCTAATTCCTTTCTCGGGAGCTTCTGCGTGCTCTCGGAACCCATCGTGATGACGCGGCGTGGTTGATTTTGCCGAGCCGTCTTCCCGCGTCATCTTCCTCGTGTCCGTCGCGGAGCTTCGTCGGCCGAATCGCTCCGACCGCCTCGCACCTCGCGTCGGTCGGTAGCTCTCTGGTAGCCCCTAGATGCTCGTGCACGGCTGGAATGGTCCGCCGCGAGCTCTTGCTGCTCGTCGTCGTTGTCATTTTCCCGCGCCGCCGCTCGTCGCGCCGCCCCTCTGGTCCACCACCGTCGGTGTGGGTGGTACCAGAGGGTGCTCAATGCTATTGCGCACCCATTCCTGGCATTCACTCGCACCGCCGTGCGCTTTGGTCGCCGGCGTTGTCTGGCGCAAAGCAACCGGCGCGTTGCCGGACGACAACGCTGCGGGAGCGACGTGGTGGTCTTCGGCCGTTGGATCCGAGATCAACGACCTCGAGCCTCCACGTTGGCCCTCCGTTCCGCGCGTGAGGAGTGTTTGGTCTGGTTCAATGTCGTCCGTTGGATGCGAGATCGACGGCTCATTCGCCCACGTCTCGGGTGTTAGTGAAGTCCCGAAAGTGCTAAGTCCAATCAGTATCACATTAGGGTCTTGTCATTTTCATATCTTTGTCATCTTAGCTCCAAATTAGATGATTCCAATTTTGTTAGCTTCCTTATAACTTGAACTTAAATATAAAAATAATTGTAGACCATGATCAAACCTGGAAAACCATTTTCAAAAATAGTAAACAAGTGAACATAATACTGTTTTTCAGAACTTTAGCAAACTTGTAAAATGCATAACTTTTAATCTATAGATCCTTTTGTATGAATACAATTGGAGTAGATTCCACTGCTAATGTATTTGCTGGGAAAATTGGTTTCACGAATTTTACTGTTTTTAAAAAAATCATAAGGATCATATTTTAGTCTAATACCCTAAACAATTTAGAAAAATCATAACTCTTTCAATATAACTCCAAATCATAAGTGTTGCTCGCCGTATTGGTTGTTTTCGCTCTTTCGCTTAGGATTCGATATTTATGTAACCCCGAGAACGACCCTCCGCAACAATTTGAGCCACAACAAGCAAAGCGGCTTGATCATTTCCATTGATCCCATTACTTTTAAAGTCTAATATTTTGTTTAACTTCTATGTATGCATTGCTATTTTGTTGTTAAATTGATTAGTTAGACCTCTAGTTGCATAATCTGTAGGTAAATGGTTACCCTCTACTACCCGAGCCTAGGTTATTTGTCGTGGTTAGAGTTCGATGGATGAAATCTTATCACTTAGTAGATTACGAATGAATATTGCTTAGCCATGCCTAGTTATCGGTAGTATTGGGCGATCATCGACTTAGTCGGTGATCTTGATCACACAACTACTTATACTACTCCATTATCTCCAACCCTTGTGTTTTATTGATTTACAAATCAAAAGCGAAAACAAAACTATATCTTGACTTGGGCACAATGGTATGTTGATGTGATCATCGGGTGTGTGGAATGGTGCCTAAGTCCCCAAGGACCGAGTTACTTGTGTCACTAAGCCAGCGCTTATTGCGTGCTAACCACACGAGGGGATATGGAACCTCTCTTGACTAAGTACTTTGGGAGGTGTTAATTATGAGTGGTCGGTGGGTGTGTTCTTATGTGTGTGTTTTGGAGGAGCATTAGCAGCACGGTTAGGGCTGCCTAATGTGTCCTTCTCCGTGGGTTGCGGCTCTTAATTAGCATCGCCCATTGGAAAGCGTCTTGTTAGACTTAGCCATGCTCGCATACCAAAGGAAGTGTGCTAACCGTGGTGGTGGAAAGGCGGTCTATCGTGTGGGTACATTGGTACACCCTGCAGGTTAAAACTATTCGAATAGCCTCGTCCTAGGTTATGGACATGCTTTGTAAGGTCGTGCAAGAACTAGACTACAACCTTTTAAAAACTTAAACTTGACATGGGTGGTATGAAGGGTACTTCATGCTATTGTTGTGGTGACTATGGGTTAGTCACTTCTAGTTGGTGTTGTCATCTATCTATTGTTATAATTGTCTCTCTTTTATTTGAACAATAAAAGTTAATTGCAAAATTGCTTTGAATCTATTACCTTATTGCAAATGGAAACTTGCTTTATCTTTGAAAATAAGTCCGAGCCTCATCCACTTAAATAAAGCTTGCATGTAGTTAATTATAGTTCGTTATCTCACACGTCGGTCTTGCAGTACAAAAACAAGTTTTGTACTCATCCGCTTTGCTTAATATTAATTGTTGCAGAGGAAGAAGGTGAGCCCCAAGGGCCTCACTTTTGTGAGTTGTGTTATGCGCCGTCTGGGACGATTAGCTTGGCGGTCCGGTTGGTTGCCTTGTGGGTAAAGGCACACCGATTGGCTTTGGTTTATCGCCATCTTATGGCCATTTTGCTTCCGCTGTGTATTTACTTATTTGTATGACTTTTGGCCGGTCGGCCTCTCTTTTGTAATAACTCTCTTTATATTATCTATGTCTTTAAGTTGTTGCTTTTGCTTCGGCTCTATGTGTATGAATGGAATTGATGCATGATTTTGTAACGGGTGTGTATACTGCAGTTCAGGAAGTATACATATCTCGAGGCTTGGTTTATTTGATTTGTCTTTGTTAGGACCAAGTGGATGGTTAAACAAGACAAGCCGAATAAACCGGGTCCTCACAAAGTTGGTATCGAGCCATTCCGACCGTAGTAACCCAAGCTTGGTCGTCCTTAGGATATTTTGGAAACCTTATTTTCAAAGTATCAAATGAGTTATGAAAGCTTAAGTAAGTTCTCGATTTTATTCCTTACCTATCTTAGTTTTCTATCTCATCTTGCTCTAATTTGAGTTTTAAAATTTGTTCTCCTTTCCTTCTCTCAAAAGATAGTCATTATCGCTTAAATTGGGTTTGGGAACCAATGAGTTTGGCAAATTGAAGTGTTAGCTGTTCTCTACAAGGTTTTGAAGCTTCGAAGTTGAAGATTTCGGCTTAGGAGCTTGGATGCGAAATCTGACAGCGAGCGTTCAATTTCCGACAGCAGCTCAAAGGTTCTAAATAGGGTAGAAAATGAGAGGTTAATCAATTAAAACTTGTAGGAATAAAAGGGTAAGATGTGATACTAGTTAGCTAAGTATCTAACGTATGTTTATCGCTTAACCTTGCTCATGAGTCTTTGTTAAACTTGTTGTAGTGCGCTGAAATTTTTATCTTCTCACACTATTACTCGCTCATTCAATACGGGTTAATGGCATTGAGAAGTTGAGCTTGGTTTGGAGTTTCCTTGCTGTTTTGGAGCTTCTTTGGAAATATTTAAAGTTTGTTTACTTGCTGTTTTTGGCTTTCGGTTAGGTGGTATCTCATTCCCTAATCATTAGCTTTTCGCTTTCATCAACTTCTAGTATTAGTGCTTTGGTTTCTAACCTAAATTTCTTGAATCGAGGATGGTCGGAGGTACTCGTAGCGGCCGTGGCGGCGACACTGGATTGGATGAGGAGCTCCGCCTCCTCCAACCATGGTCGAGGTCCTTCTTCGATCAGCGCAACCGCTCGGAGGACGGAGGGTCTGCTGGATGTTATTGCGCGCAACACCTCCGCCCTTGCCGGTGCCTCGGTGATCCAGGCGGCGGGTGGACATCGATCGTGGGGGTTTGGCTGAGTTTCTCCGCACTCAACCCCCCACGTTCTCCAGGTCTGAGGACCCCTTGGATGCAGATGACTGGTGCGTCGAAGTTGAGCGTGCTCGGACGTTGCTCGATGCTCGACCAGACAGGCACTCTTTGCCTCCCATCGCCTTCGAGGGCGCGCTCCGGTGGGAGAACTTCTTGGCCATGCAGCCCGCCGCCACACTGTCTCTTGGGATGAGTTCGGACGGCGTTCGTCGAGCTCACATCCCCGCCGCTTGATGAAGTCTGAAGAAGAAGGAGTTTCTCGCTCAAGCAAGGGCGTAAGTCGGTGATGGAGTACTGCATGAGTTCAACCACTTGGCTCGTTATGCTCCATCCGAGGTGGCTACCGATGAGGCCAGCGGAGAAGTTCATGGAGGGTTTGTGCGAGGAGCCGCAAGACAGGCTCTCCATTGTGGACTTGTTGACTTCCGTGCCTTGGTGGACAAGGCCATTGTTCTTGAGCACAAAGCGCGCTGGCGAAGTCCCGCAGCGCAAGTGGGAGGCCCGATGTCGCGCAGGCGGCCGCTCTCGTCCTCGTGTCGGGCCTACCCCAGGCCCGTTCGCGGCTTCACTACCACCGAGGCCGCCAAGACCTCCTCGCCCTCCGCAGCCATGCCCCGATCACGCGCGCTGCGAACCAGCCAGGTGGCCCCGCAATCCGGCCGGGGTCACTGCACCGTGCAACGAAGGGCATTATGCCAATAGTTGCCCTAACAAGATCGGGAGCAGCCCTCGTCCTAATGGAGGACGCGGGGGAGGTGGTTCTTCTCAGATCGAAGATTGTCCCGCTACCCAAGGCGTGGGTAGTGGCCGCGTCAACCTCATCTCCGCGGAGGAGGCACAGGAGGCACCCGACGTCGTGTTGGGTACCTTTCGGTTAACTCTTTCCCTGCTACAGTTTTGTTTGATTCAGGAGCATCTCATTCGTTTGTTTCTGAGTCTTTTGCTGCTGTGGGAGGTCTTCTTTTTACTCCATTGTTGGTCCCGCTGCTCATTCGCTCCCCCGGTTCGGAGTTGAGAGCTGAGTCTGAGTGTAGGGATGTCCCTGTTGAGATAGAAGGGGTAGGATTCTTGGCAAACCTTATCCTCCTTCGATCGGCGAGCTTAGATGTAATCCTAGGCATGGATTGGTTGTCTCAGCACATGGGACAAATTGATTGCGCTAGGAGGCTCATCTACCTCACCAGTCCTTCCGGCGAGCAGGTTCGCTTTTCGCCGAAGCTGCAGGGTCCGCATCTCTTCGCGCTCGAAGCGAAGCCCGCTCTAGATATTAGTGAAGTCCCAGTGGTATGTGACTTTGTTGATGTCTTCCCCGACGATCTTCCAGGGATGCCACCAGTTCGAGACCTCGAGTTTGTCATTGAGTTGGTTCCCGGTACCGCCCCGATTTCAAAGAGGCCTTACCGAATGGACCCAATTGAGTTGGTGGAGTTGAAGAAGCAGCTGGGTGAGCTTCAAGAGAAGGGTTTCATCCGCCCTAGCTCATCTCCTTGGGGATGCTCAGCAATATTTGTCCCGAAAAAGGACAAGACGCTGCGCATGTGCGTTGATTACCGTCCACTTAATGAAGTAACGGTAAAGAACAAGTACCCTTTGCCCCGTATCGATGACCTCTTCGATCAATTAACGGGAGCTCGAGTTTTCTCCAAGATTGATCTGAGAGTGGGATATCACCAGGTTCGGATTCGACCTGAGGATATTCCAAAGACGGCTTTTTCTACTCGTTATGGCTTGTACGAGTATACCGTCATGTCATTCGGCTTAACCAATGCTCCGGCCTTGTTCATGAACCTCATGAATTCGGTATTCATGGAGTATTTGGACATGTTCGTTGTGGTCTTCATCGATGATATCCTTATCTACTCCAAGAGCGATGAAGAACACACCGAGCATTTGAGGCTTGTGTTGGGCAAGCTTCGTGAGCACCGGTGTGTATGCGAAGTTCGCAAGCGCGTGTTCGTTGAAGGAAGTAGCCTTCTTAGGCCATATTCTTTCGGCGGGAGGCGAGCTGTGGATCCTAGCAAGATCGACATGCTTTCTGAGTCACCCACTTCGCTCACCGGTTCGGAGTTTTCTTGGTTTAGCGGGATATTATCGCCGCTTTATCGAACTTCTCCAAGATAGCGAAGCCGATGACGGAGTTGCTCAAGAAGGACAAGAAGTTCTCGTGGTCCGCTGATTGCGAGGAAAGTTTCCAAGCGCTTAAGAAGCGATTGACCACCGCTCCGTTCTTGTTCTCCCCGATGTCCGTCGAAGCTTCGATATCTTTTGTGACGCTTCTCGTCGAGGCCTCGGTTGTGTCCTTATGCAAGAAGGCAAGGTAGTGGCCTATGCATCAAGGCAATTGAGACCTCATGAACTCAACTATCCTACCCATGACTTGGAGTTGGCGTGATTCATGCACTTAAGATTTGGCGACATTACCTAATCGGAATCGTTGTGAAGTGTATTCGGATCACAAAGCCTAAAGTATTTGTTCACCCAACCAGCACTGAACCTCCGCAAAGGAGATGGTTGGAGTTGATCAGGACTATGACATGGGTATTCACTACCATCCGGCAAGGCCAATGTCGTTGCGGATGCGCTTAGTCGCAAAGCGCATTGCAATGCATTGTTGCTTCAGAGCATCGCCCCTCTTCTAGAGGAGTTTTGTCTCAACTTGGGTTTGGTTGAGCATGGTTCCCTCACTGCCTTGGTTGTACAGCCAACCTTGGTGGATCGGATCAAGTCTGCTCAGCAGTCGGATGTTGGAGTGAACCGCATCAAGGAAAATGTCAAGAATGGAATAGCCAAGTGCTTCTCCGTAGATGAGCTTGGTGTCGTGAGGTTCGGGCAACGCCTCGTAGTTCCAAAGGACATGGAGTTGCGGGAGTTGATCCTCCGCGAAGCCCATGATTCTCCCTTGTCCATTCATCCCGGGGCCACGAAGATGTATCATGATCTCCGGCGAGATTTTGGTGGACCCAATGAAGAGGGAGATCGCAAGGTTCGTTGCCGAGTGCGGCGTGTGTCGCCGTGTCAAGGCGAACATCGTCCGCCGATCGCTTGCACCCTTACCACCCGGAGTGGAAGTGGGATTCGGTCGGGATGGACTTTATCACTGGTCTACCGGTCCCCAAAGAAGAATGATGCCATCCGGGTGCGTCATCGATCGATTGACTAAGGTGGCTCATTTTCTTCTGTCACAAGACCGACCTTCGAGTAGGTCTTCGGCGGATCTCTACATAGCCCGCATCGTGAGTTTGCATGGTGTACCAAAGACAATTGTGTCGATCGTGGTTCATTGTTCACGCCTCGATTTTGGCATAGCATGCAAGAGGCCATGGAACTGCCTTTCTTTCATTTCGACTTTTCACCCCAAATGATGGTCGACCGAGAGGGTCAACCAAGTTTTGGAGGACATGTTGCGAGCTTGTGTCCTTTCCTATGGGAAGCATTGGGAGAAGTGCTTGCCATTCGCCGAAGTTTTCTTATAACAACGGCTTCCAAGCCGGTCTCGGCATGGCACCATTTGAGGCCTTATACGGAGAAAGTGTAGAACCCGTTGAACTGTGCGAGACCGTGAGAGACCTTTATTTGGCGGACTCGATTAATGAGGCCGAGGGTCAAGTCCACTCATTCGTGATCGCTACGCACGCTCAATCCGAGCAAAAGAGCTATGCGGATCGCCGTCGCCGTGAGTTGAGCTTTGAGCCCAATGACTTCGTTTATCTCAAGGTTTCTCCTCCGAAGGGTCACCAGCGTTTTGGTGTCAAGGGCAAATTGGCTCCTCGATATGTCGGTCCATACCGTGTTATCGAGAAGAAGGAGCCGTTGCCTACAAGTTGGAGTTGCTCTGCACTTGCGGTACATGATGTGTTCCATGTGTCCGCCTAAAGAAGTGCCTCCGTGTTCCAACGGAGGAAGCTCAGTTGGAAACTCTTGATGTTTAGGAAGATTTGACCTATCACGAGCACCCTGTTCGCATACTCGAGGAGGCTGAGCGAAGGACAAGGAACAAGACCATTAAGTTCCTTAAAGTTCAGTGGTCAAACCATTCCGAGGACGAGGCTACTTGGGAGCGAGAAGATCGTCTCCGTGCAGACTACCCCTCTTTCTTTTCCGAGTGAACCAAATCTCGGGACGAGATTTTTGTAAGGGGGGGAGGTTTGTAACATCCCCATTTTGGCTTGTGTTTCAAATGTAATAAAATGAGGGTAAATTAAAACTTTTCCTTCATCCTTTTACTCTTGAAACTTTTCTGAAATTCTTGTAAAGGAATTTTGGGAAATTCAAAATCAAAAGCCTCAATTATCAAGTCAATAACCTCCTTGGTCAAATCTTTTGTCAAACCCTTGGAAATAATTTTCCCTAGTTCTAGGGTTGCTTGGTAACACCTCTGAATTATTTCATAATTTTTGGAAATTATTTGAAATATTTTAGAGGCAAGTCAAACCTTGGTCAAACCTCTGAAATAACCTTCTGGAATTTATTGAGAAAATTCTAGTGCACAAAAATATCTGGAAATTTTATGGAAGGTTAATCATTAAGTCTGAAGCCCAGTTAAAATTTCATAAATTTTGGAGTTGATTTGATGCCTCAATTAAATCCCCAAAAGTTTTAGCTCAAAAATCAAATTCTAATGGGTTTGCATCGTTCATTGGACTCGAGTCGACTGGGCTCGAGCCAACCGACTCGGTCGAGTCAACTAAGCTGCACTCGCGCGTCGATCGGCGCGCGCTCTCGACCGTTGGATCTCCATCGGACGGCTCGCGTTCGTGTATGCATTCGACAACCCGGTTGCCGGATTCGCGGCCGTTGATTTCAATCGGGCGGTCGTCGTTCGCGGATGCCGTTTCAACGCGATCGTGCCCTCGCCTTGATGCGAATCGGACGGCCGCGGCGCGTCGTCCTCCTCTCTCGCCGCCGCGCAAGGTCGTCGATGGCGCAGCAGGCGTGGGTGTGCGCGCCGCCCACTCCTCGCGCCCTCGCCAACGGTCTCCGCATTTAATGCCCGCCACCCACCGCCCGCTTAGTCGCCGTCTCACCGCTCCCGCCGCCACGGCATCGCGGGCGAGAGAGGACCCGTGGTGAAGCAACGGCATTTTCTTGCTTCTCGTGCCTACTTAAGCTCCCGGGTCACCCCTTCGCTTCCTTTCCTCTCCCGCAGCTCCTCTTGCATTCTCTAGCACGAGCGAGCCCATACCACCCAGCGCCCATTTCCGCCATTGCCGAGCTTGGAGCTCTGTCGCGACGGTGCTCCGGTGGTTCTTTGGCTCCTCTTTACTCCTCGCACCTCCTCTCGCCTCGGTGGTGCTTAACAACCACTCCATTTCAGTTGCTTCAACGGAGCACCGGATTTTGGATTTCCCAAATCGCCGCGAGCATCCTTCTTCGTCTCGGCACGGTGAGTGCTCCTCTTTCTAATTCCTTTCTCGTGAGCTTCTCGTGCTCTCTGGAACCCATCGTGATGACGCGGCGTGGTTGATTTTGCCCGTGCCGCCTTCCCGCGTCATCTTCCTCGTGTCCGTCGCGAGCTTCGTCGCCGAATCGCCCGACCGCCCTGCACCTCGCGCGGTCGGTAGCTCCTCGGTAGCCCCTAGATGCTCACGCACGCCGAATGGTCATTGCGGAGCTCTTTGCCGCTCATCGCCGTTGTCATTTTTCCCGCGCCGCCGTCGTCGCGCGCCGCTCGTCCACCACCGTCGGTGTGGGTGGTACCGCAGGGTGCGCAATGCTATTGCGCACCCATTCTCGGCATTCACCGCACCGCCAGCCTTTGGTCGCCGGCGCAGCCGGCGCAAAGTTTTTCGGCGCGTTGTCGGACGACAACGCTAAGCGGAGCGACGTGGCGGTCTTCTACCGTTGGATCCGAGAGATCAACGACCTGGAGCCTCCACGCCGCCCTCCTTCGCGCGCGTGAGGAGTGTTTGGTCTGGTTCAATGTCGTCCGTTGATCTGAGATCGACGGCTCTCATTCGCCCACGTCTCTGGGTGTTAGTGAAGTCCCGAAAGTGCTAAGTCCAGAAATCAGTATCACATTAGGGTCTTGTCATTTTCATATCTTTGTCATCTTAGCTCCAAATTAGATGATTCCAATTTTGTTAGCTTCCTTATAACTTGAACTTAAATATAAAAATAATTGTAGACCATGATCAAACCTGGAAAACCATTTTCAAAAATAGTAAACAAGTGAACATAATACTGTTTTTCAGAACTTTAGCAAACTTGTAAAATGCATAACTTTTAATCTATAGATCCTTTTTGTATGAATACAATTGGAGTAGCTTCCACTGCTAATGTATTTGCTGGGAAAATTGGTTTCACGAATTTTACTGTTTTTAAAAAAATCACAAGGATCATATTTTAGTCTAATACCCTAAACAATTTAGAAAAATCATAACTCTTTCAATATAACTCCAAATGACCTGAAATTTTATATGGGTTACCACTATACCAGTAGGTAGCTACCATAAAAATTTCAGCTTCAAAACCTTTCTAGAAAATATTTTTGCTACAGTGCTATTTAAGTGTAGCATTTTGGCCGAAAATAGGTTTTTAGGAAATATCTTTTGCACCACAAATCCAAATTAAGTTTTTTTCCAGTTCCTATAACTAGGTATATCCATTTTCTACCTTGTGTATAAATTTCGTCGCATTTGGATAATTGTTGCTTGCTATTTCCATTTAAGTGTTGCTCGCCTTATTGGTTGTTTTCGCTCTTTCGCTTAGGATTCGATATTTGCGGTAACCCCGAGAATGACCCTCCGCAACAATTTGAGCCACAACAAGCAGGCAAGCAGTTTGATCATTTCCCATTGATCCCATTACTTTTAAAGTCTAATATTTTGTTTAACTTCTATGTATGCATTGCTATTTTGTTGTTAAATTGATTAGTTAGACCTCTAGTTGCATAATCTGTAGGTAAATGGTTACCCTCTACTACCTGAGCCTAGGTTATTTGCTGTGGTTAGAGTTCGATGGATGAACTCTTATCACTTAGTAGATTACGAATGAATATTGCTTAGCCATGCCTAGTTATCGGTAGTATTGGGCGATCATCGACTTAGTCGGTGATCTTGATCACACAACTACTTATACTACTCCATTATGTCCAACCCTTGTGTTTTATTGATTTACAAATCAAAAACTGAAAACAAAACTATATCTTGACTTGGGCACAATGGTATGTTGATGTGATCTGTCGGTGTGTGGAATGGTGCCTAAGTCCCCAAGGACCGAAAGTTACTTGTGTCACTAAGCCAGCGCTTATTGCGTACAACCACACGAGGGGATATGGAACCTCTCTTGACTAAGTACTTTGGGAGGTGTTAATTATGAGCTGGTCGGTGGGTGTGTTCTTATGTGTGTGTTTTGGAGGGGAGCATTAGCGGACCGGTTAGGTCGTCTAATGTGTCCTTCTCCCGTGGTTGCGTGCTCTTAATTAGCATCGTCCATTGGAAAGCGCCTTGTTAGACTTAGCCATGCCCGCATACCAAAGGAAGTGTGCTAACCGTGGGTGGTGGAAAGGCGGTCTATCGTGTGGGTACATTGGTACACCCCGCAGTGGTTAAAACTATTCGAATAGCCTCGCCCTAGGTTATGGACATGCTTGGTAAGGTCGTGCAAGAACTAGACTACAACCTTTTAAAAACTTAAACTTGACATGGGTGGTATGAAGGGGTACTTCATGCTATTGTTGTGGTGACTATGGGTTAGTCACTTCTAGGTTGGTGTTGTCATCTATCTATTGTTATAATTGTCTCTCTTTATTTGAACAATAAAAGTTAATTGCAAACTTGCTTTGAATCTATTACCTTATTGCAAATGGAAACTTGCTTTATCTTTGAAAATAAGTCCGAGCCTCATCCACTTAAATAAAGCTTGCATGTAGTTAATTATAGTTCTGTTATCTCACACGTTGGTCTTGCGAGTACAAAAACAAGTTTTGTACTCATCCGCTTGCTTAATATTAATTGTTGCAGAGGAAGAAGGTGAGCCCCAAGGGCCTCACTTTTGTGAGTTGTGTTGCGCGCTGCCTGGGACGATTAGCTTGGCGGTCCGGTTGGTTGCCTTGTGGGTAAAGGCACACCGATTGGCTTTGGTTTATCGCCATCTTATGGCCATTTGCTTCCACTGTATTTACTTATTTGTATGACTTTTGGCCAGTCGGCCTCTCTTTTGTAATAACTCTCTTTATATTATCTATGTCTTTAAGTTGTTGCTTTTGCTTCGCTCTATGTGTATGAATGGAATTGATGCATGATTTTGTAACGGGTGTATACTGCACTCGGGAAGTATACATATCTCGAGGCTTGGTTTATTTGATTTGTACTGTTAGGACCAAGTGGATGGTTAAACAGTACAAGTCGAATAAACCGGGGTCCTCACAGGCCGAGCCATGCGGTCATCCAAACACAAGAAGCAATCTCCACCTTTGGATCTTTATCAATCAGCATCCAGCCTTGATTCAGAACCCTAATGCATCTCCAAGTATCAGCCGTTAGATCTTGACGAACGGACCAGATTCAATGGACCTCTTGGGCCAATCAAGAGCTTCATTCAATATCCACTGTCAGATCTTCATCCAACGGCGTCGCATTTTAGTGTAGTCATCAAACACACCTCCAAAATCGGGCACCGTCGGATCCCCAACAAGCGGGCCAGATCTAGTGGGCCGTTCGGGTCACCCGAACACTACATTGAATCTGAGCCCTTGGATCTAGATCGGGCGATCAAGAGGGGCGGTGACGTTCGGACCACCCGAGCCCCAACTCAATCTCCACCGTAGATCTTAAATCCAACCGTTCGGTCCTTTTTAATTCAAAACTCAAGGGCGCGCAATTATGGTGACAGTTGGATCTAAATCCTACGGTACCTCTTCGAATCCCTGTGAGATTACGACGGGATCTTGGTGCGGCCATTGGATTAGAATCGTGCGGCCCACATTGAAAGGTACCGGTTAGATCTTTTAAACATCCATCTTGATCGCGCCGCCATTTGTAATCGGACGATCGATATTCTTTTGAGCTTTCACGGGTGTGTGCTTGCTGCTGCTGACATTGGAGTCCCACTTGTCAGTGGCACTCCTCTCTTCTTCCTTGCGCTTGCTGTCGCCGCAGACCTTGCTGCCGGAGGGGTGGCTTCACACCGCGGTTATGCGAATATTCCTTAGACACCTGGCGCTATTTTGCCACCGCATCATCTCTAGAAACCTCTTGGTTTGTCCGGAGGTTCAAACCCTATGTAAACCCTAGCTTTTGTGCTTATCCACCATTGTTGACCGAGAGAGCTCTCCTTATTCCTTTCTTTCCCAGTGAAGCTTTCTTGCTTTCACTCCTTGTTCATCCTTAACCATGCCTAATTCCTATTGTAATGTGAATTTCGGGCATCTTTTGTAGGTTGAACAAGTGGTTTGCTCTCTGTTGAACCGAGCCGGCTAGAGCATCACTTTGGTGATTTCTTTCTCGGTGAGGTATGCTTCATTCTTTCCTATAAAGATCATGTATTACGATCCATATAGCTCAAGTCTTCCATTCTTTTCGTTCTTGGTCAAGCAGGTGAAGTTGATATTGCATCTTTGCTAGTTCGGTCGAAACTCAAACCCTTCTTCTCCAGCTCCGCTGAGTGAGTCTTGATCCTTCTCTTCTCTGTTCTGAGCATCTTAAGGACTTACTTAACCTATTGGAATCACTCACTTGTGCATATGATGCTCAAATCTTGCTTTGACTAAAAAGCTCCTTTTTTATAACTTTTCGGTCTTTCATATCGTTTCCAAGATTTTGAGCTTTCCTGGTTAATCTCCAAGTTCAGATAGTCTCCTACTTAACCCTAGCATCATAAGCAATAATCTTTTTGAACCTTGATGCCTTCAAATCGGCTAGTTAGCCAAAATCCTTCTCTGTTGCTATTGTCGGGCAAAACCGACAAAAGCTGTAGCTTCCTCCTTTCTATTAATCTTGGTGGATTAATGCTAATAGGGGTTAAGTTGGATTGTTACCTCTGCTAAAGAGTGGTCTGTAGCATAAGCAAAAGTAACTTTTGCTTAATATGCCTCTAAATCGATTTGAGTTCGAAATTCATTTCTCTGTGCTTGCTGTCGGGCAAACCGATAAGAAACTGTATCCAAGCTCTTTTCTGTTAATCCTTGTTGGTTAATGCTAGCAGGGGTTACTTTAGGCTGTTATCTTTCTGAAGATTAGATTTAGTTCTAGCAATAATCTTTTTCTTAGTATATTTCCAAATCAGCTGAAATCCTCAATCTGTGTCTTTGCTTCTTTGGCTATTGGTCAAACCGACAAGAGCTGTAACTCAATCCATTTTCTGTTAATCTGGCCGATTAGGAATAGCTAGGCTCTATCTTGGTTAGTAGGATTGCCAATGAGATAGTGGTATCTTAAACTAAGGTCCTTGTTGTATGTGTTTCACAATGGGCACTTAAGCAATCGGTTGGACCTCTGCTGTCACTGTCGGGTGAACGACAAAATGCACAGCACAACCTTCATTCTGTAATTCTTGTCAATTGGTGATTAAATGTTGAGTTAAGTTACTACCATAGTTAAGAATACTTTTAATTTAAACAAAGTATTTAACTTGTAATATGTTTAAATCAGCACACCATACTGTTGTAATCTGCCCCATTTCCAGTTTTTGAAATCCGAAACTGTAACTTTAGTTAAACAATATCTTTTCTTTAAAATTAGTATCATCAAGTGATAAATTAGGCTTTTATCTTTACTACTTAGTTGTAACTTAAACTAAAACATTATTTTGTTCTTAATACGACTTTACTTTTGCAATCTGTCTTGTTTTCATTTCCTTCAAAACCTGAAACTGTAGCCCCAACTAAATCTTAATTCTTATCAATTAGTAATGTTAAATTAGTCCTTTAGTTTTACTCACTTAACTGTAGCTTAAGCAAAAATATTTTGCTTATAGTGTTCATAAATGAAAAAATCCTTTTTAACTTGTCCTGTTCGGTTTTCAAAATCTAAAACTGTAGTTTTTAATTAAACTCTAATTTTGACAATTAATGTCAGTAGGTGTTAAATATGGGTTAGTGTCCTTATATAAGTTAGATGTAGCTTAAGCATGTTGTTAAGTATGCATTAAGACATTGATCATGCATTCTCTTTTTATATTTTGTTTTCTGCCAATTCTTGCTATTCATTGGATTTTTGTATTTTTTAGATTCTAAATCTTGTGAAGTGGTTGATTCTCTTCTGAACCATCAAGACTAACAAGAAATTTATTACTACCAAGGCAAGCATCCTCATTGCACCATATTGAACCCAGATTTCAATACTTTAGATTTTTAAATTTACAGTGATACTGTGCATGCTACTTTCTGAAGTATTTGTGATCTGTGAGTAGTTAGCTACATACCAATATTTGTGGATTACCCTGAATTAAATTCATACACTTATGCCTTAAGATAGTATCTTTGTTCTGTTATTTCATCGTGCAGCTTGTGCTTAGCTTTGCAGTCAGTACCACGTTAGTTGGTTGACAAGCTTACCTTGTCAATCACGGGAAAAACAAAATACTTTTGATTCAGATCTTAGGATCTGTTTTGTGAACTAAATTCAATTTTTGGTTCATTGTTCAACTTTTCAAAACTAAATTTAAATTCAGCCTTTGCTGAAAAACATATATGAGATCTGGACAAGTGGTTGCTAGTGATGGTGCCTTCGTGCACGAGATTGGAAAATGTGGTGGCCTTGTCTGGATCAATTAAGGACTGAACTCTGACTATTCAATTCAAGCCCCAACGTACTTCCACACGCGGTGTATGGGCGCTGTTTGGTTAAGTAAAGGGTTGGTGTTATTGAGTTGGGATGCAGGTTGATAAGGATATATGGGTTGACTGCATATGACATATGTGCTTGCTTATTAGTAACATATGCCACATGTGTTTGGTTTCATACCATGTCATATCATATATTTGTAATACCCCGAATATCAAATAGAGAGAACATATCATTCGGAAGAGAAATTTATTCAAATTTGAATGCACTAAAGTTTAGAGGAAAATTTAAGGGAGGATTGGACCTAGGGCTTTCGGTCCAAGGCGTCCTAGCCAAGTGGGCCAGCCTTGTAGTGGAGTTAAGAATGGGGGGTGCCCTTCCCCAAAACCCTAACCTCTGCTACAGTACCGCACCGCACTATAGCATGCGGTACTATAGCAGCCCCCCTCCCTGCTGCTCTACCAAGATGAGGAAGAAGCTCCGAGGTGCCGCCGGCCATGGTGGAAGGAGAAGAAGGGAGAAGAAGAAAGGAGGAGAAGAAGAAGATCCTCTTCATGGGTTTTTGTTCAGCGTTTCACGCGTCTCCAAGGGTATCAACTCATTTCCCCGCTGTTTTGATGTTGTTTAGATGCGAAACCGATTAGAATTGTTTGTATTAAAGTCAGTCTGCAGTAGATTCGAATCTGTCCAGTATGTTGTGCGGGCTGTTTCGACATCTTGGAAGCCGAATCAGAAGTTTTGATCTCCTAAAGTTATTTAGATAATGTTCTTAGCTTTCGGTGGCCGCCAAGAACACATGATTCCGACGTACGGATCAAAAGTTATGATCGTTTTAGTTTCTGTTGTCCAGAATTCTAACGAGATTGATCTGTTAATTTGTCTTTTAATTTATGTTCATGTTAGAGGCAAATTCAGGGTTTTCACCCAACTAGGTTATTGTAGGGAATTTTATAAAATTTTCATATTGTTAAAGAACACTCAATTCGGAGTTGTAGATTAAAAGTTATGATCTATTTAGTACTGCTGTCTTAATTGTTTGGGCAGTTTCTATTCTGTTATTTCATCTAACTGTTAGTAAATTAAATTTGCCGAATTGGGTTATCTTGTCAACTAGAATATTGTAGATATGCCAGTAAATTTGCTGTTCAACACCAATTGAGCATGCATCATCTTCATCCACCACATGTTATTTACTCACCTGGGTCAGTCTTCAAGACTGATCAAATCTGCCGTAGCGCCAACACAAACATCCTTGGGGTAGATTTTGGGCAGATTTGGTTGTGATAGACTCTAGAGGGTTGGATGTTATTTAGGGGATGGATTGGCTGTCCATTCAATCCCTATCGGACGGCCTAATCCGTTGGTACATTCCGCTGATCCCCAAACGTCCCAGTCACCTCCCTCCTTGACCAATCTATTCTCAAGTTTGACTGGCCCTACTTGCCAGACTTGATCATCTTTATTTTTCACCCCACCTCTTCCCTGTTTAAAATTGCCTGTGGACTAAGAAAGGCATGGCTAAACAAAGCAATGTAAAAGAAGATATAATAACAACACTATGTTGCTTATTAGAATCTTTCTTTACCGTCTTTGCAGAAAATTAATACAACAGATGTTGTAGTATTTCTTTCTATCCTTGGAGGAAATTAAGACAAAAGATGTTGCATTTCCAGAAAAGTCAATTCAACTTCATTCCTTTCCAACTTCTAATATGCCCGGAATCTCGGGATGAGATTCTCTTAAGGGGGGTAGGTTTGTAACAGCCCCAGTTTTAGTGAACAGTAATACGAGGCTTTATGAACAGTAATGAGATGCTGTCCATAACATCACTGTTCATTTTTGGAATTTATATGTGTTGTTACAATCTAAAACCTTCCTTTTCTAGCCAAAATCTAAAAACTCGTTGAAGCTTCAAAAGAAAATACCAGTCAATGTTGGTATTAAGCCCGGAAGTATTTCTATTGAAAACCAGATAAATCATTTTAGCCAAAAATGATTTTTGGTAGAATTTTTGGAAATTATTTTGACTTTGAGAAAAATATTTGTCTTTAAATAAACCTACTCGGTTTAAGTGAATTAAGTATGTATTTTAAAAGGTGAAACAGTGGTTTTCAAAAATTTATTTGGGGAATATATCATCCTAGTAGTGTAACATCCCAAAGTGTTGTTACCAAAATAAATTTGTTTTATTAGATTTTCTGAAATTTGATAGAGTTTCATTGCTTTACTTGAATCTTTGAAATTTGAAAAGTCAAAATTTAAAATTTATTTGAAGTTCTTGAAGTTTTAGTTGGTTTGATTTGGAAAATAAAATTTAATTAATTTCTAGAATTTTATGAGATTTTAAAGTTTTTTCCTAAATATTTTAAAGCCAAAACAATTTATTTTGCAAAATTAATAGCCAATTATGAATTGGAACTATTTTTATTAGGTCCAAAATAAATAAGGGAATTTCTGTGAATTTTTCCTTAATTTTTGGATTTTATTTGCTATTTTCTAAAGCGTTTTTCTAATTATCTAAATTAAATCAATTGGAAAATCGTTTAAAAATCCGGAAAAGCCAATGGGCCGAATCTAACCCAGCCCATCCCTCTCTCTCGCGCGCCGGCCCAAGCCAGCCCGCTCCACCCCGACCGCTTCCCCTATCTCTCCCCACTGTCCGATTTAAATCGGACGGCAACCGCAACACCACGCCACCCCGCCTCTCCCGCACCGTTGGATGCAAATCCAACGGCGCACGACCCTTCTTCCCCACTGCGTCTTCCTCGCGCAAGGCCCGTGCCCCTCCGCCATTACCGCGCGTGTTGAGCTAGTCTCCGCCACTTTTCCCGCCTCCTCTCCCCGCACGGTCGTGCGCGTTAAAAACCCGCTCATCGCGCCGCCTCCCTCTCCGGCCATTACCCCCTCATTCATGCACGGAATCACCGCAACCGCGCCCTCACCACCGAAGGACCCGCACCACCGATCTCGCTCCCCTCTCCTTCCCGAGCCCTATTTAAGCGAGCACCGGGAGCTCTCTTCCTCCCTCATCCCATCCCCAGCACTCACTCCTCCACTCTCCTCTCCTTTTTGCCGTATTTCGCGATTGAAGGATCCCGGCCGCGGCGCGCTTTCTTCGATTCCGCCACTAACACCGCCGCCGCGTCCTCGCCGCCGCCACCGACGGCTTCACCACACCACCGCCTACCTGGTGCTCGCCTCCGCCTCGCCCGAGCGCCACCGGAGCTCCCTCGCCGTCGCAAGACCATCTTTGCCGCCGCTTCTTCGCTCACCACCGGCGAACCTTTCGTACCCTAGCCCCACCGAGGTGAGCACCGTGATCAGTGGAGTCCCCTCTTTCTTCTTGTACCCCTCGCTGCCGACGGGATGCCGCCGTTCGCCGGTTCCTTGGGACCCAAGGCTGCCCCCGTCCGGCACCGACGTGGCCGCCACGTGGTTGCTACCTTGGCGCCAGGTCAGCGCAACATCGTGTCCACGCTCGCGTGTCCGCCCACGTGGCATGCCCACGCGGCCAGTCCACCGCACCGACTCCCCCTTGGCTCGGTGGAACTCGTCCACCGTGAGCCGTGTCTATGACACGTGGGACCCACGTGTCGGAAATTCTTTTAATTCTTTTAAATTCCAAAAATCAGCTGCTGATGTCATCATTGCGCAATAAAGCCATTTTCCTTTAGAAAAATAATTCCTAAAATTCAGAAAAACCCTAATTCTATCATTTTATGTATTTTCACAATTCCAGAGCTCATATCCTTTGCATCCAAAGTCCGATTTGGGTGATTAAAATTTTTAAATTTGTCTAAATTCAAGTTCTAGCCAACCAAACCAAAATTATTTAATTTGGATTTCATTTGAATTGTTATTTGAATTTTATTTGAATTTGACTTATTTAGCGATTAGATTTCGACGAATTCGGAGAGTCAGATTTCGACGCTAGTTGAAGAGCTTATAAGAGGATTAATTTTGACTGTACGATCATCGTGACTGTACACTTGGACTACCTGAAGAAAGTACTAGTGAGTACTAGGTGACCTGTTAAGGAAAACAACATCACCCCAGTACTGGGTGATCTGTTAAGGAAAACCACATCACCTCATCGAGCAAGGCAAGTTATACCATTTGATCATATTGGTCCTATTATTTCAAATTATTTATACTCTGTTTTAAATTATTACTGCATGCATATGTGTAACAGCCCAAATTTCAAATTTCAACTGAAAATAAAGTTAATTATTTTTGTGGATTTTTGAAATTTTTAAAGCCTTTACTTAATGAATTTGAAGCTAAACAAATTTATTTGCAAAATTTATTACCAAGTAATAGCTGGAAATATTTTATTTAAGTCCTAAATGCCTTAGAGAATTTCTGTGAATTTTCTCATAATTTTTGGATTTTAATTGCTATATTCCAAAGCTTAATTGAGTTATCAGCAATTATTTAAATCAGAAATCAAAAGAAAATCCCCAAACAGCCAATGGGCCGAAACCCACTCAGCCCCGTCCATTTCGCGCGCACAGCCCACACAGTCCATTTCCGCGCCGCGCCTCCTCTCTCTCACTGACAACGGGGCCCGCTATCAGCCTCTCCCCTCTCTCACTCTCACGCCGCATCGGCCCTTATCAGCCGTTGGATTGAAATCAAACGGCCAGAACTCAATGGGACCTTCAGAAGGTCCGAACGTCCCACTCAATCGGGATCGTTAGATCTAGATCTAACGGCCCACATACATCAGTAACTTTCCTAACCGCCGCAACCCTCTTGATCTATCGCAACCGTTGGATCAAAATCCAACGGCTGTACCCAACCCTAACTTACCGATTCATGCATACCTTGTCCACCGTTGGATCAAAATCGGACGGCCCAGAGTCGTCGTCTTCCTTTCCTTCTTCTACCTCGCGACTTTCCTTTTCTTCCCCGCGCAACCGCCATTGCCGCCTTCTAGAAACCTTCCATAGGCCCCCGAATCCGGTCGCATCTCCGAAATCACCGCACGCATTAAGATCCCGCATCACGCCGCGTCCATCACGACCCTTTCTTTCCTTTCTATCGCCGCGAATCCCCGATTTTGCTCCGCCGCGCGCGCACGGACCTTCTTGCGCCCTATGAAGCTCCGGCCACGTCCGCGTCCTATAAATAGGAGCCCCGGGAGCGCCTCGACCTGCACAACTCATAGCCGCCACCCCCGTAGCCTCTCCGTCACTGTAGCGCCCTAATTTCAAAGTTCCCCACCAGCGAAGCTCTTCGGGTCATCTCCGTTTTCGGTGCCACCAGAACTCCTCCATCCTCGCCGTCGGCACCATCGTCATCGCCTCGTCTTTGCGAAGCTTTTACCGCCACCCACTTCGCCGGAGGACATCGGGATCACCTTCTTCGTCGACGACCGCACACCGTCGCCACTAAACTCCTCGTCGTCGGTGAACCATTAGTGCCCCTCCACCGCAAGGTAGCGCCCTAGACTCAGTGCCACACCGGCTTTCCGTTGAGCATCTCCATTCGGCTCGCCGTGGCGTGAAACGCCGGTGAGCCTGCAACCGTAGCATCGCCGCTCGCCGGGTCTACGTGGCCGTACCACGTAGGCGCCAAGTCAGCGCCACCTCGGCGCCTAAAGCTCACGTGGCTGCCTACATGCCTGCCACCTCAGCCGTGTCCACATCTCCCTCCGGAACCAAAAGCCGTGGGCCTGGTCCACATGGACCGTGTCTATGACACGTGGGGCCCGCATGTCAGGAATTATTTTAATTCCTTGAAAATTATGAAATTCCTCGCTGGTGTCAGCATTGCGCAATAATTAGATTTTCCAGTAGAAAAATAATTTGGAAAATTCAATTAAATTTCAGATTTAGGTTTAAACTTCAAAAATTCATATCTTTTGCATCTGAACTCCAAATTGGGTGGTTCAAGTTGCAAAATTTGTCTAAAATCATAATCTAGATAAATAAACCAAAATATTTCAATTTGGAGTTATTTTGAGCTGAGTTTTTGAATTTATTTGAATTTGAAGTTAATTTGTCGTATTTTCGCATATAGACCTCGACGACTCCGGAGAGTTAGATCCTTCTGACGATTTAGAGTTTCAAGACTTCAACGAAGGCAAGTTACACTATTGATCATATTGTTCCTAGTATTTTAACGTATTTAGTTTCTGTTTTCAAAGTATTATTGCATGCATATGTTTATATAAATGTTTGGATGTCCTGTTTTTGTATGTAGTCAATCCAACTACCATTGTATGGCCAATTTGATTTTTGAATATGAATGTTGCCTCTATCGGGAGGGAGTAGACACGCACTAATCATGCAATTCACCATATTCAAGTTCAACAATATGATTTAGTTTCTATCTTTCATTCGCTAAGTGACGAACTATAACAAATAAACTTAGATGGTGAAGGAAGGATACCTTCTCCATGTTATGGTTGATTTATTACTGCTTGTGAACCTTGATTACCTCTTTTGATATAAGTATTTGGATTCAGATTCTTTTCGTGCCATGGTCCTGTTAAAGTTTGATCTGTTTATGCCATTAGATGATAAATTATTCAAATTCTTCCGCATTGTGGTTGTATGTTAGATTTTTAGGTGACATCTTGGCTTCCAAATAGCGAGGGTGTTACAAACACGACGAACAAAATATTTTTGTGGGGCTAATTTTCTGGATTTTAGGATGATGAACGATAACTAATCTAAAAGGGGAAAAACTGTGATTACCTAACGGGCAACCTTCGCTCTGATACCACCTGATGTGAGTGTTGGCCCGATCTTCCAAAAGGTACTGATAAGTTGATTGTGGTGAATATGACGTTGATGATCCAAAGGCTCCGATTGAAACAGATCGAACCCCTCGCAATCACTACACCACTGCTCTGTTGGTTATCAACCGTGCCGAATGCGGTTGACCTCGCCAAGAAGGCTATCTCCTGCAAGCGAATTGAGAACACAAGCAAGAGAGTAGAAGATGTAATGTGAAATTGTATTACGGATAAATGTTTAAGCTCACAAAGTTGGGGTTTTTCAAACCGAATGTAACATCCCAATTTTGGGCTTGTGTTTCAAAGTAGAAATTAAAACTTTTTCTTACATCATGTAATTCTGTGGTGCCAAGAAATTCTTGTACAAGGAATTATGGAAATACATTGTCACAAGTCTTGTTGATCCAAAGTTATTCCAAAAATAATCTAAAAGAAAAACCTAAGGAAAACTAAAAGGGTGAGACCTCCTTAAATAGGAGAGGGGAACCTCACATAGCTAAACAGAGCCTTGCAGGGGTGGTACTATTTTTCTGTAAAATTTTCATTTTTGGAGTTAAGCTACCTCAAATAAATCTTTCGAGTCTCTGTTCTTTCAAAGTCATGAATAGTACCGGCCCGCAACGGCAGCGCAGCGTCCAAGGAGGGCTCGAGCGGCTAGCAATCGATCTCCCGTTAGATCTAAATCGCACGTTCGCCGCCGGAGATGGGCCCAAGGCCGTTGGATTAAGATTACGTTGTAAATAGAGGCCCGTTTCTAATCGTAGGGCTCGCAATCTCCCGTTGTGTTTGAAGCGCAGGCGTGGCGCTATGTCTAATCCAGCGGTGAAAATCCTCCTGGTCTCCTACCCGGATCCATGCATGCACTGAGTGAGAGGGGATAATCTTGCTCTGCCCTCTGATCATCCTAGTTAACATTTAGGGTATGGGAGACATATGCGGCGAGCCATACCCTATGCCATCATCTCCGCTTTTTCACTTTCGGCCATGCCTTGTGCTTTGCACCATGTCTCTAAAAGCATTATTGTCAAACCACAAAGCCTTATAAGCACCCCAACACACTCCGGTGTTCCTTTACACTGCCATTGAGCTCCATTTTCAATTTTGGAGCTTAACACCTCAAAACCGACAATCCACCATTGTTGAACCGTGGAGCTCCATTGGTGTTCTTGGTGTTCAGTGGTCCTCCTTCATGTTTCTTTGCCCTAACCTCATCTATTTATCACCTTGAACA
Source organism: Ampelocalamus luodianensis (assembly GCA_036346255.1). Taxonomy (NCBI): domain Eukaryota; kingdom Viridiplantae; phylum Streptophyta; class Magnoliopsida; order Poales; family Poaceae; genus Ampelocalamus; species Ampelocalamus luodianensis. The sequence continues at coordinate 39,201,425 of CM070629.1, forward strand.
TTTCCCCTCACTTAATTTTGGATTTGATTCTGGGAATTGTCCAATTTGGGGTTTGTTCAAATTCGGTCAATTTGGTCATCTTCTTCCTCATTTCAGTGAGTGCTCCATTTTCCATTCTTTGCTCATATAGCTTCGTGAACCTTATAGAAGCTCTTGTTGGTGTTTTGGTGCCACTCATTTTGCTTAGGGCACCAATTTGCACCTTTCTTCTTCAAGTCAGACCAGCCTCCACCGTGGGCAAGCATCTCCAGGCCATCTTTTGAAGCTCCTCCCATTAAGGTAGCTCCTTATTAGTCCCTAGAGGCTCGGCACTGCTTCTCGGGATGGTAGAGCTTCTCGCTATTTTCGTACTTAGCGATAAGGCCCCGTTTTCATTTTCCGGCTAGCCGGCGTTCTAGTCCCTCACCGCCGGCGTGATTGCCACCACTAGGTCCGTAAGGTTATTGCGATTCCATTTCACTACTTGGTTGACGCCGCCGCGACCAGTGTCGCCGGCGATAAGCCGTGGAAGTAGCTCGGGATTTTGGGAGGGAACTCCCGGTTTCGTCATTTGTTTAGGCACGATGGTGCCTAATCATTGGTGATCATTGGATGTCATTATTGTGTCTTAATCCGCAATTGTGTCAGCGACTTGTGGGCGTGAAGCTTAGATTTGAAATCGAAGTCATTAGTGTCTCTTTTACATCCTTTTATTGCTAATCATTATTAGCAATAATTTTGTCCTAAGCCGCCACCTTGTGTCACTGCTAGGTGGGCCCTTAAACCGCTTAAACCACTTCTGTGCCAATCATTAGGACACATTAAACTGCTAATCATTAGTTTCGGTAATTAATGTTGTCCTAAAACTCCCTGTCGATCCACAAGCGGGTGGGGCCAACGCATCTCGTGCTCGTGTCTTTGAAAGTCACGTGTGTGACTCAAGGTCAGCGACATGCGTGTCCCACGTGTCAAGATCCCTTTGAACTTCAATCAGCCAGCCACCGTCGATCCCTTGATCAACGGCCTAGATCTTGTATGCGTTCGGACCCTCCGGCTCCTCATCATCTGGACCGTCCATCTCGCGATCTGCGCCGAGATCATGTGTGCAATCGGACCTTCCGGTTAGATGTGGGTTCTAAGCCGTTCATCTTTAGATTCTGCGGTCAGAGTTCACCGAGGCAACCGCATCGTCAGGTTGCATGCACTCGTTTGGGCCGTTGGATCTTGATCCAACGGTGGACCCCGATTAGGTTTGCGTGGCGGCGCTATTTCCAGCGTCGTGTGGTACGTTGGATTTTAAATCACGGCCACAGGCGCCCGTCGTTTTCTTTGTTTTGGGTTGTTTCGTATTTGGTAAGTATTTATTTAACGACTGAAAATGATGTAAAAACTTTAGAAACTCATAACTAATTCATTTTAGCTACTTTTTAGTTAATTCCAACTGTAATAAATTATGTTATCACTTTAGCTTATTATAAAAATGGATTTAAGCATGTTCCAGTAGCAGAAAATTGTATAACTAGGAATAACTTGATTTCTGTCATTTTGAATATTCCAGAAAATGAATAAAACTTTAGAAAATGCATATCTTGCTCTGTGTATGTCCAAAATGAATGATTCCAACCTTGATAAATTTGTTATTAACCCAATGTTAATATAAAAATGATGGTAGGTCCAAGATTATAACTGAAACCTTGATTAATGAGTTAGTACCTATTTTTAGCATTTAGAAAATTCCGGAAGACTTATAAAATGCACAAGTAATTCTCTGTAAATGCAAAATATATTTGATAAATTCTAGAAAACCCTCTGTTGGTATACTTCTCTGTAAATTAGTTTTGAACATATTTATGCTCCTGGAAAGTGCATTATGCCAATTTTGCATCTTAGAAAAATCATAACTAAATCACTTTAACTCCAAATGACCTGAAATTTTATATGGGTTACCTCTATACCAGTAGGTAGCTACCATAAAAATTCCAGCTTCAAATCTCTCTAGAAAATATTTTGCTACAGTGCTAATTATGGCCGAAAATGTATTTTTATGCATTATCTTTGCACCACAAATCCAAATTAGGTTTTCCAGTTTCTATGTCTAGGTATATTCGTATTCTACCTTATGTGTAAATTTCAGTCGCATTTGGTTAAGTTTTGCTTGCTCTTTTGTTTATTTGTGGCTCGTCTTATTGGTTGTTCTTGGTTCTTTTGCCTTTCGCTTAGGATTCGACATTTGCGGTAATCCCGAGAACGATCCTCCATAACCAATTGAGCAACAGCAAGAAGGCAAGCAGTTTGATCATGTTAATCCCGATATTTTAAGTATTTATGTTGATTACAAATTCTATGTATGCATTGCTACTTTGTTTTAATAGTTGGCCTAGTAGATGCATTTCCTTAGCAAATGATTATCCTCTACTACCATGAGCCTAGGTTACTTGCTGTGATTTAGAGTTCGTGGATGGGCTCTTGTCACTTAGTAGTTGCGAATTAATTGCTTAGCCATGCTTAGCCAGTAGAAATGGGCGGTTATCGACTTGTCGATAACCTTGATCACACAAAACTTATTATGATTTATGATTTCCACCTTGTGCCATGTCTACTTGTGAAAACTAAAACTAAAAGCAAAATGATTTAGACTTGGGCACAATGGTATGTTGGTGTGATTCTCGGGTGTGGCGGAATGGTGCCTAAGTCAACAAGGACCGAACATCTTGTTACACTAAACCAAGCATTTAGCGTGCTAACCACACTAGAGGGTATGGGACCTCTCTTGACTTAGTACTTTGGCGTGTATTGGCTCGGGTCGCGGGAGGTCGCAGGAGGATGGTGTTGGGAGCATTGTAGTGTCCGAAAGACTTCACCGGGATGGGATTTGTTGTCTTTCGGCTTGCAATGTAAGCGTATGGTGTTTCTACCCATACGAGCGGCTCGTAGTTAATACACAATATTGGAAAGCGTCTCGTAGGACTTAGCCGTGCGGCATACCTACGAAGAAGTGTGCTTTTGGCTTAAAGCGATGCAGAAGTGTGGGTACATTGGTACACCCTGCAGGTTAAAACTATTCGAATAGCCTCGTCTAGGTTATGGACACGCAGGGAGGTCTTTCAAGAGTTAGACTACAACCTTTTAAATTAAAACTTGATGGGTGGTACGATCGGGATTAGGTGCTATGTTGTGGTGACTATTGGGATAGTCACTTCCAGTGGTTACTTGTATGTATCTGTACTTCTTTGTACTTTGATAACTAAACAGATTTGCAAACTTGCTTTAAAATGTATTACATTATTGCAAATAAAATTGGCTTCATGCAAAATGAGACATACAACCTCCACCTAAATGAGCCTCGCATGTAGTTTATGAATAGGTGCGCTAATCCACACGGTCTTGCGGGTACAAAGACAATCTTTGTACTCGGTTGCTATGCTTAATTGTTTTGTTGCAGAGGAGGAAGGTGAGCCGAAGGGCCTCACTTTGTGAGTGTGTTGTGGTAGCTGGGGCGACTAGCTTGGCTGGCCCGGTCGGTTGCCTTGTGGGTGTGTGGCTAACCAGGTGACTTTTGTTCTAGCCATCTTATGGCACATTTGCTTCATTTGTCATTCTTGTATATTATTCTATTTGGCCGGTCGGCTCTCTTTGTAATAACTTTACTTTATGTCGTTGTTGAACTTAGTGATGTATGTGTATGGAATTGATGTATAATTTTGTGATGATGTGCATATGTTGCAGTGCAGGAGCATATGTCCATCGAGGCTTAGAATGTTTAATTAGTAATGCTAGAACCATTTGGAGGTTAAGTGTTACTAGTTAAATATTCCGGGTCCTCACAGGGAACCTCACATAGCTAAACAACTAAGGGGTGGTACTATTCACATAAACAGTACCATCATGAATAGTGCAGCCCAAGGAGGGGGGCGGCTAGGGAGATGGGCCCAAGGATTACAAGGCCCAAATTGGCCTAAATAGGTGACACAATACCTTTTTTTGGCGATTGTGACGCGCACAAAAAGAATTTAGAGGTGAGGCCAGATCCATTGGAAAGAGGACGAAATAAGCTTTCGATCGAGTACTCGTGGACCTCAAACGGACTCCGTATATGAAAGTTATGCATGTTTGAAGTTAGTGCTGTCTCCTGAGGCTGAATTGGATTCCAAAACGTATCCAGCTTGAACTCTTGCTTGGCACGTAGAGTAGCACCATGGCATGTAGACGTAGCAACATGGCATGTAGATGTAGCACCATGGTATGTAGACGTAGCTCGGTCCAACTGGTGAATATGGTACTGCTGTGGCTGAAAGTCCAATTGGTGAAGATGCGGTTGAAGTAGAGCAGCGAGTGCAGCGTGTTGAAGTTGTAGTTGCATCCTTAGGGTTGATGTCCTCATCATTAGTCACATTCCTTCGGAAGAGTGCATGGCGACAGTATATGGTATTCATATCGTGTGGGTAAGGTGTACAAGTCTATAGAGAACTAAATCTATTCGAATAGTCGTGTCCTCGATTATGGACATCACTTGTGGGAAAGCATGCATAGTTAGCTTTTGGGAAATTAAGTTCAGGTTATGGTTGGAATTGTTATGTCTTTATGTTAGTTTGTTCAGATCTAAAATGTTATCATGAACGTGTAGTTTGCGCGTTAATTTTGTTGAGGAATGAATTGTGTTACGAATGGGATGTTCTGTGTTAATTATATTTGGAGATTATACCATTGTTTATCATTACTTACTGTTTTAAAATATTTTCTAAATATTTTACAAATGATAAGTTTGAATCTATATTGTTTATCTATATGCAAAACTTGCTTTATGCTAAAAATCGACTAGTGTAGTAGCCTTCCTTTGATACTTACATGCATCCTTATTTTTCTTAAAAAGTCTCGCGAATACAACTTTGTACTTAAAAAGTGTCTATTTGATCAGGTAAGAACGATGTGTGCAACGACTTTAACTCCAGTTGGTTGCTTGTGGTTGTGGGCATGCCAACTAGGTTATTCCCTTTTTCTTTTAAGTTTATCTTCCACTGCGATTTATTTGTATTAATTAGATTTGGCCGATCGGCCCTCTTATGCAACCTTGTATATAAGGTTCTATTTAAATGATGTTGTATTTGATTCTATTATTCTTGTACATTGTGTATGGATGTGATTGCAATGTTGTGTACTAGGATATACGCATGTTAGCCACTAATCCTGGGAGCTAACATGAGACGCATATCTGGGCACTCAGAATCATGTTTGTCTCTTGTTAAGTGTTGCGCCTTGTGGCGTAATCACTTGGCTTGGAACGGGCCCGATCCCGAGGAGGCCTCACACTAAACGGCTGAGCTGAAGATGTTTGGCATTTGGCAGCCTCGCTTTTAGTTAGACTGGCCGACTGTTTTGAGTTGGAAAATGTCTGGAATGCCCCTAAGGTAAATGATGGCTTGTTTGATGCCGTTTAAAGGACATTATGATTGGATTTGATTTTTTTTTGCACGTTTGTGAAGAAATGTAAATGTAAGCATTACACGTCCTAAAATTGAGAATTTCATGCTTATGATGTCTTATGCAGGATTAAATAAGTTTATCATGGATTTTAGACAAGTTTGGGACTATTTTAAGTTGTTCTTCTTGTAATATCCTGATTATTTTTTGAGAGTATAATTTAGAGATTGCTAATCTGGGGGAAAGGGAAATTAATTTCAAAATTACCTAAGAGGGAGAAAAGGGGATTAGGCTTCGCCCATGGTCCTCAACCCAAGAGGGCCGCCCCGCCATAAGTGGGATAAGGGGGGCAGTAGCTCCTAACACTCACCGCACCACCCCCTATTGCCGCACCCCTACCACCTCCCCTCCTGCCGCCACCCTTACCCAGGCCACTGCCCCCACCTCCTACTGCCGCTTCCCCAGGTCAGCGCCACCACACCCTGTCGCCCTACCTCAGTCGTGCCCTACCCTTGGGGTGCTGCCCTTACTATCAGCCAGAAGGAGGAAAGGAAGAGGACCAGGGGTGTTCGCCAAGAGAAGGAAGAGAAGGGAAGGGAAGAAAAGAATGAGAGAAAGAGAAGGGAAATTGTGTGGGATTGCGATCATCATCATTTTTCTTTAGGGGTTACAATCTGGTAGCCTTTAGTTGGTCCTAGATTAATCGTTGTTTAGATTGTAGATCGTTTGGATCATGGGAGTTATAGTTTTCGGGAAGCCTTAGTTTGTTGAACTGTGCTGCAGAACCTTGCGAGGGTGATTAAGGGTATTTACATTCTGAATTAGGCTTCGTCTAATCAGCAAATTTGTGGGGAATTTCATGAGCTTTCCAAGAAGGTCTAGAACACTGAATTTGGAGTTGTGGATGAAAAGTTATGGTTTCAGGAAGATCGTTGTCCAAAAAATCAGTTATCAATGATAGCTCTCACATAGATGGGCTAATTACTTATAGTAGATGGAATGATTTAATTATTTTCATAACTTAAATAAGCTATATATTTCTTTGTAGCCTCAAAAACTACCATTGTTATAGAAAAATAGATATGAAAATGTGAAGTAGACTATTCTAGTAGATTTTGGTTTAATATTTAGGGTTGAAAATGGGGAAATAAACGGTGAAATCAGAGGTTTTGCATAACTAGAAAGTTGAATATAATTTTTGGGGGTTTCCAAAAAATACATATTTAGCTACATTTGGAGTTCAAAGTAGGGAATTAGGGTCGTTTTACTACTGGAACAGCGGGTAGTGCATTCGGTAAAGTTAAATTAAAGGCATCGATTTTGCGTATAGGTGATATGATGATCTCTTTAATGTATTGGTGCTGTGATGGTATGTTTTTAAAGGCTGTCACCTTTAGGTAAAATGCTATTAAAATTAATCATGTGCTTAGCCATGCTTAGATCACAATCATAAATTTGGGAGGGTTTTAGCCAAATCTTTTACAAAGTTGATTCAAATTTGATTTTGGTGGTATTGTCTTACCACCAAAGGTTTATAAAGAGGATTTTACTCTACATAAACTAAAATGGGTTTGGACTTGGGCGAGATGGATGGATGGTGGGTGCAGGTTCATGTTGGAAATATGCCCTAGAGGCAATCATAGAGATGATTGTATTTCATTATGTTCATAACATATGATAATATGTTATCTTGTTCCTTGAATGAATCATCAATTATATAGATCAATGAGTATGTGACTTGTTGGTGAAACTCTTTATCTTATATGATATCGTTCTAAAAGTATCCACAGTCGAATATCATCGATCGAACACCGGTGACTCTACGACCAGTACATGTATTGATTGATGACCATGTTTCACGGTCATGGATATAGAATATCGAATCAATAATGTGGACACATGTTAGAGAACATAGTGTTGGATAAGACCCACCTTGAGACACTATTGAGATTGTTATGATTCTATGTGTCGTTAGTTGGTCTCAAGCAATGATGATGTATAATCCTTAGACCTGAGATCAGCATGGTTTCCTAAATGTGTAATAGCACTCTTAGGGGTTGCCAAGCGCTACTCCATAAGCTGGGTAGTTATAAAGGTAGCTTTGGGTATGCTATGAAACATGCGGAGGAATGTGACCGGTGGATATGGGATTTGCCCTCCTAACATAACAGGAGAGATATCTCTGGGCCCCTCGTTGTGGTCGAATAAAGTAAGTGCATGGCCATGCCACTAGTGGTCGAAGTGTCGACCACATGAAGGTATTCGACACTTGATCGAGAAAGTATTGAACAGTCCATGGATGACATATTATCTCACGGAGTTCAACCGGATGTCGTGAGGCAAAGGAGAATACACAAGCGGTCGTTCGGTTGCCAAGGTCGTAGACTGGTCGGTCGTATGGAGATACGACCTGAGTCGAAGACTACTCGAACATTATCACTGGTCGTCGTAAGAAGTTGCAAGCAGTCGTAGTTATATACTAACTAGTCGTAAGGAGTTACGTCTTGGTTGTGGCGATTATGAACTGGTCGTGACTAAGTCTGAGCTGGTCGTAAGTGATAAGGACACAGTCGTAGATCATATTGCATTAAGGTTCGTCCGATATATTACGTGTGTGTTCGGGAATCGTTATGTGCTGCTAGGTACCGCTGACGACTCGTGATCGGGAAAGAGTTTCCAAGTCACAACCGATTACTCACGAACCTATAGGGTCACACACTTAAAGGGCTAGGATTTGACTTGGATGGTGATCCGAATTCTTATAGGCCACGAGTTCCTAATGGGCCTCCTGGTCGGGACCCATTATGGATGCCTATATATAGAGGGGCGGTGGCATTGGGGAGATACGAGGATCAATCCTTTTGGAAGAAATCCCGAAACCCTAATAGCCACGCTCTCCTCAACCACGCCGCCGACGCTAGCACTCCTGCGCGTGGTGTCCCTGCCCCGTACGTGTGGATACCTTGGAGGTTTGTTGCGAAGCATCGGCACTAGGGCGATCCGCGACTCACGGCGACCTCGGAGCCGGAGGAGAACTTGCGGCGTTCGTCGGAGTAGGAGGAAGGCAGCGCAGCAAGCACGACTACGGCGCATCAACTTCGCTACATCGACTCTACTTCCGCCACGAGTCGGTGCGTCTAGTGGTAATCTCGTGATCTATTACTTGCGGTGGTTCCTTGGTTGCGCGGTAAATTTTTGTTTGTGCTATCGTAGCCTTGTCGCGATCCAACAGTGGTATCAGAGCCATCCCGCTTAGTTTTAGATTCAGATTAGATGCATATGGTGATATGTGGGGAGTCATAGATGTGATCTACTTCTATTTCTACTGGTCGTTCTATATGATAGATAGTTCTTGGCGATGGTCGATATGATCGACCATGCGCGGTGGTCGTAAGGTAATTGATGATCGTTATTACGTGATCGTGTATTCATGGTCGTATCACGACTTGCCTCTACGGTCGGGTTTCCACCATCGGAATGACGGTGATCGTAAATCCATGGAGCACGCGAAGATCAATCGGTTGATCGAATCGAGTTCGATCGGAAAGGGTTAATATGATTAATCCAATGCGATTTACATGGGCGAGCAGCGTGATTTGATCTACATTGTCGAAAATTTTTGCATCTGAGTGCCGCCTGTGACCCGCTCCGCTCACCGGCATAGGGTTTCCGCCCTTTTGGTGCGGGTTGCCACTCCTATGGATTAGGACCTTAACTTGGTTTAAGTATTGCTATTTCACGCCATACGTTAGATAGAATGCGATTCTATACCTAACTTGTTTTTGCAGGATTTTGTGAATAGTATGACCCGTAATGTATGAGATGCATGTATGTGTGTAATGTTCATGACCTGCGTGTCATGCTTATTGCAGCCCAAGGCTGTCTATATTTGTATAACGGCATGCGTGTCGACTTTGTATTCTATCACTAGTGCTATTTTCAGTAATGGTTTAGTGGGAGTACTTGGAGACATGGCGTACCAGAAGCACGGCGATGGAGATCACCTTGTGGGGTCATACTATATCACAATGCAATATGATTGTCTATGAATGCTTTTCTTTTGTTTATTTATTTCTATGCATGTTATTTAATTGCTTTGTATGCTCTTAACATGGTAGAAGTAAAATTCTCTTACTTAATATTAAGTTAAAATTGATGCCCTCCCAATTTGCTGCACCATCCAAAGTCTTGTATTTTAATGGTAGGTCTTGCCAAAGTAGAGTGTCATTAACTCTCCTTGACTAGATGGGTTTGTGTCAGACACTTACACGCTTAGCATTGGTATAACTTGACAAGGTCATCATAATGATTATGGACCTTGGGCATAGGGTTGAGTCTTTGGAGCATAGAGATCTTGCCCAACAACAAGAGTCATATAGAGATATGATTAGCAAAGGGTTGCTTACCATGTTCACTAATCTTCTAGCGTGATGCCAAAGCTCACTAGGAGATTAATTAATTATAGGTCTTGAATCACTAGAATGTCATAAGAGGATATGGTATTTAGTGGGAGTATCTTTATTAAATTGTTTAATACAAGTTACTTTTGAACATATGTCTTAGTTTTGCATATTTTATGTTGTAGATCATGGCACCAAGCTCTTTGTACCTACATCGGTTTTGCTTTGCGTTCGATACTTGATAAGGAAAAATTGAATGGAACAAATTTCATGGATTGGTCCATAACCTAAGAATTGTTCTTAGGCAAGATAAAAAGGAACATGTTCTAGAGGAACCAATTCCCGGATGTGCTGCTGAAAATGCTCTCTTGCTCTTAAAGCGCCTACAAAAGGCATGTGATGAGTCCCTTGATGTTAGTTGTCTCATGCTTGCTGCTATGAACTCAGACCTTCAGAAGCAGTTTGAGAACATTGAGGCCTACGATATGATCGTGGCGCTCAAAGGCATGTTTGAGACACAAGCAAGAACTGAGAGATATGAGATCTCAAAGAACTTGTTTGGGTGTAAGCTAGTGAGGGTAGTCAGGTGAGCCCACATGTGATCAAGATGGTTGGTTACACACGAGCTTGGAAAAACTTGGTTTTCCACTTAGTCAGAAGTTGGCTCTGATTTGATTCTTGCTTCGCTTCACGCAATCTATGGGCGTTCATTACGAACTTCCATATGAATAGTTTAGACAAGAATCTCACCGAATCGCATATGATGCTCAAGACTACTGAAGACAACATTAAGAAAAGCAACAATCATGTGATGATGGTGCAAAAAGTCTGAGCTTCAAGAAGAAGGCTAAGACTAAAGTCAAGGGAAAGGGCAAGGCTAAAGCTTGGATAAGATCCAAACCAATAAGCCTAAGCCCAAGACTAAGTCCGCCCGACTCAAGAGAATGAATGCTTTTCTTGCAAAGAGCTAGGACATTGGAAGAGGGCGCAAGAAATACCAGCGGATCTCGAAAAGAATGGTGGGACAAAACCTTCCACTTCGTGTATTAATGTTATAGATGTTTTCTTGCTGATTCTTACATTAACTCATGGGTATTTGATACTGGATCGGTTGCTCATATTTGCAATTCGATCTGAGTCTAACAAGGATTAGGAGAGTTGCAAGAGGCGAGATGGATCTTCGCGTCGGGAATAAAGCAAGGGTTGTTGCATTAGCCGTCGGGACCTTGCCATTACTTTTGCCTTCAGGATTTATTATGGAATTAAATAATTGTTATTACGTTCCAGCCATGAGTAGAAACATTATCTCTGCCTCATGCTTGATGGCAGAGGGTTATAAATTCATTATTGAGAACAATGGTTGTTCTATATTTTTGAATGAAGTGTTTTATGGCTATGCACCTGTTTTGAATGGGTTGTTTATTTTAAATCTTGATGTTGCACCCGTCTATAATATTAATGCGAAAAGGCTTAGGCCTAATAACATGAATTCCACTTTTATTTGGCATTGTCGTTTGGGTCACATAAGTGAGAAACGTATGAAGAAGCTCCATGATAATGTAATTCTAAACTCATTTGATTTGGAATCATTTGAAACGTGCGAATCTTGCCTACTCGGAAAAATGACCAAGACCCCTTTCACCGGTCGGGTTGAGAGGCGTCACCGGTTGGCACTCGTACATGCGATGTGTGTGGACCAATGAGCACGACAACTAGAGGTGGTTTTGATGCCGTTACCTTCACCGATGACTATAGTAGATATGGATATGTCTATTTAATGAGGCAGAAGTCGGAATCCTTTGAAAAGTTCAAGGAGTTCCAGAGTGAGGTACAGAATCAACTTAGCAAGACAATCAAATCTTTACAATCTGATCGTGGAGGTGAATTTTTGAGCAATGAATTTGGTAATCATTTGAGACAATGTGGAATTGTTCCACAGCTTACACCACCAGGCACTCCACAATGGAATGGGGTGTCCGAGCGGCGTAATCGGACTTTGTTGGACATGGTTCGGTCGATGATGAGCCAATCCGATCTGCCATTGTATTTTTGGGTTACGCTCTTGAAATCGCCGCTTTCACTTTAAATAAATTACCATCAAAATCGGTAGATAAGACACCATATGAGATGTGGACTGGGAAGAGTCCTAGTTTGTCTTTTCTAAGGATTTGGGGATGTGAAGTCTATGTTAAACGTTTGACGTCTGACAAACTCACACCCAAGTCTGATAAATGCTTCTTTATAGGATATCCTAGGAAACCAAAGGATATTATTTCTACAATGAGGAAGAGGGCAAAGTTTTTGTTGCGAAATGGTGTCTCTTTGGAGAAAGAGTTTCTTTCAAAAGAAGTCGATGGGAGAAAGGTGCAACTCGAAGAAATTCGAGAAACATCGAAAGTGTTTCAACTCCTCTTGAACCTCTACATGATGAACAAATTGTTGTTGAGCGGTGGATGAGGCATCACCCACGTAGATCTAAAAGGCCACGTCAATTGCACGTAAGGTATGGGCATGACGTATTATTGTTGAATAATGATGAGCCTAAGTCTTATAAGGAAGCGATGATGGACCCGGACTACGAGAAATGGCTTGGAGCCATGAAATCCGAGATAGACTCCATGAGTGACAATCGGGTTTGGAACACCGGTCGATCCTCTTGATGGTGTTAAAACCATTGAGTGCAAATGGATCTATAAGAAAAGATTGATATGGATGGAAATGTTCACATTCATAAAGCTCATTGGTCGCAAAGGGTTTCGACAAGTTCAAGGGTTGACTACGATGAGACTTTCTCACCGATGAGCGATGCTTAAATCTATACGAATCATTCTAGCTATTGCTGCATATTTTGACTATGAGATATGGCAAATGGATGTCAAAGCGGCTTTCTGAATGGAAACCTAAGTGAGGATGTGTACATGACACAACTGAAGGTTTTGTCGATCCAAAGAATGCTAGTAAAGTGTGCAAACTTCAAAAGTCCATTTATGGGTTGAAGCAAGCATCTCGGAGTTGGAATATACGCTTTGATGAGGAGATCAAAAGGTTTGGTTTCGTCAAGAACAAAGAAGAACCTTGTGTTTACATGAAGGTTAGTGGGAGCGCACTTGTTATCCTAATCTTATATGTAGATGACATATTATTGATTGGGAATGACATTCCAATCTTTGGAATCATTAAGGTATCATTGAAAATAGTTTTCTATGAAAGACCTAGGAGAGGCAACATATATCTTAGGAATAAAGATCTATAGAGATAGATCAAGAAGGCTAATTGGATTAAGCCAAAGTACTTATATTGACAAGATGTTGATTCGGTTCAAAGATGCGGGATGCCAAGAAAGGGTTCTTGCCTATGTCACATGGCATAAGTCTAAGCAAGAGTCAGTGTCCTTCGACAACTGATGAGCGAGACCGTATGAATGGTATTCCATATGCTTTAGCTATTGGATCCATCATGTACGCCATGATATGTACTCGACCAGATGTATCATATGCTCTAAGTGTTACGAGTAGATACCAAGCTGATCCCAGTGAAGGTCACTGGACAGCTGTGAAAAACATTCTTGAGTACTTGAGAAGGACTAAGGATGCGTTCCTAGTTTATGGCGGTAATGAAGAGCTCGTTGTAAATGGTTACACCGATGCAAGCTTCCAAACCGACAAAGATTATTATCGTTCGCAATCTGGTTATGTGTTCATTTTGAATGGAGGAGCGATGGTGGAAAAGTTCCAAGCAAGGGACGGTTGCTGATTCTACGACGGAGGCCGAGTACATTGCGGCTTCTGAAGCTGCGAAGGAGGGTGTTTGGATAAGGAATTTCATTGCTGAATTGGGTATGGTTCCGAGTGCCTCGGGCCCAATGGATCTCTATTGTGACAATAATGGAGCCATTGCGCAGGCTAAGGAGCCTAGATCCCATCAGAAGTCCAAGCATATACTCAGGCGTTTCCACCTTATTCGCGAATTGGTGGATAGAGGAGATGTTAAGATATGCAAAATCCATACGGACTTAAATGTTGCTGATCCGTTGACAAAGCCTCTCACACAGCCAAAGCATGAGGCGCACACAAGAGCTATCGATATTAGATACTTAAATGATTGACTCTAGTGCAAGTGGGAGACTGTTGAAAATATGCCCTAGAGGCAATCATAGAGATGATTGTATTTCATTATGCTCATAACATATGATAATATGTTATCTTGTTCCTTGAATGAATCATCAATTATATAGATCAATGAGTATGTGACTTGTTGGTGAAACTCTTTATCTTATATGATATCGTTCTAAAAGTATCCACAGTCGAATATCACCGATCGGAACACCGGTGACTCTCGACCAGTACATGTATTGATTGATGACCATGTTTCACGGTCATGGATATAGAGATATCGAATCAATAATGTGGACACATGTTAGAGAACATAGTGTTGGATAAGACCCACCTTGAGACACTATTGAGATTGTTATGATTCTATGTGTCGTTAGTTGGTCTCAAGCAATGATGATGTATAATCCTTAGACTGAGATCGCATGGTTTCCTAAATGTGTAATAGCACTCTTAGGGGTTGCCAAACGCTACTCGTGAATGCTGGGTAGTTATAAAGGTAGCTTTGGGTATGCTATGAAACATGCGGAGGAATGTGACCGGTCGGATATGGATTTGCCCCTCCTAACATAACGGAGAGATATCTCGGGCCCCTCGTTGTGGTCGAATAAAGTAAGTGCATGGCCATGCCACTAGTGGTCGAAGTGTCGACCACATGAAGGTATTCGACACTTGATCGAGAAAGTATTGAACAGTCCATGGATGACATATTATCTCACCTGGAGTTCAACCAGATGTCGTGAGGCAAAAGGATAATACACAAGCAGGTCGTTCGGTTGCCAAAGGTCGTTGACTGGTCGAAGTCGTATGGAGATACGACCTAGTCGAAGACTACTCGAACATTATCACCAACTGGTCGTAAGAAGTTGCAAACAGGTCGTAGTTAGATACTAACTAGTCGTAAGGAGTTACGTACTGGTTGTAACTGATTATGAACTGGTCGTGACTAAGTACGAGCTGGTCGTAAGTGATAAGGACCTGGTCGTAGATCATATTGCATTAAGGTTCGTCCGATATATTCTGTGTGTGTTCGGGAATCGTTATGTGCTGCTAGGTACGTACCGCTGACGACTCGTGATCGGGAAAGAGTTTCCAAGTCACAACCGATTACTCACGAACCTATAGGGTCACACACTTAAAGGGCTAGGATTTGACTTGGATGGTGATCCGAATTCTTATAGGCCACGAGTTCCTAATGGGCCTCCTGGTCGGGACCCATTATGGATGCCTATATATAGAGGGGCGGTGGCATGGGGGTGAGGGGAGGATCAATCCTTTTGGAAGAAATCTTGAAACCCTAATAGCCACGCTCTCTTCAACCACGCCGCCGACGCTAGCACTCCTGCGCGTGGTGTCCCTGCCCCGTACGTGTGGATACCTTGGAGGTGCTGTTGCGAAGCATCAGCACTAGGACGATCCGCGACTCATGACGACCTCAGGAGCTGGAGGAGAACTTGCGACGTTCGTCGGAGTAGGAGGAGAAGACGCGCAGCAAGTACGACTACGACTGCATCAACTCGCTACATCGACTCTACTTCCGCTACGAGTCGGCGCGTCTAGTGGTAATCTCGTGATCTATTACTTGCGGTGGTTCCTTGGTTGCACGGTAAAATTTTTGTTTGTGCTATCGTAGCCTTGCCGCGATCCAACAGTTCATGCACGGGCCTAATATGGTTAGGATTAAAGCCCAGGGTTTTAATGGAAAGACGCCCAAGTCAGTTAAGGACCGGTCTTTGAGCGTATTTTGCTACACCTTACCGTACCACCACATGTCTAGAATGGGATAGATTTGGCTAAATAATTTGTGGCGTCTTAGTGTTATTTGTGCCATGTTGTATGTGTGGGCATCGGTTAGACATTAGTTCCACCTGGCGCAAGAGGGGGCTCTCGGAGGATGGTTAGTCCGATGGTAGCGAAACCTTAGCGGGCATAAATACATTAAGATACTGCATTGTAACGGACTCATGATAATTGCTTAGTCACATGCCTTCGGAAGCGTGCTTTGGCCGACATTAAAAGCATATTATCTCGTGTGGGTAAAGCTGTACAAACTCCGCAGAGTAGAAACTATTCGAATAGCCGCGTCCGCGTTCATGGACATGCTAGCAAAGCCACTCTATGTTAGACTTGTTTTTGGTTTATAAAATGATTTCAACAGATGATTTTAGGATGGAGAATTCTATGGTAAAAATTGGGCGGTTAGCCAAGTGATAGGAGGGTATCCTTCACCATTCAATCAATAGAGGTTATCCTCTATTATTTGTCATCAAAAACACTGATTTGAGTTATTATATAAAAACTGGCCTTAGAAATTAATATTGGTATTTAACCTGAAAATGCTGTTTATGCAAAATAACCCTGCCATTTTCCTTTGTTTACCTTATGCATGCATAAACTTTCAATATTAGGTGTAACTTGCAAGCACAGTAGTTGTGCTTACTCTTGCTGAATAATCTTTATTCAGGAGAAGACCTCTATCAGGACGGTGAGGATCTTGACGACTAGGCTACGCCCCCAGACGATTGTCTGTGGCAAGTCGTGTGGTCTACTACTATTTTGTCTTACACTGTGTTATTTCTTTTCTATTTGGCCTCAGGCCCTTTTGTAATAAACTCTGAGATTATTATTAATAAAGTGTGTGATATGATTTTGCTGTCACTTTTGTTTGATTGTGTACACTAGAAATCCTGGACTAGTGTATAAACACAGAGAATTCGGGATCCTTCGCTCCTGGGTTCAACAAAAGTGGTATCAGAGCCATATCGACTGTAGGTCGTGGCCCCACAATTTCCCTAAGGATCTATTTTTAAAAACTAAAACTATTTTGAGTCTATCCAGAGTCCTCTCTCAACCCTTCTCTTTAGGTTACTGACTCATCTCTTTCTCAAAAATTGTAGATGGCTGAGATACCAGACGCTATCTCTCACGGAGTTCTTGCTGGACACTGGGCCGAGCTTCTCTGGGAGATGATGCAGCACTTGGAGTACAAGAAGAGGCCAACGTTCCAGGGGTATCGGTACAAGGTGGGAGAACGACGGCTCTGGAGGGTAGAAGTGCTGATTTACTCCGATCTGTCGCCGAACACAATCTTCCACACCTTCCACGCCCGATCGGGACGCGACACCCTTCGATGGCATTCAGATGCAAGACGAGAGCGATCCGTCATCTTCGCCACATCTACGACCGCTACCTCGTCGGCACCGGGTTTCACTATTACCCGATGCATCTTCCGACCAGACTCGATAGCACCTTCCGCACCGCCAAAGAAGAAGATTCCCCCGAGCTGACGCACCAGGTGGACTTGACGAAGGCACTGGACTATGCCTACGGGAACACCTTGGAGGACTTGCATACCGTCCAGGATAGCTTGGAGTACGCGGAAGCAAGGCTGAAGGCAGTCGAAGCAGAGCTGGCTAGCTACAAGGCGGGCGAGGCTAGCTCTAATGAGATAGACTATACCCCTAGTACCCCATAGATACTTTCCTTTAGTTCGGATTTTAGATGCGAATTATGAGCTATCAATTACCCCTGTGATAGCCATAATCAATTAATAAAATAAATGAATAAAAGAACTATTTTGAAAAGTTGGTTCTTTGTTGTGTGTTTATTGGTTCTTGGGCTATTTTAGATTTACCCCCCTTAGAATTCCTTGCCATCTCTTCTAAATCCTTGGAGGATCCAGCAGATGGTGAACACCCGCAGGAACGGCAGCGGCAGCATCAACGGCCAAGGAAACGATCAGGCGGATTACCAGGACAATCACGTTCGGCAGCCACCACCACCGCCGGCAGAAGGACTCGATTGGTGCCAGATGATGGCAAATCAGACCCATCTGATTGACCTTCTTGTCCAATCACTGCAGAATGTTCAGAATGCTCAAGCCGCTACCGCAGCAGCAGCAGCTCCAGCTCCACCCCCGCACAACCAGAGGTTAACCATGTCCGAGTTCATGAGGATGCGTCCGCCGACTTTCTCCAGCAGTACCGAACCAATGGACGCCAATGACTGGCTTCGGGCCATCGGGAAGAAGCTGGACATCACTCAGTGCTCTGATCATGAGAGGGTTCTGTTTAACTCTCACCAACTGAACGGTCCCGCATCGGAATGGTGGGATAATTACTGCATTGCCCATAATGATGCTCAATCCATCACATGGGCCGACTTTGTGCGAGCTTTCCGTCATGCACACATCCCGGCGGGGATGACGATGTTAAAGAAGAAGGAGTTCCACGCACTTCGACAGGGCAACCGCACGGTGAACGAATATCTTCACCGATTCAACCAACTTGCTCGCTACGCCCCAGCTGACGTAGCCAGAGATGAGGACAGACAGGAAAGGTTCCTGGAGGGATTAAATGATGATATCTCTGTCGAACTTATATCTCAGAATTTCATCGACTTCCAGCAGTTGGTGGATAAAGCAATCAGGCAGGAGGCCAAACACACGGAAATGGAGAACCGCAAGCGGAGGATGGCCGCCCAAAGGTTCAACGCAGGAGGTCTGCCCAAACCTCGCATCACCACACCGCAGCCACCGCAGTGTGGGAAATTTCAATCTTCCACGTCCCGCACTCCGGCACCGCCACAGCGCTCCAACCCTCCAACTTCTGCCGCACTTCATTGGGAGGGCAGTTTCAGCAGAAGCACTCTACCTCCTCAGCCTCTGGAGTTAGTGCTTCCACTGCAACGAGACGGGGCATTATGCCAATAAATGCCCGAAGAAGCAGCAAGGTATGGCACCAGCAAAGCCAACCTCAGGAGTTCCAGCTACTGGCGGCACCACAAGGCCAGCAGGTCAGTTCACCAAGGGACGGGTGAACCATGTCACCGCCGAGGAAGCCCAGGCAGCGCCAGATGTTGTTCTCGGTACGTTCCTTGTTAATTCGATACCAGCATATGTCCTATTTGATTTTGGAGCTTCACACTCTTTCGTGTCAAATAAGTTCGTGGGAAAATATGGGTTACCTATATCCTCCTTAGCTACTCCCATGATAATCCATTCCCCGGGCTCGGAAATGAGGACCAGTTCTCTATGCCCAAATCTTACCCTTGAGATATCCGGAGTATCCTTCCTAGCAGATCTGTTAGTTTTACACTCCCAAGGTCTGAATGTAATTCTTGGAATGGACTGGCTAGCCAAAAACCATGGTCAAATAGACTGTGCCAATAGGTCCATCACCCTCACCAATGAACAAGGCATATCTGTCGAATTCAAACCGAAGACCCGCACCGGAGGGAGTTCCATCCTCACCAGCTTGAAGGAAGTGAAACTGGAAGACATACCAGTGGCACGGGAATACCCCGATGTTTTTCCAGATGATCTACCCGGTATGCCACCGGATAGGGACATCATGTTCCTAATCAATCTAGTCCCCGGGACAGCTCCAATCTCGAAGCGGCCCTACAAAATGCCAGCCAACGAGTTAGCAGAGTAGAAGAAGCAAATCGAAGACTTGCGAAGCAAAGGGTACATTCGACCCAGTTCCTCACCATGGGGAGCCCCAGTACTATTTGTTAAGAAGAAAGACAATAGTATGAGAATGTGCGTTGATTAAGACCACTCAACGAGGTGACAATCAAGAACAAATACCCGTTGCCCAGGATTGATGATCTATTTGATCAGTTGAAGGGAGCAAGTGTCTTCTTGAAGATTGATCTGAGATCCGGTTATCACCAACTGAAGATCAGACCGGAAGATATCCCGAAGACCGCCTTCACCACAAGATATGGACTGTATGAGTTTACGATAATGTCCTTTGGGTTGACAAACGCCCCTGCCTATTTCATGAATATGATGAACAAGGTGTTCATGGAATTTCTGGTTAAGTTTGTGGTCGTCTTCACTGATGACATTCTGATCTACTCGAAGGATGAAGAAGAACACGAAAAGCACCTCAAGATGATCCTGGATAAGCTCAGGGAGCACCAACTTTATGCCAAATTCAGCAAGAGTGAATTCTGGCTAAGTCAAGTGGCATTCCTTGGACATATTGTGTCAGCAGGAGGAATTGCAGTAGACCCCGCCAAGGTTGAGGCAGTAATGGACTGGAAACAACCCAAATCAGTCACCGAGGTGAGAAGTTTCCTTGGACTAGCGGGTTATTACCGCAGGTTCATCGAAGGTTTCTCTAAACTCGCAAGACCTATGACTCAACTTCTGAAGAAGGAAAAGAAGTTTGAATGGACCGACGCCTGCGAAGAAAGTTTCTAGGAGCTAAAGAAGAGATTAGTCTCAGCACCGGTGTTGATTTTACCGGACATCCGCAAGGATTTTGAGATATTCTGTGACGCGTCCAGTCAAGGCCTCGGATGTGTATTGATGCAGGAAGGCAAGGTGGTAGCTTATGCATCCCGGCAGTTGAGGCCACACGAAGGGAATTACCCGACTCATGATCTGGAGTTAGCAACAATTGTGCACGCTTTGAAGCTCTGGCGGCACTACCTCATTGGTAACCGCTGTGAGATTTTCACGGATCATAAAAGCCTGAAATATATATTCACGCAGTCCGAACTCAATCTCCGACAGAGGAGATGGTTGGAGTTGATAAAGGATTACGACCTCGGAATCCATTATCATCCGGGCAAAGCTAATGTGGTAGCAGATGCCTTGAGTAGGAAGGCATATTGCAACACCATCATGGTACAACAAAATCAGCCAGGGTTGCGTAAACGCTTTGGAAGTCCAACCGACTCTTCAGGATCAGATCAGAACAAAACAGTTAGAAGATGAAGACATCCAAGAAATCAAGAAGAATATGAGAAGGGGCAAAGCCCCAGGTTCCTCCGAGGATGAACAAGGAGCAGTGTGGTTCGGAGACCGCGTCGTGTACCTAACCAACAGGAGTTAAAGGACTCGATTCTGAAAGAAGCCCATGAATCGCCATACTCCATTCATCCCGAAGCACCAAATGTACCAGACCTAAAAGAAAAGTATTGGTGGGTCGGCATGAAGCGTGAAATCGCTGAATTTGTCGCCGTTGACGCGTTTGTCACGAGTCAAGGCGAGCATCAACGACTACCGATGCTACAACCATTGCCAGTGCCCGAGTGGAAGTGGGAAGAAGTTGGTATGGACTTCATCACCGAACATCCTAAGACCCAATCGGGATATGACTCCATCTGGGTGGTAATTGACCGATTAACCAAAGTCGCCCACTTCATTCCTGTCAAGACCACATACCAGAGCAGTAAGCTAGCAGAATTGTACATGGCCAGAATCGTATGCCTACCTGGAGTACCCAAAAATATTGTGTCTGACCGATGTTCTCAGTTCACCTCTCGGTTCTAGAAAAATCTGCATGAAGCCTTGGGAACCTGACTCAATTTCAGCACGGCATATCACCCCCAGACCGATGGTCAGACAGAGCGCACCAACCAAGTCCTTCAAGATATGCTTCGAGCCTGTGCCTTAGATTTCAGAAAAGGATGGGACAAGGATCTGCCATATGCAGAGTTCTCATACAATAATAGCTACCAAGCCAGTTTGCACATGGCTCTATTTGAAGCTTTGTATGGTAGGAAATGTCGAACCCCGCTCCTTTGGGAGCAGGTAGGGGAACGCCAGCTCTTAGGACCTGAGTTGATCAAAGAAGCTGAAAGTAAAGTGAAGGCTATACAGGAGCGTCTGAAAGTAGCCCAATCCCGACAAAAGAGTTATGCCGATAACCGTTGGAGGGAATTGAACTTTGAGGTAGGAGATTTTGTCTATCTCAGAGTTACCCCACTCAGAGGTGTGAGGAGATTCCAGAAAAAAGGTAAACTCGCACCCAGATATATCGGACCATACAAGATCTTGGCAAGACGTGGAGAAGTAGCTTATCAATTAGAGCTGCCAGAAGCCTTGTCAGCAGTGCATAATTCTTCCACGTGTCACAGTTAAAGAAGTGCCTGCGAGTGCCAGAAGACCACACCCTCCTAGAAAGCTGTGACCTTCAAGAAGATCTCACCTATGTGGAGCGACCAATTAAAATTCTAGATGTCGCTGAACGTGTTACCAGAAGCAAAATCATCAGATCATACAAGGTACAATGGAGTCACCATCTAGAAAGTGAAGCCACATGGGAGAAGGAAGAAGAACTCAAGGCCAACTACCCTGATCTTTTTACTAACCAAGCCTGAATCTCGGGGTCAAGATTCCCTTTAAGGGGGGTAGGTTTGTAACAACCCAAATTTCAAATTTCAGCTAAAAATAAAGTTAATTATTTTTGTGGATTTTTCTGAAATTTTTAAAAGCCTTTACTTAATGAATTTGAAGCTAAACAAATTTATTTACAAAATCTATTACCAAGTAATAGTGGAAATATTTTATTTAAGTCCTAAATGCCTCAGAGAATTTCTGTGAATTTTCTCATAATTTTTGGATTTTAATTGCTATATTCCAAAGCTTAATTGAATTATCAGCAATTATTTAAATCGAAATCAAAGAAAATCCCCAAACACCAATGGTTGAAACCCACTGCCCATCCATTTCGCGCGCGCCTCTCTCACTAACGGCGGGCCCGTGTCGGCCTCTCCTCCTCACTCTCACGCAAGACGGCCTTATCAGCCGTTGGATTGAAATCCAACGGCTAGAACTCAATGGGACCTTCAGAAGGTCCGAACGTCCCACTCAATCGGGACCGTACATCAGTAACTTTCCTAACCGCCGCAACCCCCTTGATCTATCGCAACCGTCGGATCAAAATCCAACGGCTGCATCCAACCCTAACTTACCGATTCATACATACCTTGTCCACCGTTGGATCAAAATCGGACGGCCCAGAGTCGTCGTCTTCCTTTCCTTCTTCTACCTCGCGACTTTCCTTTTCTTCCCCGCGCAGCCGCCATTGCCGCCTTCTAGAAACCTTCCATAGGCTCCCGAATCCGGCCGCATCTCCGAAATCACCGCAAGCATTAAGATCCCCGCATCACACCGCGTCCATCATGGCCCTTTCTTTCCTTTCTATCGCTGCGAATCCCCGATTTTGCTCTGCCGCGCCGCATGGATCTTCTTGCGCCCTACGAAGCTCCGGCCACGTCCGCGTCCTATAAATAGGAGCCCTGGGAGCGCCTCGACCTCCATAACTCATAGCCGCCACCCCCGTAGCCCCTCCGTCACCGTAGCGCCCTAATTTCGAAGTTCCGTGGCGGCTCTTGGTCATCTCCGTTTCGGCGCCACGAACTCCTCTCGTCTCGCCGTCGGCACCATCGTCATCGCCTGCGTCCCTGCGGCTTCTACCGCCACCCACGCCGTCGGAGGACGCCGGGATCACTTTTTCGTCGACGACCGCACACCGCCGCCGCTAAACTCCTCGTCGCCGGCGAACCATTAGTGCCCCTTCACCGCAAGGTAGCGCCCTAGACTCAGTGCCACACCGGCTTTCCGTTGAGCATCTCCATTCGGCTCGCCGTGGCGTGAAACGCTGGCGAGCCTACAACCGTAGTATCGCCGCTCGCCGGGTCTACGTGGCCATACCACGTAGGCGCCAGGTCAACGCCACCTCGGCGCCCAAAGCTCACATGGATGCCCACGTGGCAGCCACCTCAGCCGTGTCCACATCTCCCTTCGGAGCCAAAAGCCGTGGGCCTGGTCCACATGCACCGTGTCTGTGACACGTGGGGCCCGCATGTCAGGAATTATTTTAATTCCTTTAAAATTCTGAAATTCCTCGCTGGCATCAGCATTGCGCAATAATTAGATTTTCCAGTAGAAAAATAATTCGGAAAATTCAATTAAATTTCAGATTTAGGTTTAAACTTCAAAAATTCATATCTTTTGCATCTGAACTCCAAATTGGGTGGTTCAAGTTGCAAAATTTGTCTAAAATCATAATCTAGATAACTAGACCAAAATATTTCAATTTGGAGTTATTTTGAGCCGAGTTTTTGAATTTATTTGAATTTGAATTTAATTTATCGTATTTTCGCGTATAGACCTCGACGACTCCGGAGAGTTAGATCCTTCTGACAATTTAGAGTTTCAAGACTTCAACGAAGGCAAGTTACACTATTGATCATATTGTTCCTAGTATTTTAACGTATTTAATTTCTGTTTTCAAAGTATTATTGCATGCATATGTTTATATAAATGTGTGGATGTCCTGTTTTGTATGTAGTCAATCCAACTATCATTGTATGGCCAATTTGATTTTGAATATGAATGCCTTGTCACCTTTAGGTAAAATGCTATTAAAATTAATCATGTGCTTAGACATGCTTAGATCACAATCATGAATTTGGGAGGGTTTTAGCCAAATCTTTTACAAAGTTGATTCAAATTTGATTTTGGTGGTATTGTCTTACCACCAAAGGTTTATAAAGAGGATTTTACGCTACATAAAATAAAATAGGTTTGGACTTGGGTGAGATGGATGGATGGTGGGTGCAGGTTCATGCACGGGCCTAATCTGGTTAGGATTAAGGCCCAGGGTTTTAATGGAAAGACACCCAAGTAAGTTAAGGACCGGTCTTTGAGCGTATTTTGCTACGCCTTACCGTACCACCACATGTGTGGAATGAGACAGATTTGGCTAAATAATTTGTGGCGTCTTAGTTATATTTGTGCCATGTTTTATGTGTGGGGGTTAGACATTAGTTCCATCTGGCGCAAGAGGGGGCTCCTGGAGGATGGTTAGTCCGATGGTAGCGAAACCTTAGCGGGCATAAATACATTAAGACACTGCATTGTAACGGCCTCATGATAATTGCTTAGTCACACACCTTCGGAAGCGTGCTTTGGCCAACATTAAAAGCATATTATCTCGTGTGAGTAAAGCTGTACAAACTCTGCAGAGTAAAAACTATTCGAATAGCCGCGTCCGCGGTCATGGACATGCTAGCAAAGTCACTCTAAGTTAGACTTGCTTTTGGTTTATAAAATGATTTCAACAGATGATTTTAGGATGGAGAATCCTATGGTAAAAATTGGGGCGGTTAGCCAAGTGATAGGAGGGTATCCTTCACCATTCAATCAATGGAGTTATCCACTATTAATTGTCATCAAAAACACTGATTTGAGTTATTATATAAAAACTACCCTTAGAAATTAATATTGGTATTTAACCTAGAAATGCTGTTTATGCAAAATAACCCTGCCATTATCCTTTGTTTACCTTATGCATGCATTAACTTTCAATATTGGGTGTAACTTGCAAGCACGGTAGTTGTGCTTACTCTTGCTGAATAATTTTTATTCAGGAGAAGACCTCTATCAGGATGGTGAGGAGCTTGACGACTAGGCTACACCCTGCACGATTACGTGGCAAGTCGTGTGGTCTACTACTATTTTGTCTTCATTTGTGTTATTTCTTTTCTATTTGGCCTTAGGCCCTTTTTGCAATAAACTCTGAGATTATTATTAATAAAGTGCGTGATATGATTTTGCTATCACTTTTGTTTGACTGTGTACACTAGAAATCCTGGACTAGTGTATAAACACAGAGAATTCGGGATCCTTCGCTCCCGGGTTCGACAATATGTTTATACAATTATTTCAATTCCTTGTTTTAATTACCTAGTTATTCCAATCTTCCTTGTATAGCCAATTTGATTGTTGAACGTGAATACCTTGTCACCATTAGGCAAAAATGATACTAAAATTAACCATATGCTTAGCCAATGTAGAAGGTGGACAAGTATATGGTAATGGTGAGATTTTAGGAATCAGTCTATGTGAAGAACAGTAGAAGGTGAATTGGTTTCGACTTATAACTTCTTTGAGAGAATTCTATGGAATGTTTGTCATTGGAATACAATTGATTAGTGCAACAAGTAGTGGAAATTATGGCCAATTGCTAAACATATCTCAAGTCCTGGAGCGGGGAATATAACGTTTTGTATGACCTGGTGTTGAGAGGAGGCTTAAGGTATTTGGAGTATGAGGTTTCATAAGATCTGTTAACAAGCGAGTGATATCGCATCTTCAAGTCCTATCCGTTAAGTGGTTCTGGTCAGGTTGGTACGTGTGATGAGGAGTAATACGTCAGTTGCATCAAGGCACGGTGGTCCGGTATGTCTGAGAGGAAAATCACTTGGAAGCTAGAGGTCTCGCATGCTCGAGCCTTATGAAGAGTCGTTCACGCCGTGTATGTGTTAATGCTTGTTAAGTTCAGTTTCGGTGCTCATTCAAGTGGATCAGTGAGAAGAATTCGGGGTCGAATTATGTTTAAGGGGGGGTAGAATGTAATACCCCAAGTCTATTTAAGTGAAAAGAAAGAATTAGAGAGAAGGACTAACTAGAAAAAAAAAGAATTAACAGAGGATTAGAGGGGGTTTCTGCAATTATTCGCCAACCTAGGCCTCAGGCTTTGGCCCAGGAGGCCCAGGAGGGGCCAGCCACCAATAAAAGGAGGGGGAAACCCTATGGATGGTACTGTAGCACAGCGTGGTACAGTAGCCACCACTGCTACAGTGCCCTGTGAACAGTAGCGCCTCCTTGCGCCGTCTCCTTCGGGTGCTGCCGACCAAGAAGAAGAAGAAGACGAGGAGGAAGGGGAAGAGGGAGAGGATCTTCTTCGTAGGGGTGGTTCGTCGTCTCCCTGCGATTCTTCAAGGGTAACCTCAATTCCCCTTTGATCCGATGCGTTTTTGGATAGTTAATCAAGATCGGTAATTATGGTCTCCTTAGGACAGTTATCGTTAGACAATCGTTTTTATGTAGTTAAGTGCGGATTCAGTTCTGGGCATCTCCTAGAGTATTGTAGAGGACGTCAATATCTTTCGATGAAGTGCTATATCGCATTATTTGGAACTCTGTAGCAAAAGTTATGAATTTATTAATGTGACTATTCTGCGAATCTATTAGTACTCTGACTTGAACGATCAGTTAAATGGAAAATTAGAGGATCTCAGCATAACTAAAGTTGTAGATAATTGTCGTAGCTTTTAGGGAAGCCCAAGAACGTGAACTTTGGACAAACGAGCTCAAAGTTATGGTAGTTTTAGTGTACTGTCCAGAGAACCTAACGTGAAATCGATGTTCTGTTAATTAGCATGATAGGGATATTAGATGGCTGAATCAGGAAGGCCCACCAACTAGGTTTAGTTGAGGAAATTGATAACCTTTCAATGAAGTCTAAGAACACATCATTTGGACTCATGTACTAAAAGATATGAATTTTAGAACGCGACTGTCCACAGAGGGGACAGAACAACATCTAGGATTGGAGTTGGGTTCGCGTTAAAAGAACTATTGCAAGTTCGTATTTGCTTTTATAGTTTGTGTGGTACATTAATGTTGTCTTAGTATGCTTTTAAATGGATTTTAGGTTGGGGATTGGTCCCGGAGGCAGCACCCTCTTCACATCCTTCGTTCCCACGCGGTTAAGGTAAGTACTCTGTTTGATAGAGTAATTATGAATTGTTTGACAGTGAGTGCTAGCATTTTGATACATATTAGCTATGCTTGGTTGATAGTGTGATATGTTGATTAAAGTTGGTAAATGCTTATGATATGAATGATTGTTACTCATGTATGATGTTGATCTTTGTTCATGATTCTTTGCGAAATTGTAATTGTTCATGTGCACCATGAGAGCATACATAAGACTTGGTCACGTGGTTACCAGGTATACATATTCGAGGTCCCCGTCATGTGGATGACGGGCTTGAGGTCCCCACATTCGTGGAATGTGGGCATTGAAAAGAGGTCCCTATCAGGAAAACGATGGGCTTTTAGTCCCCACACTTGTGGAGTGTGGGCTTGAGGTCCCCTTTACTTGCAAAGTATATCAAGTTTAAAATAAATTTGTAAGAAATTTGGTGAAAACCCTCCCAAATTCTGTAAGTGTGAACTAAGCTTGGCTAAGCATATGTTTAATTTTGATAATATTTTGCCTATGGTGTCAAGGTAGTCAGATACAATATCCAAATTGGCCATACAATAAAGCATGGGGGTAACTATACATAAAACAGGACATTAAAGTATTTATACAAACATATGCATGAAATAAAGAATTTAAAAACTGAAAATAACTTAAAATACTGGGGGCAATATGGTCAATGGTGTAACTTTCCTTCGTTGATGTCTTGGAATTCTAAATCTTCAGATTGGTTGAACTCTCCGGAGTTGTCGAAGTCTAAACGCGAAAATACGATAAATTTAATATTCAAATTCAAATAAATTCAAAAAAATAAATCAAAATAACTCCAAATTGAAATATTTTGGTTTAGTTAGCTAGATTATAATTTTATATAAATTTTGCAATTTGAATCACCCAATTTGGAGTTCATATGCAAAAGTTATGAATTTTAGAAGTTTTAAACCTAAATCTGAAATTTAATTGAATTTCCCGAATTATTTTTGTACTGAAAAATCTATTTATTGCGCAATGCTGACGCCAGCAACAGAATTTCAGAATTTAAAAGATTTAAAAACAAATTCTGACAGTGGGCTCTACGTGTCATAGACACGGCTCATGTGGACCGAGTCTACGGTAGAACGGGGGTGTGGGGCTGAGTGGCTTGCCACGCAAGCAGCCATGTGGACTGCCACATGGCGGCCACGCGTGCAAAAGTGCCGAGGTGGCGCTGATGTGGCGCCACAGTGGCGTGCCACGTCGGCGCCGGACGGGGGCGGCGCTCGGGTTCCAAAGGAACCGGCGATCAGCGGCGTCTCACCGGCGATGAGGGGTACCAAAAGGGAGAGGGTGCTATGGGGAACTCGGTGCGCTACCTGGCAACAGAGGGGCGCGACGAGGTGGCTGGCGGCGAGCGAGGTTTGGTCTTGCGGCGGCGCGGCCTTCCGGTGGAGCTCCGGTGAAACGTAGGCGAGCACCGGGTGCGCGGTGATGTGGCGAAGACGATGGTGGCGTCGGCGAGGCGAGGGCGTCGATGATGGCGTCGCTATCGGCGGCGGAAGCTTGAAGCTTGGCGGCGACGAGAACTCAGATTCCGGCGAAGTGGAGAGAGGAGAGGGGAAACGGGTGGCGGCGTTGGATTGAGGGTGGAAGGGGTCACCTCGTGCTCCCTTTTATAGGGCGAGGGGAGGACGGGAGCGGCGGCGGCGTGGAGGACGTGCGGCGGCGGTTGCGGTTCTCGTGCGCCCGTTCGTGGAGAAAGAGGGAGAGGGAGTGGGGGTCGTGCGGTGGCAGACGCGGGTCGTGCGCCACGACGCAGGGAAGTCGGAGCGGTTGGAGATGCGTTCGTTGCGGAGCTCGTGCGAGGGCGGCGATGGCGGTTGCGGGCGCGACTGCGCGAAGAAGAAGGGAAGGAGGACGATGACGTGGAGCCGTCGGATGATGATCCGGTGGCCGAGGTCACGTGCGGTGACGTGGAGGGAAACGAGCGCGTGAGGCTCGTTGGATGTTAATCCAACGGCGCAGAGGAGAGGAAGAGAGGGAGAGACGTGTGGCTGCTTGGTAGCCGTCCGATTTAAATCGGACGGTGGAAGTGAGAGAGAGGGTGAGAGCGCGGGGCGGGCTGAATGGGCCGGCGCCGAAGGGGGTTTTGGGCCGAGGCCGTTGGGTTTCGGCCCAAAGCCATTTTTGGTTTTTCTTTTGCTTTTCTATTTGTTTTAATCCTGGTAATTCATTTAGGCTTTAGAAAATAGTAAAATAATTCCAAAAATTATGGAAAAATTCACAGAAATTCCCATACTTATTTTGGACTTAATAAAATTATTTCCAACTTTATGTTGGCTTTTAATTTTCAAAATAAATTTGTTTTTGACTTTAAAATATTTATAAAAAGTTTTTAAAATTTCAGAAAATTCCACAAAGACACATAAATTTTAAATTTTTACTGAAATTTGAAAATTGGGCTGTTACACGCTTGAGCTCAAACACCCGAGAGCCATTGCTGGACCTTGGAGCTCCTCGAGGACATCCGGGCTCTAGTGGTTCAAATTGCAATCTTGGCGTGTCAACTTGTTCGCCCGGTCACCTTAAGAATTCCCTAACTTGTTTTGTTTAACCTTCTCAGAGGTTGACAAATTGGGGACTTGCTCTTTGCGGCCGGAATTGCCTTCTTCCTCAACACCGGCAAGCACCGTCGTCGCCGGAGCTTATTCGACCACCTCTAGACCTTCTCCATCCTCAGGTACCCACTCATTAGTCCTCTAAGGCCTGGGCACTTGCTTCTCAGATAAATACGGAGCTCTTTGTGTTTTTCACGTTTAGCCGTTGTTGCCCTCAGGCCTTTTTGTCGGTCGATAATCTGCCACAATCAGAACTACCGCCTTGTTAGTGCCGAAACTATCGCCCCTGCAGTAGTACCGTTTCCATAATGTCGGAAGTACCGTTTTCCCGTGGGACGTCAAAAACTCCCCAAAAGGCGCCATCTCTGGAAATTACGTACTGCTCCTTGCAACGGTACTACCGTGTCTGCGGTAGTTCCGTTCCATCAACCGCGGTACTATCGATTTTCAAAAGACCCCTTCTCTGGAATTGACTTATCGCCTCACCTGTGGAACTACCAGTAAAGCGGTACTACCGCACATTACTTGCCGGTACTACCGTTTTTCCTGTTGCCTGCTGTACAAATTTCAGAGCTTTTGATTGAAGTTGCTTTTAAATCCGATAATCTTTTATTTGTCAACTGAAGATAGTCCTAAACTTCAAAAGTTCCTAACCAATTCTTTTCAATTCCATTTTAGATGATTCCAATGTGTTAAATTTCATTTAACTAAAGTTTAATCTAAAAATACATTTAGACATTGCCCTTTACGTAAAAATCTTGTAAACAATATTATCGTGTTTGACCATTATTTGATATTCCAGAAATTCAACTAAAACTTATAAAATGCATAACTTTTTCTGTATAACTCTAAACTGAGCAAAATCAAGCTCGTAAAATTCCTCTGTTAGTATACTTTAATATGGAATATGTTTTGTTCATGCATGTACCTCTGAAAAATGATATGTTCTAGTTTTACAACCTAGAAAAATCATAAGTAATTCGTTTTAACTCCAAATTGAGTAAACTCAGTTTTTATGTTCTTACAATGCCATGTTCTACCTACCATAAAAATTTCAGATCCTAGATCTTTCTGGAAATTTGTGCCATAAACAGTAACTGTAAACACCTCAGCCCAACATGAGCCTGGAATGCTACTGAAGAATCATTAAACAAATCTAACCTAGAAAAATTTATCAAATTCCGGCAAAACCTCCTTTGTATAGTTAACTATACGGAGGTTCCAATAGTAAAGAATATCATAAATAAATATTCCAACATCCAATATCATCACTAAGCATTAGAAACAGGCTAATCAACTAGAACATATTCAAGGATATCCAAAATACGTTTCTCATCATTATTACAAAGAACCTCGATGCATAAGGCCTAACCATGATCATTTCTTAAGCAAATCGCTTAATTATTAATGGACACACTAAAAGAATTAATCAACTTGTAAAGATGTGTGGCAGTGTGTGACTCCAACTCAAGTCTACTCCCTCCCATGCATGCTGTTCTTGCAAAAGGTACCTAAAACACAACAAAAGTAAGAGTGAGCCCAAAGGCTGGATTTGGCTAATTAATTTGTGATATTTGTATTTATGTCATGTGATTATGTGGGTGTCGGTTAGACGCTTTATTCCCACTTGGCGCAAGAGGGCTTAGGAGGATGGTTAGTCAAAAGGCGAAACCTTAGCGGGCATGAGTATACTAGGACAAAACATTGTAAAGGCCTCATGGTAATTGCTCACCACACGCCTACGGAGCGTGTATTGGCGACATAACGAGCATGTCACCTCGTGTGGGTAAAGTTGTACCAACTCTGCGAGTAGAAACTATTCGAATAGCGCGTCATGTTATGGACATGCTAGCGGGGCCACTTAAAGTTAGAATTGTTTTTGGTTTTTAAATGCTTTATTAAATGCTGAGGATGGTTAATCCTTATGAAAAATTGGGCGGGGAGCCAAGTGTTAGGAGGGGATCCTTCACTAAATCATTGGAGGTTATCCACATTGTAATATTGTCATTTTAAAATATGATTTTAGTCTTAATGTAAAACTGCCTTAGAAATTACTATGGTTATTTACACTGAAAATGCTGTTTATGCAAAACAACCTCTGCCATACTCACTTGTTACCTTATGCATGCATTTTAATTCAATATTGGGTGTAACTTGCGAGCACAGAAGTTGTGCTCATCCTTGCTGAATAAATCTTATTCAGGAGAAGATTTCTTCCCCGACGGTGAGGATCCGGACGAGTAGACCTTTTGACCCAAACGATTGCCTATGGCGCATCTGTAGGGAAACGGGTAGGCTACACTAGCGCAAAATAAAAAATTCTACCCGTAAACCAAGATCACTGCAGTTATAGATCATGGTCTTACCACTAGACGCGCAGTGCGGAAGTTGATGCGGCGTCGGGCGGTGTAGTCGTACCAAGTTGATGCGATGCGTCGGGCGAGTAGTCGTACTACTTCCTCGTGCTCGTCGCGGCGTCCACGTCTGACTCCTTTCTTGCGGTTCGTCCCAACGCCACGATGGCGCCTCAAAGGTATCCACACGCACGGAGGAAGCGACGCCGCGCCGGACTACTAGATCCGCGCGGCGACTAGGGCGTGGGAGGGTGGCGGCGGGGTTTGAGGATGTCACGAAAAACTCAACCTCAACGGTAGCGCCCCTGCCCTCCTTTTATAGACGTCCTTATAATGGGCTTCTACGAATAGAGGCCCATTAGGACTCAATGCCAGATCTAATTCGGATCCAATCCGAATTAGGCTTCACCTTTAAGTGTGTGACCTATGGTTCACATATGTTTAGACATGACGCGGGTACACATACTTGGTCAATAGTTGGTAGCGGCCTCTAGCAAGACGTGCCAACTCCTAAACATACGTAAAGATCATATCGGACGAACCATCACAACGTTATGTACATGCCAATCCCTTTGCCTCACGATATTGGTCGAGCTCCAAGTGACCACTCTTTCTCGATCCGTGATCGGAATCCCTTACTAGGTTAACTCTTAACCTTAAGTAGCATGGCCATGCATTTCGGATCCGATCACTCGAGGCCCAGAGATATCTCTCTCGTGTAGAGAGGGCAAATCCCATCTCGATCGACCATGCCTCGCATAACATGCTTCATGACAAACCCGAAAGCTACCTTTATAACTACCCGATTCACGGAGTAGCGTTTGATAGCCCCTAAGTAGGTCGATTCACATCTCAAGTACATGCGACAATCTCGAGTCTAAGGACAAGGCGTACACATTGTGTAGAGAGAACCATAAGAATAATTACTATGTCTCATGTTGGGTCGGTCCAACCCCATGTTCTAAACATGTGTCCACATTATTGGTTTGACATCTCCATGTCTATGACACTCGTGAAACATGGTCATCAACCGATACATGTGCTAATCCATCATTCACGTGTGTCCTCACATGAACTCCGACTAGGGACAACTTTAGAATAACCATACAAGTAAAGAGTTTCACAAACAAGTCACATACTTGTTAATCAACACAAAGGCAATATTCAAGGAACATTTATTAAATCATGGATACAATGAAATATCATCATCAATATGATTGCCTCTAGGGCATATCTCCAACAGATCTCCCACTTGCACTAGAGTCAATCTAGAAGATATCTAATACCCATAGCTCTTGTGTGCGCCTCATGCTTAGGGGTGGGGAGAGGCCGTCAAAGGATCTGAAATATTCAAACGTGTGTATTTTGCATATCTTTAAATCTCCTCGATTAAGGATCTCTCGAATGAGATGAAACCGCATGTGATATGTGTTTGTTCTTTTGGTGATTCCTCGGCTCCTTGGCTTGCATAATGGCCCACTTGTTATCACAAGAAGATCCATAGGATCGCACGCACTAGGAACCACACCTAGTTCGATTATGAACTTCCTTATCCAAACACCTTCCTTTTGCTGCTTGAAGCCGCAATGTACTCGGCCTCCGTTGTAGAGTCGCACAGATCTCTGCTTGGAACTCTTCCAACTTACCGCACCACCGTTCAAAAGGAACACAAAACCCGATTGCGATTTGTAATCATCTTTGTCGGTTTGGAAGCTTGCATCGGTGTAACCATTTACAACGAGCTCTTCCTCACCTCAGTAGACTAGGAACACATCCTTAGTTCTTCTCAAATACTTGAGAATGTTTTTAGCTGTGTCGATGACTCTCACTGGATCACCGTATCTGCTCGTAACACTTAGAGCATAGGAAACATCTGGCGAGTACACATCATAGCATACATGATAGATCCAATGGCGAAGCATATGGAATCTTACTCATGCGATCTCGCTCATCGCTTGTCGAAGGACAGAGTCTTGCCAAGATTTATGCCATGAGACATGGGCAAGAACCCTTTCTTTGCCTCCTCCATGTTGAACCGTTTCAACACTTTGTCAATGTAAGTACTGCTTAATCCTATTAGCCTTTTTGATCTATCTCTATAGATCTTAATACCCAAAATATATGCCGCTTCCCTAAGTCCTTCATTGAGAAACTATTTTTCAGTGAGGTCTTAACGGACTCGAGCATAGGAATATCATTTCCAATCGTAATATGTCATCTACATATAAGATTAGAAATACGAGTGAGCTCCACTTGTCTTCTTGTAAACACAAGATTCTTCTTCGTTTTGATGAAGTCAAACCCTTTGACCACTTCATCAAAACGAATGTTCCAACTCGAGATGCTTGCTTCAATCCATAAATGGATTTTTGAAGTTTGCATACTTTTCTAGCATTGTTTGGATCGACAAAACCCTGGTGTATCATATACACGTCCTCGGTTAAATTTCCATTAAGGAAAGCCGTTTTGACATCCATCGCCATATCTCATAGTCGAAATATGCAGCAATAGCTAGAATGATCCGTATTGATTTAAGCATCGCTACAGGTGAGAAAGTCTCATCGTAGTCAACTCCTTGAACTTGTCGAAAACCTTTTGCGACAAGTCGAGCTTTATGGATATGAACATTTCCATCCATATCAATCTTCCTTTTGTAGATCCATTTGCACTCTATGGTTTTAACACCATCAGGCGGGTCAACCAAATTCCAAACTTGATTGTCTCCCATGGATGCTATCTCGGATCTCATGACACTATTACCAATGTACCCACACTTCGGACCGCCTTTTTGCCAAGCTATTAAGCACACTTCCTTTGGTATGCAGCAGACGCTAAGTCCTCTGAACCCTTTCCAATGGAATATGCTAATCAAGAGACGCACATATGGGGGTTAATCCTTAGTGATATGCCGACGAAATATGGATCACAAGGACCCATACGTGAAGCAGGACACACCGGCCTCGGCGGGTGCTCCTCTCCCCACAAACATGTCCATGTTGCATATAATCAAATATGCAACCCACCACGCGACTCATTAATTAACACACCCCAAAGTACTCGGCTAAGAGAGGTCCCATATCCTGTAGTGTGGTTAGCACGCACGTAATGCTCGGATAACGTGTACTCACAAGTAGTTCGGTCCTTAATTGACCCGGGCACCATTCCAATCACACCCAAAAGATCACACCATCTTACCATTGTGCCCAAGTCTAAATTGTTTTCATTTTCAGTTTTAGTTTTGCAATTTAGACATAGCACAAGGCTGAAATATACAGATTATAACAGTTTGTGTGTTCAAGGTTATCGACAAGTCGATAACCGCCCATTTCTACCGATAGCTAAGCATGGCTAAGCATAATGACACGTAAGCTACTAAGTGACAAGGGTTCATCCAGCGAACCCAAAATCACAACAAGTAATTCTAGGCTCAGTAGTAGAGGAATAAACATTTCCTACTGATCATGCAGCTACTGGGCCAACTATCGACAATAGTTTAAATCAACATAGCAATGCATACATAGAATTTGCAAACAACATATTAGAATTTGAAATTAGTAGGATCAATATGATCAAATGATGCTACATCTGCTTGCCTTGCTGGAGTGTAGGATCTGATGGCTGTGGCTCAGAATCAATATTAAGATTGTCTTCGGAACCTAACGCGAAAAGGCGATAATCAAATAAGAACGAAGAACACCAAATAAACTCCAACAGCTAAAAGACACTCAAATCTAATGAAATTTACACAGCACCTAAGGGAATGATTTTAGACAATGATAGGAACAAGAATCATACAATTTGGACTAAGCATGCAAAAGATATAGACAAAATACTCTTGCTCAACCTATCAATTCACTGATTTAAATACTGGTACTGTTCATAGCAAAATTTTCTAAAATGATCTAAGGTCTGAAATTTTTATAGTAGGTAGATCATGGCATCCTAATAACAGCAAAGTTGAATTTACTAAATTTGGGGTCATACACATTTACTTACGATTTTTCTAAGCTGTAAATCTGATGCAAGACACTTTAGAGAATTTTAACTATGCTTAAAACCTATTTCATATTAAAGTATGCTAACAGATGAATTTAACAAAATTGATTTTGCACAAATTGGAATTATACATAAAAAGATATGCATTTTTCAAGTTTTAAACATATTTCTGGAATATTCAATATTGGCAGAAATCAAGTCATTCTAGTTTCAAGATTTTCTGCTACTGAAATATACCTAGTTGCATTTTTATATTAAACTTTAATGATAACAGATTTTATTCCAGTTGGAATCATCTAAAAAGGGTTTAAAATGTATTTGTTAAGACTTTCTAAAGTTTTTATACCATTTTCAGTTGTTAAATAATTAATTACCGAAATACAGACAAACCTAATCAACAGGATAAGACGTGGACGCTTAGCAACCCTTGATCTAAAATCCTACGGCTCACGCGCGCCGGAAACAGCGCACGCGCGCGACTCTTCGAAGGAATCCCACCGTTGGATCAAGATCCAACGGCACAAGCGAGGGAATGCATCCGGACGGTGCGGTTGCTTGGGCCAATCCCAGCCGCAGATCTGCAAATGGACGGTCCAGAGCGCACCTTCATTCGGATGGTCCGAATGCATACGGGATCTCAGCCGTTGATCACAAGATCGACGGTCAAGAACGATAGAGGCAACCTGAGAGTCCGAATGCACTCTAGATCTGGGCCGTTGATCACGGGATCGACGGTCCACGATCAACAAAGTGCTACGCACAGGACTTAAGTGCGCGGGGAGGATTTTAATGAGGACCCACATGTTAGTGAGACAGAGGGACAATTAAGACATCGATTAATTACCAGGAACCAATGATTAGTGATCTACTAGCAATTAATGTGTCCTAATGACTGGCACAGATGTGATTTAAGAGATTGGAGGGCCCGCATGTCAGCGACCCAAAAGGTTTATTTCCAACAGCGATTAACCTCCGACACATTAATTAACCAATAATTAGTCCTTAATGATGTCGGAACAACACGGTGTTATACCAGTGGATGATTTAAGGGTGTTGGGCCCACTGTCAGTGGCTCAACAACAAGGTTTAAGACACAGATAATGAGCTAATGATTAGCAATCACAAGGTAATTAATGTGCCTTAAACAAATGACGAAAACAGGAGCTCTCGCCGGCAAACTCCCGAGCGACTTCAACGGCTTGTCGCCAGCGACCCCGGCCGCGGCGGCGCCGACTAAGAACTAAAATGGAACCGCAATAGCACTACGAACCTAATGGAGGCAACCTCGCCGGCGGTGAGGACCGTAAGCGACTAGCGGGAAAACGAAAATGGAGCTCTTCATCGCAACCGAAAATAGCAAAAGGCTCCACTGTAGTCCAAGGAAGCGGGTGCCAGAGCCTCTAAGGACTAATAAGAAGCTACCTTAATGAAGAGAAGCTTCAAAGATGGCCGGAGAAGCTTGTCCACGGTGGAGGCTCGCCGGACTTGGAGAAGAAAAGTTGATAATGACACCCTGAGCCAAGTGAGTGATACCAAAGCATCAATATAGCTTCATTATGGTCCACAGAAGCTACATGAGCAAGTAATTTGAAAATGGAGCACTCACTTGAGCTGAGGAAGAAGATGACCAAAATCGGCCGAATTTGAACAAACCCCAAATTGGATAACTCCTGCGAATCAAATCCAACACTGGAACACCAAGAACACCAATGGAGCTCTTCGGGTCAACAATGGCGATTTGGGGGTTTTGAGGAGTTAAGCTCCAAAACTGTAAATGGAGCTTGATGGTGGTCTAAAGGAATACCAGGAAGAGAAAGGGGTGCTTATAAGGCCTTGGAAGCATTAGGGTTTGGACCAAGAGCCTCTCGGGTGGCATTTCACAAAGCACAAGGCATGGCCGAGAGCAAAAAGGGAGTAGGTGGTGCACTAGGGTATGGCACGGGTGTCTCCCACGACCCTTAACGTCGACTAGGGCGGCCGTAGGGAGCAGGAATTGACATCCCCATGCCCTACACTGTGCACGCACGGCCGGAGGTTGAAGATGACCAGAGGAAAAAGCTCGGGCGATCTTGAACCCTACGATTTTAATCGGGCGGCTGATATCGCGCCACGCCTCTGAGTTTTGAAAATAGAGGGATAGATCGGGAGCCCTTGGATTAGAAACGCACGGCTTAGATTCAAACAAAACAACTAGAAGGTCCGAATGTTTTGGTGAATCTGGGCGGTTGGATGGGAATCCAACGGTTGAAATTCGAACAAGCAACCGAAAGGTCCGAACGTTTTCACGAAGCTGGGTCGTGCGATAAGGATCCAACGGTTGAGATTCAACGCGCGCTTAAAAAGGAGGCTCGGTGCAGTTAGTTAACCGGACCGAGACACATGGCTCGAGCCCGAGTCCGACTCGAACCCAAGGAACAGTGGATTAAAGTTCTGACTTTTAAATTAGAACAGAGACTTTTGAGGATTTAAATGAGATAGCAAAACAACTCCAAAAATTATGAAATTTTACTGGAGCTTGCTAACTCAGATCTTAACCTTGTGTAAAATTTTCAGAGGTTTTTATGTTGTGAATTTATCTCCAAAAATTCTGCAGGGCTCTGATCTAAGGTTTGACTGCCCCCCTAAAAATATTCAAACAATTTCTAAAAATTGTGAAATTTTTCAGAGGGGCCACATACTGTAACATCCCAATTTTGGGCTTGTGTTTCAAATGTAAGAAAATGAGTAGAAATTAAAACTTTTTCTTACATCATGTGTTTCCTGTTTGTACTGGACATGTATTGTACAAGACTTATGGAAATGCAAAGTCACAAGTCTTTTGATCCAAATCTTGTTCCTTCAAAAACAATCTTGTCAAACCTTTTTGATCATCCTCTGGAAATATTTTTCCTAAGTTCTTGGGATGATATGTGACCCCTCTGAAAAATTTCACAATTTTTAGAAATTGTTTGAATATTTTAGAGGGCAGTCAAACCTGTTTGACTCTCAGTCAAACCTAAAACCAGTACCTTGTAGAATTTTCAGAGAAAAATACAATGCATAAAAACCTCTGAAAATTTTACACAAGGTCAATGTCTCAGTCAGCAAGCTCCTGTAAAAATTTCAGAATTTTTGGAGTTATTTTGCTACCCCAAATAAATCCTCAAAAGTCTCAGCATAATTAAAACCTAAAACCAATTTCACTGTTCCTTGGGTTGAGTCGGGCTCGAGTCCGAGCCACTTGACTTCGGTCGAACCACCTAAGCGCACCGAGCCGCATTTTAAAGCGTGCGTGCGATATCAGCCGTTGGATTCAAATCGCTCGGCCACGTTCGTGTGAGCATTGGACCCTCGGTTGCGTTAACCAATTGGGGCGGTTGGATCTCAATCCAACCGCCCGCATTCCTGAGGCAATCGGTTTGTCCGCGAACTCGTTTAATCGTGACCGTCCATTTTCAATCCAACGGTCACCGTTCTCTTTCTGTTCTTCTTCCTCCTCTCGCTTCTTGGCGCGCGGCGACAATGGCGTAGAGAGAGAGGCGGGCGGCTTGATGTGTCACCTCAAGTTTGCTTTCGTCAACGTCTCTCGGGGCATTTAATGCGCACTGAGCTTTCTCCTCCATTGTCACCGTGCTCACTTGCTCCCATCATTTCTTGGTCTATGGCGTAGCATGAACCGAGCCACCATGGACTCGGGTTCTTGCTCGAAACCCTAATCCTTTCCTATATATTGCCCTCTAGGTCCTCCCGGTGTTCTTTTACACCACACCTTGCTCCTCTCTCGTGTTTGAGCTCAAAACCATCTCAAACCTTCAATCCACCATTGTTGACCCGAGGGCTCCAATGGCGGCCTTGGTGTCCAAAGTGGTTCATCTTCAACCTTTCTTGCACCCTTTTGAACTCCTCAACCTCCTTTATATTTCCCTAACTTGATTTTGGGTTACATTCACAGAATCACTCAATTTTAAGTTTGGAGATTTTCGATTAGTTTCACCCCTTTCTTCTCCAGCTCAGGTAAGTGGCTCTTTTGCAATTATTTGCTTTTGGAGCCTCTTTGAGCTATAATGAAGCTGTGGTAATGATTTGGTTCCACTCATTTTGCTCGTAACCTCATCTTCCACTTCATCTTCTTCGCTCCGGTGGACTTCATCGTGTTCAAGTCTTCCCGCCATCTTTGGAGCTCCTCTCGGTTAAGGTAGCTTCTATATAGTCCATAGAAGTCATGGCACTCGCTTCCTTGGACCGCAATGAGCATCTTGCTATTTCGTGTTTTGCGCGTGTCGGCCTCTTTCTTTGCTTTCCGGCTCGCGGCGTTCCGAACCTCCACGCGTGAGGTCATCACCATTAGGTTCGCATTGCTATTGCGAGTCCATTTTGCTAGATTGTGGCGCCGCCGCGATCGAGTCGCGGCGACAAGCCGTGGTAGCCACTCGGGACTTTAGGCGTAGCTCCGTTGTCGTCAAATGATTAAGACACGTTAATACCCAATCATTAGTAGTATTAATGGTGTCTTAATCGCCTAATGTGTCAGCGACTTGTGGGCCCGTAAGCCTAAATCGAAAACCGAGAAGTCGTTATGGTTGATTTTGGTTTATTTATTGCTAATCATTGTTAGCAATAAATATGTCCAAATTACCTTTTGGGTCGCCGCCGTGTGGGCCCTCTCGTCCTAAATCACCTCTGTTCAAAATCTTTAGGACACATTAATTGCTAATCATCACTAATCATTGGTCATTAGTAATTAATTAGCCGCCCTAAGAGCCTTCTTTAAGTCATCGCGGGTGGGTCGACGCACGCGCACGTGTGTTAAATCTCGCATGTGTGACTCTCGATCAGCGACATGCGCCCCACGTGTCGGCACTCTCGTTTGCCGATCTTGGACCACCGTCCATTTGGCGATCTGCGGCCTAGATCTTGTATGCGTTCGGACCCTCGGTTCCCCTCGTCATTCTTGGTCGTCCATCGCTGATCTGCGCCACGATCGTGCGTGCTGTCGGACCTTCCGATCGGAGGCGTGATCGAGCCGCTCATTTTTAGATCTGCGGTGCGTGGATCGCCGAGGCAACCGCACCGTCCGGTTGCATCCTTCCTCGTGAGCCGTTGGATCTTGATCCAACGGTGAGCTCCTGTTATGAATCGCGCGCGGGCGCTGTTTTCCGTGCGTGTGGCTCGTTAGATTTTGCATCGACGGCCCACGAACGTCCGCGTCGTTTATCTCCGGTTGGGTTGGTTTTTATTTCTGTAAGTATTTATTTATCAACTGAAAATTGTATCAAAACTTTAGAAATTCATAACTAATTCAAGATAAATCCTTTTTACATGAAACCAACTGCAATAAATTTGTATTTCACTAAAGTTTAATATAAAAATGCTTTTAGCTATGCTTCTGTAGTAGGAAATTCTGTAATCATTAATAGCTTGTTTTACGCTATTTTATATATTCGTAATTGTATTAAAACTTGGAAAATGCATATCTTTTTCTGTATATCTGCTAATTGTATGATTTTAACTTTGATAAATTTTTTATTAACTAAACTTTAATCTAAAAATGGTGGTAGGCCTAAATCAGCACCAGAAAAATATGTTAATAAATTTAACCTTATTAGTAGCAATTAAAAATTCGTTTAATGTTGTAATAGACACCAGTAATTCCCTGTAAATCCTAAAAATAGAAATTTGATGTTAGGAAATCCCTCTGTTATCATACTATAATGTGAAATGGGTTTTGCACATGTTTTTATTTTCGGAAAGTGCATTATGCTAGTTTTGCATCCTAGAAAATCATAACTAAATCATTCTAACTCCAATTAAGATGAAACCACTTGTATTAACCTTAAAATGTCAGTAGCAACCTATCATAAAATTTTCAAGTCCAGAAAACCTCTAGAAAATATTTTTGCTACAGTACCTATTTATGGCCGAAAATGGGTTTTTAGGTAATATCTTTTGCACCACAAATCCA
Source organism: Ampelocalamus luodianensis (assembly GCA_036346255.1). NCBI lineage: Eukaryota > Viridiplantae > Streptophyta > Magnoliopsida > Poales > Poaceae > Ampelocalamus > Ampelocalamus luodianensis. The sequence continues at coordinate 39,243,514 of CM070629.1, forward strand.
AATTAGGTTTTCCAGTTTCTATGTCTAGGTATATTCGTATCCTACCTTATGTATAAATTTCGTCGCATTTGGATAATTTTTGCTTGCTCGTTTGTTTAAGTGTGGCTCGTCTTATTGGTTGTTCTTGGTTCTTTTTGCCTTTCGCTTAGGGTTCGACATTTGCGGTAACCCCGAGAACGACCCTCCACAACAGTTTGAGCAACTGCAAGAAGGCAAGCAGTTTGATCATGTTAATCCCAGTATTTTAAGTATTTATGTTGATTACAAATTCTATGTATGCATTGCTACTTTGTGTTAATAGTTGGCCTAGTAGATGCATTTCCTTAGCAAATGATTATCCTCTACTACCATGAGCCTAGGTTACTTGCTGTGATTTAGAGTTCATGGATGGGCTATTGTCACTTAGTAGTTTACGAATTAATTGCTTAGCCATGCTTAGCTTCGGTAGAAATGGGCGGTTATCGACTTGTCGATAACCTTGATCACACAAAACTTATTATGATTTATGATTTCCACCTTGTGCCATGTCTACTTATGAAAACTAAAACTGAAAACAAAATGATTTAGACTTGGGCACAATGGTATGATGGTGTGATTTTTGGGTGTGACTGGAATGGTGCCCGGGTCAACAAGGACCGAACATCTTGTTACACTAAACCAAGCATTTTAGCGTGCTAACCACATTAGAGGTATGGGACCTCTCTTGACTTAGTACTTTGGCGTGTATTGGCTCCGAGTCGCAGGAGTCGCAGGAGGATGGTGTTGGGAGCATTGTAGTGTCCGAAAGACTTCACCCGTGATGGGATTTGTTGTCTTTCGGCTTGCAATGTAAGCATATGGGTTTCTATCCATATGAGCGGCTCGTAGTTAATACACAAGATTGGAATTGTCTCGTAGGACTTAGCGGGCGGCATACCTTGGTAGTGTGCTTGTGGCTTGAAGGCGATGCGAAGTGTGGGTACATTGGTACACCCTGCAGGTTAAAACTATTCGAATAGCCTCGCCCTAGGTTATGGACACGCTTGGCAAGGTCTTTCAAGAGTTAGACTACAACCTTTTAAACTAAAACTTGATGGGTGGTACGAATCGGGATTCGTGCTATGTTGTGGTGACTATTGGGATAGTCACTTCCAGGTGGTTACTTGTATGTATCTTTATTACTGTTATTTCAACATTGAAAACAGATTTGCAAACTTGCTTTTAAATGTATTACATTATTGCAAATAAAGTTGGCTTTGTGCAAATGAGACATACAACCTCCACCTAAATAAGCTTGCATGTAGTTTATGAATAGGTCTGCTATTCCACACGTCGATCTTGCAGTACAAAGACAATCTTTGTACTCGATGCTATGCTTAATTGTTCACAGAGGAAGAAGGTGAGCACGAGGGCCTCACTTTATGAGTGTGTTGTGGTAGCTATGGGCGACTAGCTTGGCGGCCGTCGGTTGCCTTGTGGGTTGTGTGGCTAACCGGTCGACTTTTGTTCTAGCCATCTTATGGCACTTTTGCTTCATTGTCATTCTTGTTTATTATTCTATTTGGCAGTCGGCTCCTTTTGTAATAACTTTACTTTTTGTATGTCGTTGTTGAACTTAGTGATGTATGTGTATGGAACTGATGTGTAATTTTGTGATGATGTGCATATGCTGCAATGCAGGAAGCATATGTCCATCGAGGCTTAGAATGTTTAATTAGTAATGCCAGAACCATTTGGAGGTTAAGAGTTATTAGTTAAATATTCCGGGTCCTCGCAAAGTTGGTATCAGAGCCATACTGACCGTAGAAACCCCTAGCTTGGTCGCCTCTAGAATATTTTGAAAACTTACTTTCAAAAGGTTTGTAAAACTTAAGTAAGTTCTCTAATTTTGCTCCTTACCTGTCTTAGCTTGCTCATCTCACCTTACTCTCACTTAAGTTTGAAAAAGTTGTTCCTCTTTTCCTTTCAAAAATTAGCCTCTATCGATTAACTTGGTTTTGGGAGAAACATGAGAGCTTGGAGAAAGGAATTTGGACAACTAGCTAGTGGTTAGTAATTAAGGTAGGAAATGAGAGGTAAATTCAACTAAAACTTGTGGGGATGAAAGGGTAAGAAGTGATATGAGATTAGCTAATGCCTATACTCTATTAGGTGGTTATACCTTGATTTTTGGACTGTTTTGAGCTAGAATTTAGTTCTGAAAATTTTGGGTTTTCTCACATGATTACTCGTTCTTCCATACGGGTTAGTCGTTTCAGGAAGTCGATTTGGTGATTTTGGTCCTGTGCTCTTGGTAGTTATTCCTGAGCCCTTTTTATTGAGTTTGGATTTCTTTGCTTTCTTTTATCTCGGGCTTGTAGCTAACTCATCTTAGTGAATCAGGATGGCTGGTGGGACACGTAGCGGCCGGAATCAGCCGGGTAGTCCCGATGAGGAACTTCCCCCTCCTCCGACCATGGCGGAAGTCCTCATGCAAATCGAGCGCAATCGTTCGGAGGACCGTAGGGTGTTGGAGGTTATCGCAAGGAACACCTCCACTCCCTCTGGTGCCTCTGGATCTGGAGGTGGTGGACATCAGACTCGTGGGGGGCTTGCGGAGTTCCTCCGTACTCAGCCTCCTACCTTCTCCCGGTCCGAGGATCCCTTGGACGCAGACGCGGCTGCTCGTTGAGCGGAAGCTCAACGTTGCTCGCGCCGAGCAGAGCGGACACTTTTCGCATCCCATCGGTTGGAGGGTGCGCACTCTCATGGTGGGAGAATTTCTCGCCATGCAGCCCGCGGGACACGTGGTCTCGTGGGAGGAGTTCGGCCACTTTCCATCGGCCCATGTCCCGCCGGCCCGATGAAGTGAAAAAGAAGGAGTTCCTTGCGCCAAACAGGCGCAAATGCATGATGAGTACCTCCATGAGTTCAACCATTTGGCGAGGTACGCTCTGCCGAGGTGGCCAACGGTGAGGCCAAGCGGGAGAAGTTCATGGAGGGTTTGTGCGAGGAGCTTGGGACAAGCTCTCTATTGTGGACTTCCCCAACTTCCGCACCTTGGTGGACAAGGCCATCATCGCCGAGCACAAGGCGAGAGTCTTTGGCGAGTCCCGCAAGCACAAGTGGGAGGCCCAATGGTGCGCACAGGGCCGCCTCGTTCGTCCCGTGTTGGGCCTGCACCGGTGGCCCGTTCTTTGGCTTCACCACGCCGAGGCCTTGGCACCAGCTCCACGTCCTCCGCAGCCGTGACTCGGGCCACGCACGCCGCGACCCACCAGCAGGTGTTCCCGCAACCCGCGGCCGACGCCACCGCTTATCGCCACAACAAGGGCCACTACGCGGTAGTTGTCCTAAGAAGATCGAGCGCCCCTCGCCCTAATGGAGGACGCGGCAAGGAGTGGTCACCCACCGACCGTAAGACCCGGGCTTGGGAGCGGCCGAGTCAACCACATCTCGGCCGAGGAGGCACAGAGGCGCCCGACGTGGTGTTGGGTACGCTCCTTGTTAATTTGCATCCTCGCTACGATTTTATTTGACTGGGCCTCGCATTCTTTTATTTCGAGGTCGCTTGTCGTTGATTGTGGACTTCTTTGTGTTCCTTTGAGGTTTCCACCGCTCATTCGCTCTCGGGTTGGAAATGAGAGCGACCAAGTATGCCGGGTGTTCCTATCCACATCGAAGGAGTGGGATTCTTGGCGAATCTTATCCTACTCGACTCGGCGCTTGGATGTGATTCTTGGCATGGATTGGTTGTCCCAACACTTGGGGCAAATCGATTGTGCCGGAAGATTGTCTACCTCACCGATCCTTGGTGAACGGGTTGGGTTTTCGCCACGCTTGAGAGCCCCATCTTTATGTCCTTGAAGCAAAGCCAAGATTGGAGATTCACGACGCCCCACTCGTGTGCGACCGCGGATGTCTTTCTGAAGACTTGCCCGGATGCCTCTGTTCGAGATCCGAGTTTGTGATAGAGTTGCTGCCCGGTACCGCCCCTATTTCTAAGAGGCCGTATCGCATGCCTCCTAATGAGTTGGAGGAGCTAAAGAAGCAACTGGGTGAGCTGCAAGAGAAGGGTTTTATCCGTCCTAGCTCATCTCCTTGGGGTTGTCCAGTTATCTTCGTGAAGAAGAAGGACAAGACCTTGCGCATGTGTGTTGATTACCGTCCGCTTAATGAGGTGTGGTGAAGAACAAGTATCCTTTGCCCCGTATTGATGATCTTTTCGATCAGTTGACCGGAGCACGAGTCTTCTCCAAGATTGACTTGAGGCTGGGCTATCATCAAGTCAGGATCAGGGCCGAGGATATTCCTAAGACGGCCTTTGCTACTCGTTATGGCCTTTACGAGTACACCGTCATGTCTTTTGGTTTGACTAATGCTCCTGCTTTATTCATGAATCTTATGAACTCGGTATTCATGGAGTATTTGGATAGGTTTGTGGTGGTATTCATCGATGATATCCTTATCTACTCCAAGAATGAAGAAGAGCATGCTGAGCATCTTAAGCTTGTGTTGGGCAAGCTGCGTGAGCACCAGCTGTATGCCAAATTCAGCAAGTGCGAGTTCTGGTTGAAGGAAGTGGCATTCTTGGGCCATGTTCTTTGGCAGAGTGTGGTGTGGATCCTAGCAAGGTCGGTGATGTGCTATCTTGGGTCACCAAGTCGATCACCGATGTGCGGAGTTTTCTTGGTTTGGCTGGCTACTATCGCCGCTTTATCGAGAATTTCTCCAAGATTGCGAAGCCTATGACTGAACTACTCAAGAAAGACAAGAAGTTTGAGTGGTCCACTGCTTGCGATGTGAGTTTTCAGGAACTCAAGAAGCGGTTGACCTCAGCCCCAGTGCTTGTTCTCCCTGATATTCACAAGAGTTTTGATATCTATTGTGATGCTTCTCGTCAGGGTCTTGGTTGTGTTCTTATGCAGGAAGGCAAGGTTGTGGCCTATGCATCGCGGCAGTTGAGGCCTCATGAACTCAACTATCCTACTCATGACTTGGAGTTAGCTGCTGTGGTCCATGCACTCAAGATTTGGCGGCATTATCTGATTGGTAACCGTTGTGAGGTGTATTCTGACCACAAGAGCTTGAAATACTTGTTCACCCAGCCAGATCTGAACCTCAGGCAGAGAAGATGGTTGGAATTGATCAAGGATTATGACATGGGTATTCAGTACCATCCGGGCAAGGCCAATGTCGTTGCTGATGCACTCAGTCGGAAGGTGTATTGTAACATGTTGATGCTCCAAGAACAAAGACTGCTCTTATTTGTAGTTTCAGCGCCTTAATTTGGGCTTGGTCGAGCACAGTTCTCTCGCTACCTTGGTTGTGCAACCAACCTTGGTGGACCAAATCAAGGCCGCGCAGCAGACAGATGTTGGCGTGAGTCAAATCAAGCAGAACATCAAGGATGGGGTAGCCAAGTGCTTTTCGGAGGATGAACATGGCGTTGTGTGGTTTGGGCAGCGTCTTGTGGTTCCTAAGTTCATGGAATTGCGGAATTTGATTCTCGCGAAGCCCATGATTCTCCTTTGTCTATCCATCCCGGGACTACCAAGATGTATCGGGATCTTCGCCGAGATTTCGTGGACCCGAATGAAGCGCGAGATTGCCAGGTTCGTTGCCGAGTGCGACGTGTGCTGTCGTGTGAAGGCCGAGCATCGCATCATCCAGGTCTTCTTCACCTTTGCTAGTGCGAGAATCGGAAGTGGGATTCCGCTGGCATGGACTTCATCACCGGTTTGCCCCGCTCGTCCAAAGGGAATGATGCTATTTGGGTCGTGGATCGATAAAGTTGACTAAAGTGGCACATTTCCTTCCGCCAAGACTCGGCCGTGTGGGGCCTTTGGCCGAACTTTATGTCTCGAGGATTGTGAGTCTTCACGGTGTCCAAGACGATTATTTCGATCGTGGTGCACTTTTCACCTCGCGGTTTTGGCATAGTCGCAGAGGCTATGGGGACCCGCCTTCATTTCAATCTGAGATTTCATCCTCGGTGATGGCGACGGAGCGAGTCAACCAAGTGTTGGAAGATATGCTCCGTGCTTGTGTCCTTTCCTATGGGAAGAAGTGGGAGAAGTGCCTACCATTTGCTGAGTTCTCCTACAACAACAGCTTTCAGGCCAGTCTTGGCATGGCACCCTTTGAGGCTTTGTATGGGAGAAGATGCAGGACCCCATTGAACTGGTCGAGCGGTGGTGAGCGATTTCGCCCGATTCGATCAATGAGGCCGAAAGTCGAGTTCAGTTGATCCGCGAGCATCTGCGCACGGCCCAGTCCAGACAAAAGAGCTATGCAGATCGTCGTCGCCGTGAGTTGAGCTTTGAGCCCAATGACTTTGTGTATCTCAAAGTCTCACCCTTGAAGGGCCATCAGCGTTTTGGCATCAAGGGCAAGTTGGCCCCTCGATATGTTGGGCCTTACCGTATCATCGAGAGAGTTGGAGCAGTTGCATACAGATTGGAGCTACCAGCTGCACTTGAGGGTGTGCATGATGTGTTCCATGTTTCACACACAAGAAGTGTCTCGTGTCCCGATCGAGGAAACTCCGTTGGAAACTCTCGATGTGCAGGAGAATTTGACCTACCGCGAGCGTCCTGTTCGCATTCTTGAGGAATCTGAACGGAGAACAAGGAACCGTGTCATCAAGTTCCTTAAGGTTCAGTGGTCAAACCATTCTGAAGATGAAGCAACTTGGGAGCGAGAAGATCGCCTTCGTGCAGATTTTCCTTCTTTCTTCTCGAGTAAACGGAATCTCGGGTCGAGATTCTTGTAAGGGGGGAGAGTTGTAACATCCCAATTTTGGGCTCGTGTTTCAAATGTAAGAAAGTGAGTAGAAATTAAAACTTTTTTCTTACATCATGTGTTTTCTGCTTGTATCTGGACAAGTATTGTACAAGACTTATGGAAATGCAAAGTCACAAGTCTTTTGATCCAAATCTTGTTCCTTCAAAAACAATCTTGTCAAACCTTTTGATCATCCTCTGGAAATATTTTTCCTAAGTTCTTGGGATGATATGTGACCCCTCTGAAAAATTTCACAATTTTTAGAAATTGTTTGAATATTTTAGAGGGCAGTCAAACCTGTTTGACTCTCAGTCAAACCTAAAACCAGTACCTTGTAGAATTTTCAGAGAAAATACAATGCATAAAAACCTCTGAAAATTTTACACAAGGTCAATGTCTCAGTCAGCAAGCTCCTGTAAAAATTTCAGAATTTTGGAGTTATTTTGCTACCCCAAATAAATCCTCAAAAGTCTCAGCATAATTAAAACCTAAAACCAATTTCACTTTGTTCCTTGGGTTCGAGTCGGGCTCGAGTCCGAGCCACTTGACTCTGTCGAACCACCTAAGCACCGAGCCGCATTTTAAAGCGTCGCGTGCGATATCAGCCGCTGGATTCAAATCGCTCGCCCACGTTCGTGTGAGCATTCGGACCCTCGGTTGCGTTAACCAATTGGGACGGTTGGATCTCAATCCAACCGTCCGCATTCCCGAGGGCAATCGGACCGTCGGCGAACTTCGTTTAATCGTGACCGCCCATTTTCAATCCAACGGTCACCGTTCTCTTTTCTCGTTCTTCTTCCTCCTCTCGCTTCTTCGAAGCGCGCGCGCACAATGGCGAGAAAAGAGAGGGCGCGGCGCTTGATGTGTCACCTCAAGTTTGCTTTCGTCGCGTCTCTCTGCGGGGCATTTAATGCACGAGGCTTTCTCCTCCATTGTCACCGTGCTCACTTGCTCCCATCATTTCTTGGTCTATGGTCGTAGCATGAACCGAGCCCACCATGGACTCGGGTTCTTGCTCAAACCCTAATCCTTTCCCTATATATTGCCCCTCTAGGTCCTCCCCAGTGTTCTTTTACACCACACCTTGCTCTCTCTCGTGTTTGAGCTCAAAACCATCTCAAACCTTCAATCCACCATTGTTGACCCGAGGGCTCCAATGGCGGCCTTGGTGTCCATGGTTCATCTTCAACCTTTCTTGCACCCTTTTGAACTCCTCAACCTCCTTTATATTTCCCTAACTTGATTTTGGGTTGCATTCACAGAATCACTCAATTTTAAGTTTGGAGATTTTCGATTGGTTTCACCCCTTTCTTCTCCAACTCAGGTAAGTGGCTCTTTTTGCAATTATTTGCTTTTGGAGCCTCTTTGAGCTATAATGAAGCTGTGGTAATGATTTGGTTCCACTCATTTTGCTCAGAACCTCATCTTCCACTTCATCTTCTTCGGCTCTGGTGGACTTCATCGTGTTCAAGTCTTCCCCGGCCATCTTTGGAGCTCCTCTCGGTTAAGGTAGCTTCTATATAGTCCCTAGAAGTCATGGCACTCGCTTCCTTGGACCGCAGCGGAGCATCTTGCTATTTTCGTGTTTTAGGTTCGCATTGCTATTGCGAGTCCATTTTACTAGTTTGTGGGCGCCGCCGCGACTGGAGTCGCCGGCGACAAGCCGTGGTAGCCACTCGGGACTTTGCGGCCGTAGCTCCCGTTGTCGTCAAATGATTAAGACACAGTTAATACCCAATCATTAGTAGTATTAATGGTGTCTTAATCTGGCCTAATGTGTCACTGACTTGTGGGCCCGTAAGCCTAAATCAGAAAACCAGAAGTCGTTATGGCTGATTTTGGGTTTATTTATTGCTAATCATTGTTAGCAATAAATGTGTCTGAAATTACCTTTTTGGGTCGCTGCCGTGTGGGCTCTCTGTCCCTAAAGCACCTCTGTTCAAAATCTTTAGGACACATTAATTGCTAATCATCACTAATCATTGGTCATAAGTAATTAATTAGCTGTCCTAAGAGCCTCCTTTAAGACAACGCCAGTGGGTCCACGCACGCGTGCGGCACGTGTGTTAAATCTCGCATGTGTGACTCTCGATCACCGACATGCGCCCCACGTCGGCCTCCTGTTTGCACTTCGATCTTGGACCACCGCCCATTTGGCGATTCTGCGACCTAGATCTTGTATGCGTTCGGACCCTCGGCCGCCTCGTCATTCTTGGCCGCCCATCGCTTGATCTGCGGCCCTGATCGTGCGTGCAATCGGACCTTCCGACTGGAGGCGTGATCGGAGCCGCTCATTTTTAGATCTGCGGTCGTGGATCGCCGAGGCAACCGCACCGTCCGGTTGCATCCTTCCTCGTGAGCCGTTGGATCTTGATCCAACGGTGAGCTCCTGTTATGAATCGCGCACGGGCGCTGTTTTCCGTCGCGTGTGGCTCGTTGGATTTTGCATCGGCGGCCCACGAACGCCCGTCGTTTATCTCGGTTAGGTTGGTTTTTATTTCGTAAGTATTTATTTATCAATGAAAATTGTATCAAAACTTTAGAAATTCATAACTAATTCAAGATAAATCCTTTTACATGAAACCAATCGCAATAAATTTGTATTTCACTAAAGTTTAATATAAAAATGCTTTTAGCTATGCTTACGTAGTAGGAAATTGTAATCTTTAATAGCTTGTTTTCTCGCTATTTTTATATATTCGAATTGTATTAAAACTTGGAAAATGCATATCTTTTCTACGTATATCTGCTAATTGTATGATTTTAACTTTGATAAATTTGTTATTAACTAAACTTTAATCTAAAAATGGTGGTAGGCCTAAATCAGCACCAGAAAAATATGTTAATAAATTTAACCTTATTAGTAGCAATTAAAAATTTGTTTAATGTTGTAATAGACACCAGTAATTCCCTGTAAATCCTAAAAATAGAAATTTGATGTTAGGAAATCCCTCTGTTATCATACTATAATGTGAAATGGGTTTTGCACATGTTTTTATTTCTGGAAGTGCATTATGCTAGTTTTGCATCCTAGAAAAATCATAACTAAATCATTCTAACTCCAATTACGATGAAACCACTTGTATTAACCTTAAAATGTCAGTAGCAACCTATCATAAAATTTTCAAGTCCAGAAAACCTCTAGAAAATATTTTTGCTACAGTACCTATTTATGGCCGAAAATGGGTTTTTAGGTAATATCTTTTGCACCACAAATCCAAATTAGGTTTTTCCAGTTTCTATGTCTAGGTATATTCGTATCCTACCTTATGTATAAATTTAAATCGCATTTGGATAATTTTTGCTTGCTCGCTTGTTTAAGTGTGGCTCGTCTTATTAGTTGTTCTTGGTTCTTTTTGCCTTTCGCAGGGTTCGACATTTGCGGTAACCCCAGAACGACCCTCCACAACAGTTTGAGCAACAAAGAAGAAGGAAAGCGATTTGTTCATGTTAATCCCAAGTATTTTAAGTATTTATGTTGATTACAAATTCTATGTATGCATTGCTACTTTGTGTTAATAGTTGGCCTAGTAGATGCATTTCCTTAGCAAATGATTATCCTCTACTACCATGAGCCTAGGTTACTTGCTGTGATTTAGAGTTCATGGATGGGCTCTTGTCACTTAGTAGTTTACGAATTAATTGCTTAGTCATGCTTAGCTTCGGTAGAAATGGGCGGTTATCGACTTGTCGATAACCTTGATCACACAAAACTTATTATGATTTATGATTTCCACCTTGTGCCATGTCTACTTATGAAAACTAAAACTGAAAACAAAATGATTTAGACTTGGGCACAATGGTATGATGGTGTGATTTTTGGGTGTGACTGGAATGGTGCCCGGGTCAACAAGGACCGAACATCTTGTTACACTAAACCAAGCATTTTAGCGTGCTAACCACATTAGAGGGTATGGGACCTCTCTTGACTTAGTACTTTGGCGTGTATTGGCTCCAGTCGCAGGAGTCGCGGGAGGGATGGTGTTGGGAGATTGTAGTGTCCGAAAGACTTCACCCGTGATGGGATTTGTTGTCTTTCGCTTGCAATGTAAGCATATGGGTTTCTATCCATATGAGCGGCTCGTAGTTAATACACAAGATTGGAATTGTCTCAGAGACTTAGCCGGGCGGCATATAGCCTGTAGTGTGCTTGTGGCTTGAAGGCGGTGCTCAAGTGTGGGTACATTGGTACACCCTGCACAGGTTAAAACTATTCAATAGCCTCATCCTAGGTTATGGACACGCTTGGCAAGGTCTTTCAAGAGTTAGACTACAACCTTTTAAACTAAAACTTGATGGGTGGTACGAATCGGGGATTCGTGCTATGTTGTGGTGACTATTGGGATAGTCACTTCCAGGTGGTTACTTGTATGTATCTTTATTACTGTTATTTCAACATTGAAAACAGATTTGCAAACTTGCTTTTAAATGTATTACATTATTGCAAATAAAGTTGGCTTTGTGCAAAATGAGACATACAACCTCCACCTAAATAAGCTTGCATGTAGTTTATGAATAGGTCTGCTATTCCACACGTCAGTCTTGCGGGTACAAAGACAATCTTTGTACTCAGATGCTATGCTTAATTGTTCTGTTGCAGAGGAAGAAGGTGAGCCTGAGGGGCCTCACTTTTGCGAGCTGTGTTGTGGTAGCTTGCGGGGCGACTAGCTTGGCGGCCCGGTCGGTTGCCTTGTGGGTTGTGTGGCTAACCGGTCGACTTTTGTTCTAGCCATCTTATGGCACTTTTGCTTCCGCTGTCATTCTTGTTTATTGTTCTATTTGGCCGGTCGGCTCCCTTTTGTAATAACTTTACTTTTTGTATGTCGTTGTTGAACTTAGTGATGTATGTGTATGGAATTGATGTGTAATTTTGTGATGATGTGCATATGCTGCAATTCTGGGAAGCATATGTCCATCGAGGCTTAGAATGTTTAATTAGTAATGCCAGAACCATTTGGAGGTTAAGTGTTACTAGTTAAATATTCCGGTCCTCGGATTTCGTCGATTCAAATTGCTAAATTCATATAAATTCAAGATCAACCAACCAAACCAAAATTATTTAATTTTGGGTTCATTTGATCAATAATTCCTTTAAACCCTAATTTATTATTTCATGTAATTCCAAACTTCCAAATTTCATATCTTTTGTATCCAAACTCCGTTTGGGTGGTTCAAGTTTGCAAAAATCTTTATAAAATTATTATCTAGCTATCTAAAACAAAATATTTCTATTTGGAGTTAATTTTGATTTGTATTTTTGAATTTATTTGAATTTGAGTTGAATTTGTCGTATTTTCACGTTAGATTTAAACAACTTGGAGTCGATTTCGACGCCGATTGAAGAGCAACATAAGAGGATTGATTTTGACTGTATGATCATCGTGATGCGTACACTTGGACTACGAAGATAGTACTTGTGAGTACTAGGTGACTTTGTTAAGAAAACAGCGTCACCTCAACACGGAGCGATTACATTAAGGTGATGCGTTCAGAAAAACAACGTCACCTCATCAAGCAAAACAAGTTATACCTTTGATCATATTGACCCCATTATTTTAAATTATTTATATTCTTTTTTTAACTATTCTGCATGCTTAGTTATATTCGATAATATAAATTCTTGTTTTAAATTCATAGTTATACCTAAATCCTTTGTATGGCCAATGTTGATATTGAATCAAACACATTGACACCTAGATAAAACACGGTTGATCACGATAGTATGAACTAGGATCATTTAAACGTGTTGCTTAGCCATGCTTATAGACCAAACTTGTCGATTTTTGAAATTACGATAACAATCAATTATTGTTTAAATTGTACCCTTGGCATTGGTGTGTCATGGGAGTTTTACAAATAACTTGGAAAATAAAATAAAAATGGGTTTGGACTTGGGCGAGATGGATGATTGGTGGGTGTAGGTTTATGCACCTGCTTAATTAGGAGTTAAGGCGAGGGTTTTATGGAAAGGCGCCCAAAGCGATTGGGACCGGTCTTCGGCGCATGATGCTATGCCATACGGTACCACCACATGTCACGTGTGGGCGGGACTTGGCTAAATAATTTGTGATGTCTTAGTGTCATTTGTGCTATGTTGTTGGTATGGTGTTGGTCGACGGTAAGAGCCATCCAGCGCAAGAGAGGCTTCGGAGGATGGCCAGTCAATGGCAAGCGAAACCTTAGCGAGCATAAATACATTAAGCGAGAACATTGTAAAAACCTTGTGATAATCACTTAATGTACACCTTCGAAGTGTGTCGAACGGACATTGAAAGTTGATTATCTCTTGTGGGTAAAGTCAGCTACAACCTCTGCGAGTGTAAAACTATTGAATAGCCGTGTGTCACGATTACGGACATGTGAGAACTACTCAAAGTTAGACTTTGGTTTTGTTTGAAAATAAACTTCTTCAAAACTGGTTTATCAGGATGAGAATTGGCGAGAAGCCATGTGATAGGAGGATATCCTTCACCATTCATGTGTGAATGTTATCGACTATAAAAAAGAAATTATAAAATGATTTGTAGTTATAGATTATCTGCTTTGGAACTTAGTACAAGTATTTAAAGAAAAATGATGCTTTATGCAAATGAACTTATAAGCCATCCTTTGTTACATCCATATATGCATGTCATTCATTGTTGTGGTGTAACTGCGAGAGCAGCAGTTGTGCTCATTCTTATATGCAAACAAATTTGAGAGAGAAGGACTTGCTACCGATGTGGATCTCGATGACTAGGCCGCTTCCCGATCGATTGCACGTGGCGGTTAACTGGACCCTACTACTTCTTCGCCTTCATTGTGTTTAATTTATTGTTGGCACGTAAGCCTCCTTTGTAATCAACTCTGCTGTTATTTATTAATAAAGTTGTGATATGAATTTGTTATCATTTTGTTTACTTGTGTGGACTAGCTCACGATCATGGGACTAGTCGAGAAATGCCTGAGGATCTGGGTGTATTAATACGGGTCGACAACGGTCCAACGAAGAGCGTGTCGATGTAGTGGTCGTAATCAATCGTCTTCTCCAGAAACCAATCGCTTTCCTTGTGAAGTCGTGGATCGTCCTCAAGCGCAATAGCTAGCGCCTCTACGGTATCCACACGCTCTGAGGGATAGAATGCCGACTGCCGGTGTGCTAGCACCAACTCGCCTGATAGGCTCTCTCAAGAAGATGGTGGCTAGCATTTCGGTGGAGCAACTCACGTCCTCACGTGTGTCTCATATTCCATCATCATCCCAATAGCCTCAAGCATCTACTTATATAGTGCCCATGAAGGATCCTATCCGAACATGTTTGTTCCAACCCGTTAAGTGTGTGACCCGTTAGGTTCATGTGTAATCGGTTGTGACTCGAAAAACTCCTTTTCGATCACGATTCATTAGCAGCTCCTAGCAGGACACAACGATTCCCGAATACACACGAATTATATCAGACGAACCTTATTGCAATATGATCCACGACTGGGTCCTTATCATTAATCAATAGCTCAGTATCTCTATCGACGGCTCATATTTGGTCTCGACCAGTTCATAACTCCTTACGACCAGGTTTTGACCACTTAGTGATTATGTTCGATCAGTCTACGATCAGCTCGTATCAACATACGACTAGTCCATATCTGATCGAACTGAATGACCTTCTCGTGCATTCTCCCTTTGCCTCACGATATTTAGTTGAACTCCAGGTGAGATAATTTGTCATCCATGGACTGTCCAATGCTTTCTTGATCAAGTGTCAGATAACTTTATGTGGTCGAACTCTTCGACTACTAGTGGCATGGCTATACACTTTCTTTATCTGACCACATCAAGGGGCCTAGAGATATCTATCTTGTTATGTTAAGAGGGGTAAATCTCATATCTGACCAGTCATATTCCTATGTATATTTCATAGCATGCCCGAAAGCTACCTTCATAACTACCCAGTTACGAGTAACGTTTGGCAACCCCTAAGTGTATATTACACATGTAGAAACCATACTAATCTCGTGTCTCGAGATTATACATCATCATTGCTTGAGACCAGCCCGATGACACATAAATCATAACAATCTCAATAGTATCTCAAGGTGGGTCAATTCAACACCATGTTCTTTAACATGTGTTCACATTATTGATTCAATATCCCTATATCTATGATCGGTGAAATATGGTCATCAATCAATGCATGTCTTTGATCGATAAGTCACTAGTGTTCGACTAGTAACATTCGACTAGGGATACATTTAGAACGACATCATATAAGTTAAAGAGCTTCACCAACAAGTCACATACTGGCGATCTATAT